>BFEA01000116.1:1204026-1219274 GCA_003427395.1 Chara braunii | reverse complement strand
CTTAGTCTCATTGTTTTGACTACCTTAGGGTTGTGTTTCCCATGCCCACGCGGTAGACAATAAAAAAAAGTCATATTGTGAGCATGCCCTAAGCATATAACGAACACAAACTCAGCCCATGTGTATGTTGAATGTTCCACCCTCAGGTCGTAAACTCACTGGAGTTTGAATCCTGACGATGGGTCTTACACTGCATTACACTAGACTCTCCAAATTTCGAGAGTCAAGCATAGCTCCACTTATGACATAGCCAAACCACTCCCAAAATGTGAAAAATGAGAATGAACTTCTCGGTAGAACATGGCCAAATGCACCCGCCACATTTTTGTCTTTTTCACATTTTGAGAGTGGTGTGGGGATGCTCTTACTCTCGAAGAGACTCTCGAGAAAGCCCTTCAAGAGTTGTTAGATGGTAGGCTAGACGGGTGCTTGAGAAACGTTGAGGATAACCCGATTGTGACATCTCGTTTTTTAGGGAGCTCTTGGGTTGCACGCCTCTGGTCCTGGCGCACAGACCAGCCTCGACTTGTCCTTCAGTGTTGTTTTCACACTAGTGAAAAACTAGAGTTCTTTCCACAGCCAAGGGTCCGAGAGTAAGTGCAGCGACAACGCAGTTTTCGAGAGTTTTTCATGACTGATAGCTCGAGCTGAACACTCGAAAAAAATCGAGTCTAGAGTAGTGCAGTGAGGCCCGATGCCACTAGTGAAACAAAACACAGATCCAGCCTACGTGCCCAATGGTACACTCGTGGACTCCTCATAAACAAACCTTAGTTCATATGCTAAGGCACTAATATGAATCGAAGTATGTCATCCCTAAGCCCAATCGCTTTAAGGACGATGTTGCAAGGTCATTACAAATGTGCAGGGTATAGACCGAGCTTTAGCAAAAATGAGAGAGCAGAAGTTAGACAGGTAGGTGCCTTGCTATGCTGTACCAGATGAATCTAAGGACCTCGCTCCACTACTCTCCACATGCGAAAAATACAAAAAACATAGTAGTGTATATTTTCATGCTATAAGGGAAGATTCTTTCTCATTTTGCACATTTGAAGAGTTATGAAGTGAGGTCGTAGGCATGAATTCCAGCGGCCAACATACATATATGAGACATCCAACCCCACTTTCCCCCTCCCAGCCAATCAGAGCAGAATTCCAGCGGCCAACATACATATATGGGACATCCAACCCCACTTTCCTCCTCCCAGCCAATCAGAGCAGAGTTGTGGATTCTTTTTCGGAAAGAAATTAATAGTGTAGTGCATAGATCAAGCTTTGTCTGGCATGAGTAGACAAAACAACTAGGTGTCTTGCTATGTTGTATGGTACGACGTCAGATTGGTGTTGTGTTGCGTTGCAAAAGTTGTGGGGGAAAGGCTAGTGCATTGTTGTTCCATAACTTTTGAACTTGTGTCGTAGGCAAAAGTCATAGGGAAGAGGACCCTGCATACACTGTCTTGCACCCCACAATTCTTTTGTGGGGTGCTATGGTGCAACACATCATTAGAGCTCGGACAGAAACAAGAGAGCAAATTGTTGCAAATCGAAAGTCACAAGGGAGGGCGGCATCCAAATAAACATAAAATTGGATTACTACATGGGGGTGCGGAACACAGCCCTGAGGGCCTCAACTTTTTGTTTGCTTTTCAGTGTGTGTGTGTGTGTGTGTGTGTGTGTGTGTATGTGTGTGTGTGTGTGAGTGAGAGAGAGAGAGAGAGAGAGAGAGAGAGAGAGAGAGAGAGAGAGAGAGAGAGAGAGAGAGAGAGAGAGGGGGGGGGGGGGGGGGGGGGGGGGGGGGGAGGAACAAGACAGGACATGGGGAGGGGAAGGGGGGGGGGGGGGGGGGGGGGGGGGGGGGGGGGGGGGGGGGGGGGGGGGGGGGGGGGGGGGGGGGGGGAGGAACAAGACAGGACATAGAGAGAAAAAAGTAGAGATAGTGCTCAGACCCTGAATCACACAACTGTCATTACTTCAAGCAATACATGTCCAGTTCTAGCATTCCAACGACCGTGCGATCCGGCGACTTCGCCTAAGGCGAAACATCACCGATTATATCGCCAATTGTCATCATTATTTTCTCGAACACTGCATTCGTCCAAACTTAGGTTTAAGATTTTTTTCCCGGTTTGGTCTGAATAATCTTTAGGCAAACACGTCAATCTCAGCAGTTCTCTAAATTCAAGGAAATGTCGGACATTATCTAACTTTTAAAATCTCGAGCAGATAGATACCCTTGTAAGGGTTTATGCTCCAACATGCTCCGACAATGGGACATGCATGAGAGAGAGAGAGAGAGAGAGAGAGAGAGAGAGAGAGAGAGAGAGAGAGAGAGAGAGAGAGAGAGAGAGAGAGAGAGAGAGAGACTCGACATTCGTTATTCAACACGACGTACTTGGGTTCTGCTACATGCGTTTTCATGCCATGTAGAATGCAACCTTCAAGTCTTTGAAACTAGCGCCGAAATACCACCATATTTGAAACATTGACCCATCTCGTAAAGGGAGATGTGCCCAACCTATGTTTTCAAAGGGCAGGAGAGATCTAAGCCCCAATATTCAAAATCGGGTGGGTGAGAATACCTCTTTGAGGTACCAAATAGGAAACGGTAGTCAAATGCAAGTGATTTGATCAAACGGTATGTGTGGGCCTAAGCCTTTACCCCAACTTTTTTTTTTCTGAATAATTAGACAAAAATTGTCACTGTTACTTCACCTTAGAAAACAATGATCGGTCCTAGTAACCCGCAAAGCCAACCTTATAGATAAGCTCTGTACAATATTACTTCTCATAGGGCCTAAAGATTGCTTTTTATGTCTGAACCTCTTTTTTCTTTTGTCGATTTTTGTAGTATGCTCATTTCTGCTGAATTGACACAAAAAAATAATTATTAAAGTTGGTGTGACAACCTTTCAATTTTGATAGGTCAAGCCTTAAAAGTCCTTGAATATTAACGGTAGTCTAGGAAAGGCTTAGTTGCGAAAAACACTAGAGTTTGCATGACTATCATTCTTTACAACATTATTTTAATGATGCGACACTTTTATTTTTTTCATATAAACAACTATGTATGAGGCATGCTTTAAGTTTCAAATAGGCACAAAAAAAAAACACTTAATACAATTTTGTCATGTCGACAGTTTGGAATAAGCAAAAAAAATTTTTTTTTGCCGTACCTGTAGTCGGACCTTCCTTACATCACGAGTCGGCCCTGTACAAATGACATCCAAGCTTTCTAAAAACTATCACGCTACTTTCCTTCCCTTTTTTAACTTGGCATGTAAATGACATGCCAGTAGGTTTTTATTTTGCCTATTTGGAACTCATTTTCGTTCGCCGTGTAATTGGGTTATTTAAAAAATGCAGTACTCTTATTTTGAGTTTGGTTCGCTAGATCAAAATAATTGGTAACCCTTAGGCTGTGATCTAATGAAGTGCAACGTTTGTGTCAAGGTTGCCCAAATTTTCAAAATGACGGACCATCCTCAAACATGGTTCAACCACCACTCTTCCTGTACAAGTTTTATTCCAAGAATTGATAGGATAATATTTTGAAAGACTGTTTGACTTACTTGCGGTAAGTTGTCAATGTCCTAAGTCTTGGGCCCCGCATGTTTGGGTGGCTTGAAATACAATTGTGTTTTTGAAATATCTACCTACCATTTGTGTGCTTTATACGAGTCTTTTATGCAAGTAGAAAAAAATATCTTTTATTTATGTAGATCACTTTATTTTGTTTGCAACTTTAAAGTTGTGGTACAGTAGGTTGTTGCATCTATGCTAAAGTCATGTAAATTTTTGTAGTGGGCGATTCCTCGAAAATGGGTATAGTGGGGCTGAAAGTTTGCTAATGGCTGGTCCTTCGCATTTTTATGGAGGACAAAAAGTTACTTGCTTGCACCACTAGTACATTTGAAAAACACAGGACTAATCCTACCTCGTGATGGAGGGTCCAAGATAGGGCCTAAAGTCTGACCAAATTTTTTTGGTCGCCTGATCTTGAAAATCTAATGGTGGTTAATAGGTTTGACCATCGACAGTTTAACTTAGTGCTTTGTTGCAAAATATAGATAGTGCCTACTTCAATAATTTTTCGTGATTAAACTCGTTCCCAAAAAAATATATAGAAAAAAATTATAATATAAGTAAAATAATGATCTAAAAAAAAAAAAAAAAAACTTATTCAAGGCGACAAAAATAAAGGCAATGAAATAATGCATTTTCCCCCCCCTACGGCTGCAGGTAGAAACCATTGTTTTGACTCAATACACCAACTTTAGAGTTTGTAACCCTAACGTTGCAATAAGTGGGTTCCTGCGTCTGTGTCAAAACCCTAAAGGCTACGCTGCAGTGGGTTCTCTCGTCGATGCTCGCAGCTGTACTGCTACTGTGTAGTGGGTTCGCACGTTAAACTGCTAGTACCTTTCCCAACCAAAAAACAAAAGTACGTTGGTTAGCACGGAGACCGATGTTGGCGTCATGAGGCAACCAAATTCATACCGAATCGTTGGCACACAAGGTCCGCGACTAAAATATGGAAAAGGTACTGGTGGTTTAGATGTCAAGGTGAAGTGAATTTTCTCGACGAGCGATCGCCCGACATGAGGTGTAGAGGGGTGAAAGTTTTACGATAACTGGTTATTTTATTTTTGTAGAGGACCTGTAAGTAATTGAGGCAGTACAAGTACATTAAAATTTTGATAGAACTTGCCTTTAATTGTTTATTGATCCCTAACATTTATCTTTTGAAGTGAAGGTATAAGAAAAATATTTTGTACTGTAGCTATAACCGTCATGAAAAATATTATGTGCCTGCACCTATAAATTGCAGCATAGGCATAATAGGATTGAGAAGTCTGACCACACTTTTTCATAAGGAGAACACACTTTTTCATATGGAGAACATAGTATTGTCCTATTGCCCCTTGATGCCTTAACTGTTCAGACTCTTTATTAACCACCCTGATTCCTTTTAAATAAACCTAATATTTTTTTAGTAGTTTTATCAATTCGGACTCCTCCCATTATTTTTGTATCAGGCACTAACTAGTGTCGCCTTGGCAGGGTTTTGGAAGAACGTTGTTACAAAGAGGATAAATATTGCCTGCTGCAATATGTGGATGACCGCTGTGTTAGTCTACTTCAATTGTTGCAGTGCCCCCAATGTTGCTAAATGCCACTTCACACTATAGATTTACTTCTGTTGTTGTGACTTATTATTGCCACTTACTATTGTCTATCGCTTCGATCGGGGTAAAAGTATTGTTGTTTATCGACTATCCAACAATCAATTGCTACACACCTATAGTTATCACTTTTGCTGATAGTTAGTTGTTGATCTAGACATAATGGTGATAGGTTGTGCATATTGCTCTCTTTGTCTCGTTGACCGTTATTGTTGATTTTCTGCTACGGATGTTTTTAATTATTGTTGTTCAAATGCATGTTTAATTTCACTGTATACAGGGTTGCCAGCGTTTTGGACGGGTCGAACGCCCGAACGTTAAGCACCCCCTCTCGACGCGTTCGGCCGAACGAGGATAAAAAAATAAAATAAAATAAAAATCTAAAAAATATGAAAAACATATATGTTATACATAAAAATAAACTAAACAACATTTGCCTCAACGTTACATCCAAGTTCTTTACCAAATTTGAAATAAAAATCAAATACTAAAAATAAATAATAATAATAAAAATTAAAAACAATAAAACGAGAATGAAATTATTGAGTGGGCGAGCACGTTTTTGACACCGCCATCTTTGGTGATTTTTTATTTTTTTTTGGCTTAAAAATACCATGAAATTTTGTACATGTGTATCTTACATAATAGAGAACATACAAATAAAGTTAAAAAAAATAATATGTTATTTCATGCCCTGAAATAAAGAAAAAACAAAAAGTGAAAAAAAAGAAAAAATAAATTAGTGAGTGGGCAAGCAAGTTTTGACACCATCATCTTTGCCGATTTTTCATTTTTTTTTGGCTAAATAGAATGACTTCAAAATTAAGAGGGAGATACCTTACATTACAAGGAACTCACAAAAAAAATTTCAGAAAAAAATAATAATATTTAGGTGCCAAAATATATTTTTGCGGGGTCCAAACCCTTTCAGGTTCGGGCCCTGTACGGGGACCCGAATTTTTGAACGTTTAGGGGTCTACTTAGGGGGTTTTGTATGTCCGGCCTGACAACCCTGACTGTATATCTGTTGCTGAGGATAACCATTATGGTATAGTGATTACACTACTACAATTATTATGACTATTAAATTGTTGTTTATGGCTATAGAAGTCAAGGCATTACTCAACCACTATATTACCCATTGCAATTTAAGGACGTTGTTGCAACCAAATTAAGACTTATATTACACTTTTGAAGAGACTACAATTACACTTGGTATATATTATTGACCATTTTTAATGCTTACATAAAGTTATTTCTTACTGTTGTCGTAATGCATATTATTGTTGCAACTGGTGTTCGCTGCAACAAGTGTTTTTGAGGATTTTGTAGGTTACAAGTGCAACATTGTTGAATGTGTATATGCTATTATTGTGAGAATGAATTTAAAATATATAACTGACAGGTTATTAAAAGCATGTGTATGATATTTTTTAAAAAAATCTTGAAGTTTTTTTTTCTTTCTTAAACTCTCCGTTATTCAAAACAAACCATTGTGATCGATGGACAATTGATAAAATTTCATCTCGACCGGATTGTAGATCTATGACTTATTGACTCTGTAATTACTGACACAATCGCAAAAGCTCTATCGAAATGCACATCAAGATAAGCAACGACTTCACATACCCACATCACATATACTCTATGCATATAACTCTCTATTTGTCTTTAATGTGGTAAGCTAAAGGATGATATTATTAGATCTTATATTTTAAATGTCATGCTGAGGTATGAAGAATGCACATGTGTGTGAGTATGATGCTTGATGAAAAATTATCATGCGAAAGAAGGAACCTGATGTGTATGATTACATATATACATGATTGAAATAAATGGTTGACTAATTGGTTTGGCTCCATGTTTGAAGACGAGATTGGTATCAGAAACCACTCTAGGCACCAATATACAATGGCAATATGATTTTTTATATCATTATAAACTTACTTTAAAGCACTAGTATCTCTGTTGGTTCGAAAATACTCGACCTTCAAATTTTCAGGACACCGAAACGAAACGACGGCCGCCGATCAGATTGATCAACGTCCGCCTCGACCTCCTTAAAGTTCGAGAGATAGCTAGTACTTGTCGAAATCGAATGCCAAAGGTACTAGTGGTTTAAACTCAAACCAATTTCACAGGGCTAACGCATATATTATATCAATCTCAACTTATTATAAATAAAAAATATATATATTTGATATGATTTTTGTGTAAAGTGACTCTCAACACTAACATGGTGATATGACTTGACTTGACTTTCTTCTCTTAACTCAACCGTAATATGAATTGATTTAACAAGAGTCTGCAGGAGGAATCACTGTTGCAATTAATGTGATGAAATTACCCATCTTTATCGCTAAAAAAGTGACAATGACTAATATGTATTAATTTTACGAAATTCAAATGTTGAGCAACTTTGACTATCAACATGATGAGAGGGTTCATCTTTGTCAATAGAAACGTAATTTCAATAAGAGTTGAACTAGTATCACCCAATTTGTGTAGAAAGTCGCTATAGCTACCAACTGGTGATATGGCTTCACTTCGTCGCTCTTAACTAAGCAAAACTTAACTTGAAACTTGCTAACGCACAGTTACTTTGGCCACCAACATGGTGATATAACTCCATCATGTCGAGATAAACCTTAATTTGGACAATTGATTAGATCTATTTTATATGCTTTGCTTGTGAAGCTACTTTCACCACCACGTGAATATAACTTTTGATTATCAATTTTAACTTAGTGAGAACTAAAATGAATTTATTTGATAAGATCGGCATGTGGAACCACTATAGCCACCACTATAGTGATTTGATTACACATTATTGTTTCAACCTAGTTGAACCATTATTGTTTCAACACTATATTGGATAGATTTCATGAGATTGACAAACGAAACAACTTTAGCCATAAAATTTGTGGTATTTTTCTCAAATATAAATTTCAATATAATTTAAAATCAATGTGAACCAACATAATGCAATATGCATGTAAATCTCAAATGATTGACATTGTCATATAACTCCACATTATTTCAACCTTATATTGGATGGATTTCATGAGATTTAAACCTTATATTAGATGGATTGACATTGTCATATAACTCCACATTATTTCAACCTTATATTGGATGAATTTGATTACACATTATTGTTTCAACCTTATATTGGATGAATTTCATGAGATTGACAAACGCAACAACTTTAGCCATAAAATTTGTGGTATGGTTCTCAAATATAAATTTCAATATAATTTAAAATCAATGTGAACCAACATAATGCGATATGCATGTAAATTTACTCAAATGATTGACATTGTCATATAACTCCATGTTGTCATTTATACTAAATCAAAAATTATATCAACATGATTAAGATTATTTAATAAATGAAGTATTTTAAGTCGCTTTCGTCACCAAAGTGGTGCCATAACTCTTTTTGGTCATGCAAACCCTAAATAATTTGACTTTGGCTGGTTGACATATGAAATACTAATGAAGGCTAGTGTAGCGGTATAAGTCCACCTTCTCAATCCAAATTTAATTGAAAACTAAAATCAATTGTTTTTTAAATTATTTATATTTAAAGTTATTTTTACCACCATCGTGGTGATGTGACTTCACTTTATCATTTAAATCAGCTTAATTCGATTTAAATTGAAATTATATCTCGTGATTTGTATGCGAAGCCAATTTCACCACAAACTTGAAATGACTTCACTTTGTGGTCTTATTCTAACCATAACCTAAATTGAATTAATTTTAAATGTTCGGTGCTCTACGTACCAATTTAGTAATATGATTTCTTTATTTTAAACGTGAAATTAAAGTAAATCAATTTCATAATTATTATATTATACCAAACTTAACATGAACTTAACATAAATCGGTTTCGCGACATCATATGTGGTATTCTCTCTGATCACCCACCTAAAGATTTATCTTTGATTCATTGTTTTATCTGATTTAAGTCCGATTAAGCCACCACTACTACCGACATCGAAAATTCGGTCATCCAAGCCATAAACCGTTTTTTTACGGGGATGCAGCGACTGAAAGGTGTAGGTGGGTCCGATCCCCCAATTTACAAGCACAAACTCTGACGATTTTTCACGTTCAGAAAAATTTACGAAAACATTTAAGAATTTACTATCCCGTAGATTATATTCTGATCTTTTCATAAAAAATAGTAGAGAAAAAAACGGACCATGAAATAAGTGTCCCGTGAGGCTACCAGAGTGGCCCGGGGCCGCCTGCCCGACCGGGCAAAAAAAAAAACAAAAAAGAACATTTTGTTTTTTATTCGTAAAGAATTTCGATGTGACCCTGAGGCAAAAGTTGTTCAGTTTATGTTGCTGCATTACATAGTTTGTTTCCGTATTTTTTTTGTTTTTTGTTAGGACCTTCCTTGGTCCTTGCACGATCGGGCCGTCCGAAAAAATAGCGTGACCCGGGCGACCCAACTGGTAGCCTAGGTACCTTGCCAGTTCGTTGCATTTGTCATTTTTGCCATTCTACGATGTGTGCGCCAACAAAACAGTAACCCAACTTCTGCGTTTTTTTGCGGTCAGAAAAGTAAATCAAAAACTTTATAAATTGATGGGTCAGTAGATTTGGCAGTGATCTTTCTAAAAGATAAAAAAGATAAAGAAAAAAATCCAATTGCAAAGTAAATTGCCGCTGAAATTCAACATATTTTCCATTTTTGCCGCTCCGCGGTCCTGTGCTACCTTTACTCCTCATGAACCTCTGCTACCGGTTTCCCCGAATTTAGGACGTCGGGGGTAGTGGTGGTTTAATGCCAAGTAGCAAAACCGGATTTGAAAGCACCCTTGATTTATCCGGATTTGCAGGGCGGATAATACTACCCAGATGAAACCAGATTAAGTATATCCGGATGATAAAAAATAGAGCACTTTTCCAAAAAAACAAAACATCTAAAAAAAATCTGAAAACAAAATATGTTGTAGATTATAATAATATCAACAACTTTTGGCTAAAGGTTATTTCAAAATTCCCATCAGATCTGGAGATAAAAAATAAAAACAAAAAATGATAATTTAATTTTTATTTTTTTATTATCCGAAATTTATTCGGAATTTTCGGATGCTCCGGCCGAATAGTACGGACAATTAATCCGGCTGGACATGCCATGGTACCTAGGTCTAATATATGTTGCAATGACGATATTCAATAAAAGTGTGTCAATTTTTATATTATTTATGTTGCATTTTGGCTTTATATTAAATACCATATGCTTACCATGCTTTAATGTCATCGAAGGTAGTCAGACGGTTAAGATGTCATCGGGTTTCTTTTAGGGGTTCCTTTTCTTTTTGTTTTGACATACAGAGAGACGGACAAGTGACCCTTGCTCTGCAGAAACCCCATTAAGGTGGGCGGTGGGGTCTCATAGGGGGTTGACGAAGATTGGTGAGCATATTGTCCTAAATCGTGAGGAGGTGGGTGGGCTTAGCGAGGTCCTTGATACCTGCCGCGCGAAAGGTAGAGCATCTCTGCTGATCGCCAAAGATGTGACAGACATCCGTCTTTTTATCAGTACTTTCAGGTTCTGCTATCATTTGATTTTGCTGACGTGGATTGGTGACCGTCAGTATGCAGGGGCTTCTTCATGGAGGCCGAAGAGCCATCCGTATATAGAGTGACGCAGATTGGGGGAGTCGGTTACCCTAAATCGCGAGGAGGTGGGTGGGTCTGCGTGGCCTCGACCCCTGCCGCACGGGTGGTAGGGTAATTCTACCGGCTTGCAACAAGAACATCACGGAGGGAGTTGCTGTTTTTGGTGAATGGTGCGTAAGGGGTTAATTGGTGGTGCAATCTGCTCTAAATCGTGAGGAGGTGGGTGAATTTCGCGGGGTCTGTAACTGTAGCCGGGGGTCTGTAGGCTCATTCCCTTGCCGCGCGGGTAGCAGGGCGGTTTGCAGTTTTGCAGGGCTGGCTATAGTTGCGGATGAATAGGGGACCATTTCCGTTTTTCTTTTTATTTTTTTTGCTGTATTCTGGTTTAACTTTCTGAGTAGGCACTATGTAATCTTTGGTAGTTGTAATTATAGTTTGTACAAGTTTATCTTGTATTTTACCTGATTGGTTGAGGGATAGGTTAAGGTAGGTCTCAGTAGAAGAGTAGGAGAAGTTTGGAGACAGTGATGATGTTGTTGGGTGATTGGTGATTGTTGGTGTCACAACGTAGGACGAATATTTTAGCAGTCTAAATCAAAATCCGGTCGGAGATGCCGAAATTGGAACCAGGTCTGCTGTTCTTTTTTGTAAGGGTCATCGGGCCTGTTTCCTGGTTCCGTTTTGTAATACAAAAAAAAAAAAAAAAAAAAAAAAAAAAAAAAAAAAAAAAAAAAAAAAAAGACTTTTTCTTTAATACACGTTAGTTTTTTTCTTAAATTAAGATTAACCAAAATGATGGGAGTGTCCTGTCATAGGTGTTTAAAAAGCTCATAAATATTGAGAAAAAAATAGACAAGTTAGAAAGAAAAAAAGAATTTGACTCATTTGAGGCAAAAAAAAAAACGAGGGCCCCTATCGAAAAGGGATGTTGTTGAAATTTCTACCAATCTGTAGTACCAACTAACATAGTCGTAAGAAGGGTTAGAGAGGAGGATGAAGCAACGAAAATAAGACGATCTCTATTGACAACGAGTGTAACAAACATATCTTTGATGCGCGCATGTGATGCAAGTTGTTGCTCTCTGCAAAGTGTTTGAAAAATACCACATTCTAACTGTCGACCCATGATCGGTTTAAATTTAAGAAAGGAAACATATAAATATTGATGCGAGTTTCCTTGCTATAATTTTACTTAGACGTTTAAGTTTGTGACCGAACTCCTTATTCGGCCAAAGGACACCATGTTGTGCATTGAAATGTATTCGATTATTTACCATCCACATGCCTCGACTCACAAAGTACGTTACATACATACAATTTATTTTATCGTTCTGCATCTTGTAAGTACCTACATGATACACTCCAATTGACCCTAGATTGTCCTGTGCAACATCGAAACCCTCACAAGACTCCAAGAAAAGTGTCGTCAAGAAGAAAAAACAATAAGATTTCCGTTATCAAGTAAATGTGATAGTGCTTGCGCTTGGGGTCATTGCAGTTTAGCAAACACATTTTCATGATAGGAAAGGTTATGGTACAACAATGCTCAAGAAGCTAGGACTACAAAAATCATCCATGCATTATGTATTTCACGTAGTTAGATGTCTAGCCTAGGCGAGCGACGTAGACCCGCCTCGGGAAAGCAGCGCCCCAAGCCACAACTCACAAAGGAGTTCGATTCGAGCATAGAACCGTGGGTACCCTTACTACGACACACGAACATCACCCTCATCTGACCCACCTTTGGCAAGACATGAAGCTCAGCAGAGGTATGGTGACAACTCTTAACGAGCAAGGATGGTGACAACTCTTTACGAGAGGTAAGTTGTGCCTCATGGGACCCTATTCTGTCGAAGGACACTGTGAGAGGAATAGCTGCCATTCTTTGTCAAAGCAGCAAAATTCCATATCACCACATAATATCAACTCCTGCATAAAGTGGTCAGAAAGACCTGTGCATAAGGGGGTCAATGCGCTAAGAGGCGTTGTTGTTGGCATGAATCTCTTTAGTTATCTATTGAGATCCTTAATGAATAGACTCGGATAATGGTCGTTTGGTGATTTAGACAAAACACCAAGTGGGTTGTGTAATGATTTTGCATGGTGATTTTAGGGATAACTATCATAGGAAAAGTTTCAAGGGTAGTATCGCCGTGCGATTCATAAAAATTGGCTTTGAGATTTATATGATCGAGTGTGTGTTCCCTAACCTAGGCTATATAAATAATCTAACCATATGACTGAGAAAAGTCCCGTGAGCTTAATGAGTGCATATCATGCTCAATCAGCGAGCTTAATGAGTGCGTATCATGCTGGATGCGTGGTACAGCTGGTCCCGTTGTAATTGCCGATAGTAAACTGCGAATTTCGATACGACAAGGTACGACGATGACGCCATATATAACTTTGGCCACCACTTCTAGTACTCGTTACTGTTGCTACGACTCTCAAAAGTAGAGATGAATCGTACCAGTTATACGCGTGTAATAACATTCAAGTTTATGAGTATTAAGCTATGAAGGTCCGTATAAGAATTGCTATCTCTTTTAGAAGGACGACTTAAAGATTGATCCGAGGCTCCTGGAAATTTTAGATCATACGGTTGGAAGGTGACGAAAAAGGAAAAGGAGTGACGCGTGGACTCAAGTCAAGTAGGGTAATGAAAGTGTTTCTTATAAATTGTGTCTGCGTGAACAGGTCGCATGATCGCTTAGGATGAGGTCAAACGTCAATGGAGGTGTACCAACGGTGCCGGTTGTCACGCTGTAGGATTTGGCTACGTTGATCAATGGAAGGGTTGTGACCAGGTCACAGTTCCATAAGGTAGAACTTTTTGCTTCAAAAGGCAAGTATATCACAATGGCTCGAGTCCTTCGGGAACTTATAACAAAGCCCACCATCTGCAGAAACCTTGCGCAAATGCCTAAGTACATTTAGTGGGAGTTTAGGTCAAACATAGCAAAGGTAGTGGCAGAAGCCAAGGGCAACTGCACAAGTTTAAAGATAAGATGCAGAAAAAAGCACGAGTTACAAGATGGCCTCCTCCCGGGCAGGTAGGGTGACTGAGTGGCTGTGGGAAAGACAAAGCGCATGGTGTGTACACTCCATTTGCTTTGGAGTACCCTGAGGCCCTACTGCCCTGGTGCGACCTGTGTTAGTTACATTCGGCCAGTTTTGGCCGCCAGTACGACTTAACAACCCAATGGCACTGCTTGGCTGATATGGACCGGTGTTGTGGCGGTAGGGTTTGTGATTCTGGTTGAGCGCAGTCTGTTTTCATTGCGGTGGGCAGTCGCGCACACCCTGTCACACATGCGCACACAGCATGACCACTCTGTATATTGTCTTTGAGGGGTTCTGATTGCGTACATTGGACATGCAAACGCAGATGTTTAGACAGACTGACGCTCTCTTGGACTCTCTCTCACACACACACAGGGACGACACCCTGACACGGTGCATCCTATTTATAGATAAAGGGGGGAATGGCAGTATCTATAAAATTGTGGTTGTCATGCCTTCATGCTCTTAGTATGTGGGAGCCACATTGCCCGTGACATCTGTTTACGCCGTGGCAGTTGATGCAGCAACTACAACTGTGAAAATTGGATGCGGCTTTTACAGTGCGCATCCAAATTGGTCTTGTTCGGTCTGCACGAGTGCCCACTTACAATGAGAATCCCTGCCGAGCCCTGCTCCTCATCTCATTTTCTAGCAGTCTGCTCTGGTGTTGAGTATTGAGGACCCACACACCCGTCTGCCGCCAAAGCGGCACACTTGCACATATACATATGTATGCATATATATTTCAAACCATAAGGGGATGGAGGGCAGAAGGCAACTTACTTAAGACAGAAGACTACTCCAGCAAGAAGGCACCGACCCGACCCCCTCAAAGGTCTGAAAAAAAAACCTTGGAGAGCCTTCCGCATCGGCCCACAAAATCAGGAACTCCTTTACCGAAAACAAACAAAATAACAGCATTGGCATTCCCGACATTCATCTCAAACTACACTCTCCTGTCACTGCCAAAAAGGAGGAAGAAGATAAGAGACAACTTACCTAAGATAGAAGACTCCTCCAGCAAGAACGCACCGAACCCCCCTGCTAAGGGTCCAAAAAAAAAACTGGGAAAGCCTCGGCATTTATGTATCCCCCCAGGCCGCGGTCACCGTGGGCATGACCGCGGCCCATGCGGTCGACCGCGAGCCCGCGGTCATGACCGCCGCGGCCGCGGTTGAAAAAGGCTCGCCGCGGGCGAGGGGGAGGGGGTACTAGAGGTCGGGGTCGGGATTCCGGGGGCGCACCCCAGGCCCCATGCCCCCGCATTGAAAAAAAACCAAAACAATTAAAAACGGGGGGGGTCCATTTTAGGGGGGGGGAGAAAAATAATGGACCCCCTATCATTGTTTTTTTTTTTGA
>BFEA01000116.1:1188363-1202884 GCA_003427395.1 Chara braunii | reverse complement strand
GTGTGTGTGTGTGTGTGTGTGTGTGTGTGTGTGTGTGTGTGTGTGTGTGTGTGTGTGTGTGTGTGTGTGTGTGCGTTTTAAATTTCTATCAGAGCAGCCACTATTCCACCCAGACAAGTAGATTCAAGTTGAGCCAGTCCAACAATTAAAGAATTTCACCTCTTTAGCAAGTAGCATGAATCATAATAGAACTGTGTTTAGCTGGGGTTTCTTTGGGGCAACAGCTCCTTTTTTACTATACCTCGCACGTACGAGGCTGCGCACGTTGACTGTGGTTATGCGGCAGCTGCCCACATCCCCGTGTGCCTTAACGGCCCACTTGCACGTATCACAGGAGGCAGAGTAGAGGGGAAGGTATGCTCCTATGCATTTTACTTCAGATCATCATACTCCTGTTCATTTCACTTCAGATCTTCAGCTTATACTAAGTCTTTGTGTTATTCCTTCGTCTTGATACTCCTGTTCATTTCCCTTCAGATCTTCATATTGTCTGTTCTCTTAGAGATGCTCATTCATATGTATTTGCTAATAGCACATAGGTGGAGTGCAAAGGGCAGGAGAGAAATATGTGCCGGGCAGGATAGAGTATATGGCATGCAAAGGGCAGGGGAGAGGTGTATGATGAGCTGTGCAGAATTCTAAATATTCACCGCTCGAACAGACTACTCTAGAATGGCACATGAGGTCAGTTAGTGTGTGTGTTGTTAACACACCCCAAATTCTCTCTCTCATGTCCTCCACAAATCAGACAAAACATCCATCCATAACAAAAAGGTATAGATAGCTAATATAATAGAAAATGCAAGGTTGGCCACGTTTGTGTGGTTCAGCGCCAAGTGCCCACACACCCGTCTGCCGCCGAAGCGGCACACTTGCACAGATACATACATGCATATATTTATTTAGTCCATAAAAGGGTGGAGGGCAAGAAGCAACTTACCTAAAACCGGGGACTTCACCAGCAAGAAACCTGGAGAGCCCTCAACGTTGGCCCGCACAATAAAGATAAAGACAAAAGACAACATACCTAACCCAGAAGGATTCACCCCATCCTCCAAGAAAGCACCGACCAGATCCCACATAGTCCGAAAAAACTTTGAGAGCCCTCCAAGTCAGCCCACACACAAAGCAGCACTGGCACTCTATACTCACCCCACCGCCATCTCTATCACTCCATGACTAATATGCCAAATTCCACAAGATCTCGGCGCGACAACAGGAGCGCTACTGCTTAAAACACTCTTCCTAGAAGCTACCCCATTCTTCCATGTGCTCCGAAAAAACAGCCTGCGGGAACGACACCCACAGCAAACACTCTCTGAGCCTAGGTTACCAGATGTCTGATCGGAGACGTTTACCGGAGACGTCTCCGTCGGACGTCCGGTGAGCGAGTTGCCTGGAATCCCGGACAACTCATTTTCTCCAAAATAAAAAGCGAAAAAAAAAAGAAGAAGAAATGGGGAGGGGCTGCGCTACATGAGGTGACCCCATAAAAAAAAATACAGCTCATTTAGAGCAAAAATAAAATAAAATGCAAAACATGGGGAAAGGGGGTTTTGGGGGGTGGGTGGGTTGGGGTGCGTGATTGAAATTGACCCCAATAAGATAGACCAGTTTGGCTGAAATTGACACAGACATCTTTGGTGATTTTTATCGTTTTTTTCTATGGGCTCAAATGACCCCAAAATTTTGTGGTATATACCTCATGTGAGGGAGAACCCACAGAAAAAAAATTCAATTTTTTTTTTTTTTTTTTTTTTAAGAGGGTCGGACATATTGTCTCTGGAGGGCGTCTCCCCAGTTGTCTGACCGGACAAGTTGGACATCCAGAGAGGTCCGGACGTCCGCCCTTGTAAGCTAGCTCTGAGCCTCCTCGTACAGGTATTATGGACAAAACCCCAAACACCCACCCCCCAAAAACCTCGTGGCCACCCACAAACATCACTTCATCAACAAAACAGCCCATGCTGCAAAGCAGAGCAAAGAATTAGGCCATGTATAAAAACAAACCCAACAAAACGCATCCAACCACAGAGAAAGTGTGTGTGTGTGTGTGTTGTTTTAAAAGACCCCAGACTCTCTCTCGCATTCCCTTCACAAATCATCACAAGCCCTGTGTGTGTGTGTGTGTGTGTGTGTGTGTGTGTGTGTGCATGTGTTCGTGGGTGAGTGGGTGGGTGCACGTGTGTGTGTGGGGGGGTGCCGGTGGCGGGGTTCACACCTCCACCCGTCACGAAAAGAAAGCGGCTGCCATTCGTTTTCGTGTGCGGCGAGCTTTAGGGAAAAACAAAGGCCCTCATTCGATTTCACACGCTGCGCACTGCGATTTCCGATTTCAGAAAGCTTTCCCTGACACTCTCTGACACATCTTCAGCGCTTTCCAATTGCGGAAACTTTTCCTGACATTCTGTGACACGTTTTAAGTGATGACACATCTTATCACATGTTCCACACTCATTCTGCCCTCTCATGCAGATCTATGGCTTGCCACAATCCACAAGTCCCAAATTCGCAACACCAGATGTCCCCCCAAAAAATACAGTAATCGGCGGCCTAGCTCAGTTGGTAAGGCACGGAAGTGGCATTCAGGAGGTCTTGGGTTCAATCCCCATTGGCCTCATGTACCTTCCTGGGCATGCTTGGGGCCCGCCACCTAGAGATAGCCCGTTGGTCCCCCCAATTGGCATTAAAAAGCAGTCTCTGCTGATGTTCATAGGGGGAGGGGTAATCGGGGAGGCACAGCGACTGGCCACTCAGATGATGCTCGGTCCCTCTGATACCGGCTGTCCCCTGGCTGGTGTCCCCCATTGGGGGGTCCCTGAAGGCAACAAGGCCACCCTGGGCTGAAAAGGCCACCCGATGTCAGATTAGACACAAGATTGAATTTACCTGGGCTGGTTAGTCCGATGATAATACCTCAAGGCCATCGCCCTTTTACAACAAAAACAAAACAAAAAAAAAAAGCACTTTTGTTAATCTCGACCCCTGATACAATGATCGAGCTATCGAAAAAGGGTGACGACCAGAAGGTCTGGTGCCCGGTTCTGATTATCTTTCGTAGTTTGTTTAGATCTTTTCTAAACTCTCATCTTCTCCACAGAGACCCATGCCTTCCACTACCAATCCTCAGCTCACTCTCGCTCCCTTCCGCCCCCCCCCCCCCCCCCCCCCCCCCCCCATTTCTGACCCACCCCATTTATTTCTGACCACCACAGATCCACCCCCCCTCGCTAACACCGCCAAGCCACCCTTGCATTCCAATTGCAATCATCAACTATCTGTCTACTCAGCCTGGGACATCCTTCAACACGCAATGGATTATTCAACTTGCAAAACCGAAAACGGCGAAAAGCTAGAGTGGACCCAAAAAAGATGGGACAAGGTGTCTATATGTGAGGAAAAATTGAGAGAAAAATATAGAGCTGTCCCCCGATGAGGAGAAGACAGCTTTAAGGAAAAAAATGACAAAAAAAAAAAAGGGACATCCTTCAAAAGGATATGGAATCATGGATGGTTTGACTGTCAACACAAGCCAATACTGGAGCGCAAAAAAAAAAAAAAAAAGGCCCACAGGATTTGAAGCGAGGGGAGAAAGAAATTTGAACTTCTACGGAGAGAAATTCTGAGCGTCGAACTTGAAACACTTGCTGTATCTGTATCGCCGGGATCTCGACGTGCGCTTGCACACCTTGTCAGGCATGTGACTGGCCAGAGGCTTCCCCAAAATGACAAAAGGACAGATTGAAAAGAAAAAAAAAAAGAATGGCATTTTGTTTTCTCTCTTTCTCTCACATTGAAAAAAAAAAAGAATGGCATTTTGTTTTCTCTCTTTCTCTCACATGATGTGGCCCGGCCGATGGTGTCCCTTCGAGATGCTGGCTTGGAGAGCCCACTCAGCACAAGACCACGGCAAATGCGAAAAACGAAAGGGAGCGAACTTACATGCTGCAAACACATTGGTCACGCTCTGAAGGATGCTCTCCTGCTGCTCTCGCTCTGCCTACGACGAGAGATCGCTGCCGAGGATTTTCATTACTGTCTGCACATCCTTGTCTCCACGACCACTGAAGTTGACGACGACCTTTGTACCATCGGGCAAAGTGGGGCACAGCTTTTCCAAGTGTGCCAGTGCGTGCGACGTTTCCAACGCAGGAATAATTCCCTCCAAACGCGACACTAGCTTGAAAGCTGTAGACAGACAGTACAAAAGGTCACAGTGAATGAATCCC
Source organism: Chara braunii (assembly GCA_003427395.1). Classification (NCBI taxonomy): domain Eukaryota; kingdom Viridiplantae; phylum Streptophyta; class Charophyceae; order Charales; family Characeae; genus Chara; species Chara braunii. The sequence goes on along the minus strand of BFEA01000116.1, from coordinate 1,198,655 downwards.
AAACGCACAAATAGATAATAACCAGAACGACGCAATTCACCACAGCTGATGACTAGAAAGAGTAGGGCACAGCTTTTCCCAAGCGTGCCAAAGCGTGCGACTTCTCCAACTCCAAACGCGACACTACCTTCTTCCCCCAAATACATCGTACGGCCATTATAGCTGCATTTAGACTGAAAGATGCCCCAAATACAGCTATAATGACAGTACGTTGTATTCGGGGGAAGAAAGTAGCTCGAACGCTGCAGACAGACAGTGCAAAAGGTCACCGTGAAATCCAAACTCACAACTACAAAAGCAGAACAAAGCCGTTCACCACAGCTGCTGACTGGAAAGAGGGTAGTGTCACAGGAGCATAGCAATGGGCCAAGGGAAGAGAGTGTGAGGGCATATTCACATTAGGACTTTTTGGAGCGAGCTCTGGACATAGTTGCGGTCAGATGCATCCAGGTCCTGGTTGAAAATGAGGTCAGATACGTTTAGGCATGTGCGAAGTGTGAGTATGCCCTGAGTGAAGAAGGGCATGTGAGCTAAGAAGGTAAATCTAGTGCACTGCATAAAAACGGATCAACGCACGTGGACATAGTTGCGGAACAGCAACCGTGGGAGTGCCTGTGAAGGTGTGACAACAGAATCACGACCGGAATAACGAACTTAACAACAATGGGGCATAGCATGGCATAACAGGGATGACGAGATGGACCCGGTTAAAGCGGTTTATGGTAAAGGTAAGATACGTGGGACCAATGTCGGAGGGCGGCAGATCTAGACCTGCAGTCCCTGAATTAAAATATGGGCTGGCCATGATCAAGCCCCAAAAACAGCATGCAATCTGTGACCTCATCGGAGGGGTAGGGGGTGGGACCTGGCCAGACATAGTCTGTATCCAGGAGACCCACCTTACGGACTCACCGGAAAACAATAGAATTCATAAACTGCTCTGGCCGTATAAAGCCTTTAGAGTGCATGCTCCGAGGCCTGGGAGTGCAGGTTTACCATCGGGATCCCCCCGGAGTCCCGGGAGGACCCGATTCATTGGGCAGCTGACCAGGAAGGGGGCAGATGGGTATCGGTTCTGTCTATGCTAGAACTAGAAGTGGTCTGTATTATATGTATATATGCCCCCAATGCAGTGGGGGAGAGGAGAGCCTTCCTTGAGAACATCAAAGCCCAGATCCCAGCCGGGATACCGGTCATTATAGCAGGCGACTTCAATGCGGCCCCCGACCGATGGATGGTTAGATGGCGGACACCCTCCCCCGCCCCACCCTACATAGAGGAGGATGAGCAGATGCTCAGGGATCTATGCCTGTCGTTGAAGGTCTTTGACACGTTCCGGAATCTCCACCCTGACACGCGTTTTTAGTACCTTTTTACTCATGCTTGTGGAAGGCAGGGACAAGAGGATTCATCAAGGTCTAGGATTGACCTGATCATCATTTCGGAGGATTTGCAGGGTGCGCTGCTCTTAGCGACCATTTTACCACGGAGACCATACCCGGGGTTGGACCATAAGATGTGCACGGTCATTTTGACGTTCCGTAAGAAACCCGACCAAGGACCTGGATGTTACAAGCTGAATGTATCCATTCTCAACCCGACCAAGGACCTGGATTTTACAAGCTGAATGTATCCATTCTCCAGCAAAAATCATTTCAAAACTATGTAAAAGACTGCTGGAAATTCTGGCATCGTTTCAAAACTATGTAAAAGACTGCTGGAAATTCTGGCATCGTTTCAAAACTATGTAAAAGACTGCTGGAAATTCTGGCACACACAAAAACAATATGTTCAACAGGAAATTGACTGGTTCAATAATGGACTATTTCTCCTCGACAAAAAATGCAGAGAGTACTCATCGCAATCAGCAGCCAGGAGATCCGAAAGAGAAATAGAAATACTCCAACAACTTCAGAAACTTGAACAGCAAGAAAACACTGGACGAAGCACGCACACGGTCTAAGGGTCAGTAAGATGCACAGTCTTCACAACAACAACAACAAGATTTTTTTGCCACACAACGATGGGAGCGCACGCTCGTTAGGGGTAGACTGGCACGTCACCAAACCGAGGGATCAATGGACAAGAAGTTCTTTTTATCTGGCCCGTGCGCGCACAAACAGAACGGCCATAGAGGCTCTGTATGATCCACAACAAGGATGTGAAAATGTGGCAACCTCCACCCCCCAATGCGTGCAGATAGCGAGGTCCTTTTTCAAGGCCATCCAGATGTTCTCAGCGGGATGAGGCTATTAGGGAGGAGGAGATTGCAGATTTCCTGAAGCCACTCACAAAAAGTCTGTCAGATCAGCAAAAAGCACAATTGGATCGCCAGCTACCCGAGGATGAGACCTGGGCAGCGTTGATGCAAATCGACGAGGAAAAGGCTCCGGGTCTTGACGGACTCCGAAAGGAGTTTTGGGAAACGTTCTGCTGTTAGATGGCCCCGGACCTTATGGCGTATTACCATCAAGTATGGGTAACAGGTTGTATGGGGGAGTTGATGACGCAGGGTGTCCTTACTTTGTTGCACGCAAAAGGGGATAAGATGGACATCACGAACTACCGCCAAATAACTTCGCTTACGGTAGTGTACAAGATGCTTGCGAAAGCCCTGGCAAACCCTGCCTGATTTCGGTTTCGGACAGCCTGATCCACCCCACGCAAACAGGGCTCGTAAAAGGATGGAATCCAGGATAACATTCTCCTGGTGAATTAACTTTTGAGATTGACAAGACAGCCTAAGACAGGACAAATATAGTGCGGATGTGGTCTTCATCGACTTTGAAAAAGCCCATGACCAGGTAGACTGGCTATTTTTAGAGAGATGCAAGGAGAAAATGAAATTTGGCCTGCATTTCCGGAGATGGACTGCAATTTTACACCAGAATGCCACCGCAAGGGTCCAAGTAAATGGGGTGCTAGCCCGGAGATTTCCCTGCAGCGTTCCATCTGCCAAGGGGGACATGCTGGCCCCATTCCTCTTTATTATAGTGATGGAAGCGCTGGCTGCAAACCTCCGCACCAACAAAGACATTAAGAAACTCCAGGTTTTCTTCATCCCAGAGAAAGCGACCCCCGTCTGCTCAATGTTCGCAGATGACTTGACAGTCATGGTGGATGCTTCCCCTGAGAGGAAGAGATTAGGAAGTTCATGGACCGGTTTACATCAGTGTCAGATTTGACAATTAATTGGGGGAGCAAGACACCTGGATAGTGGATCCACCACCAAGGGGTGTGTCCCCCCGAGGTACCAAGGCTTAAATGGCTGACGGAAGCAGCCTCGATTAGAGTGCTTGGAATCATGTTGACAGCTTTAGGTAAGCCTGCATCAAATGATGATTGGATTTTGAAGCCTACGCTGGAAAAGGTCGCCCACTGGAATGACAAACATACATCGCTAGTCGGCAGAGCGTTGGCCATCAATAATGCTGTTTTGGCCTCACTCTGGTACAAGTCTGCGATATGGGCCCTCAGCAAAGAGGCAGGTAACAGCGCTGCTATGGAGGGGAGACAGAAGGTTCCCTAACATCATTAACAAAGTTGCTTGGTTAGCAGTCATTCAACCTAAGGATAAAGGGGGCCTTGGAATTTTGGACCCAGTTATTCAGACTACAGCACTGACGATCCAATGGATTAAAATATTGCTGTTCATCCTTCACCTTCCTTGGAGAGCCCTGGCTCTCCAACAGATGGCACGCCTCACCCGTCAGTCCCCTCTGGAGACTGATCCCCTGACTTGGCAAGAGGATCACTTTTGGACCAGACCGTGTCATTCCAAAATCCAAGGGGAGTCAGATCGAGGTGCAACCAGAAGGGACCTAACCAGAGATGACTCCTGGGTCAAGGCCCTTCAAGCGTGACGCCAGGTCCCCCTGCCCGACAAAGGTGTGCCGGACAGATGGGAGGAGGTAGCACGACAACCGCATTTTGGCAACACGAGTGTCAGTGATCAAAATGGGAGAGTATACTGCAGCTCCGGTCCCCCATGGAACTGCTGGGTCAAGAGAGGCGAGGCAAGAGTCCGGGATATATGGGACGGGGAGGAAAAGAAATGGAAAAGGGAGCAGCAATTGAGATCCACCTTGAAACACTGCCATAATACTGAAAGGAACTTGGAACAATTGATTTTTTCTGTTCCCTTGGACTGGGTACGTATTCTGTGTGGAGGACCGCGGCTCCAAGAGCAGGATTGGGTAGCAACTCCGGGGGACACGGAGAGTGCGGGTAGTGTGGTGGATGTACACACGGATGAAGCCCTGGTGAACCTCTTCAACAAGAGGTATCGCCCTGACGTCGTGAGATGGTGGAAGAAGGTAGATCTGTACAGAATCCGGGTAATCCGAGAACAAGAGGAATGGCTAGTATTCCGCCCTGAAACCCTGCTCGCAAAGCTCCCCCTTCAGCGGGACGAGTGGCAATGGAACTCGCCGTGCAGAACGGGGCCTGGAACAAACAAGAAATTATCTAGTTTGCCAGTGAAATCTGCATATCGGCTTCTGAGGCCAAAGGTCAACATTAAGGGAATTGTGTGGGAGCGGTGGATGTCCCACATGAATGTGGGAAGAGACAGCATCCATCCTCTCCGATGGTTCACGGTCACAAGATCCAAACCTGCAAAGATGGCCTCACTGCAATGGCAGATAGAGCACCACTGTCTTCCCACAAACAATTGGTTAATAGATCGTAGTATCGTACAAACTTGGAGCAGAAGGGTTTACAGTAAGGGACGTCGGACCTGCTTTCCAGCAGGTTTTGCTTCCCACCAATAGATCGGAGCCAACGGATGGGTTGCTAGTTGTGAGGGCTCGTAACACCATCACAAGCTGAGCCAACCAGTGCTTTTATCAAAAAAAAAGAAAAGAAAAAAGACAGTTGCAATCAGATTCATCCAGGTCTGGTTGAAAATGCCGTCAGATACGTTTAGGCATGTGTCCAGGAGCGATGATGCCACTCCAGGGCACGGCATCAAATCGGTTCACCTCCCTCGTACCCAAATCATTGTGGTCTGTTGAACTACATACCTAAATGACTGGCGGCGCAAGCCAGGAGAGATGTACAAATGCCACCCTGGCATTTTGGAAAAACTTGGCATGCAGGGGGCAATCCGCCTCAGCAAAAGAGGCTCGGATGTATGGGTGGTTTAAGGCTCCTGAAGGGGGCATTAGAGGGCTGAATATTTAGGTTAGATGCTTCCACAAACTCAGAACCATCAAGCGCCCACCTCTCTGATACCCCTGAGGCCTCCTGAAGGCTCTATATATGCCACACACCGAGCTTCTACTACACCTACCGCCCTCCTTCAACACTGACCCTCGGGTCTATACGCGACACGCCAAGCTTCTTCTACACCTACCGACCCTCCTTCCACAAGAGCATCAGTGACGTTCCCTCGGGTCTCCCAACGGCTCTCTATACGCGACACGCCAAGCTTCTTCTGCACCTACCGATCATCCTTCCACAAGAGCATCAGTGACGGTCATCAGCCACGAATGCAAGAGGCTTCAGCGGCAGTCAGAAGGGCAAGATCTACATTCGACAGGTTCGGGCAGTCCTCTGAACCTCAGAAACAGTCCCTTTTTTTTTCACAAATTTGCATAGAATCCTAGAAAGGCAACATCATTTGCGAAAAAGGACGACAATGTTAAGAAGAGTACCTACAAGAGAATCGAACAATGCACCTGCAAATCAGAACAAACTTCAACAAAGCAAGTTTATTTTCAATATGGCAACTCTCTCTGTAATCAGCAGGGCTGAGCCGGAAGCCGTATTAGCAGAGATTCGCACGACTCCGAGAGCGAGATTCTTGCTCAGAGAACTAAGGAAAGGGACTGAAACTGCAACAGTGATGTCTACAGGTGTGCAGCAAAAACACACTGCATGTTTGAGAAGTGAGGTTGAGTACGAGTCCAGCATGGAAACCGGCGGATAGGAGTTAGAGAAACGCAAAAGAGAGGGAGAGGAACATACTCTCAGAAATTTTTATTTTTATTTTCTTTTTGAAAAAGGGGTAGTAATGGAAGGGGGATGGGACTGTCATGAGAGAGTGGGCTTAACCTTTCGGGGCTCCGAAAAAAAAAACATGCGGCTTGCGTGCATGCGCAAGTGTCGGGGTCGGCCTCCGGGCTACCTGTTGGCTGGATGGTACATACTACATGCACATGCAACAGCTCATACACAGATCAAGAGTTCAAGTCCTATCTGATATCAAATCCCTTCGAGAGCAAACCTTGCACCGCTTACCTTCCAAAGCTTCAGCATCTGTCACACTCGCGTACTCGGCTCGTCCAATATCCTTTAAGAAGCTATGCTCGGGACCAACTCCAGGATAATCAAGCCTGCAAATACACAATCCATAGCGCACCCAAAGTTATGGTGTTGGTATTAGCAGCCTGCGCCAATACCTACGTCACACAAACTGAGTGATAGAAAGCGCCATGCGAATGGTTTCCCACGTAGCCTCTTAGCTTTGTTAGGGCCAGGAGCCAGTTGGCAGATCGCTGCATGGCTGCAAGGGCATTGGCCAGATCATCCAGATGTGAAGCGAAGTTCAGTCTCTGCTTCCGTGATGAATGCGTGGTGATGCAGTTGGGATGCAACTTCAGAACGAGAGGGCTATGGATATGTATCCGACTGGAAAGAATCCGAAAGATTGTTTCCATACATTCATTATCCAGGTGCGTTACGTTTGGGGAGAAAAGACGGATTTAGCGGGCATTCGGTTATATTATCCGTATTGTGTGGTTCTCTTCCTGGCATTGTATTCGAAAGGGCTGTTAGAATACAACACATATCCGTTCTATTCGAATAGAAAGCAGCCTATGCGTTCTATTTGCTTACAACGCACCCGGTTGGGTGGTTCTCTTCCTGGCTAAGGGCAGGAATGCTACCGTCGAACCCCAAACATAAGGCATGCGCGTTGTAAACAAATACAACGCATACAGTGCTTTCTATTCGGAAAGAACGCATATGTGTTCTATTCGAACAGGCCCTACTTCCAAATACAACGCATGTGCGTTCTATTCAAATTTTCTAATTTTTTGAAAATTCGAATACAACGCATATGCGTTATGTTCGGCGGACGACAGTAGTCCAGACTCCAGACCATCCTGCCCCTGGGCAGTCGACCACACAGCTGGTAAACAGTTTGGAAGGGGGAAAGGGGGGGGAGAGGGAAGAAGTTGGGGGGGGGGGGAGGGGGGAAAGGGGGAGTGAGGGGGGGGAGTTGGGAGGGGAGTTGGTGAGGAAGAGTACTTCTTAATTAATTTGGATTTCTTTCCGGGTGATGAGGCATGGAAGAAAAAAAACAGCAGCAGCAAAATTTGGATTTCCTTTCCGTGACGAGGCATGGAAAAGAAGGAAAAAAAAAAAGCAGCAGCAAAAGTAAAAGCACCAAGCGTTGCTGCAAACCTCAATTTCACTAGACAGATCCTTGAACCGCCTCTACCTTTTTTTTTTTCTTCCAAAAGAACAACAGCCTGGTTGTTTATCACCGGCAAGCAGAGAACAAGTCTTATCCGAAAGAAAGGAGAGAGTAGAAGCGGCCCACTACCCCTGCCGCCCAAGTCGCCACGACTACCTTTTACAGTGGTGTCCCATTTGGGAATATAACCTATACCGCATTCTTCGGGGGCCTTTGGAGGCTGGGCCCAATGACATCTGCCGATGATAAATTTCATCAGCGGCCATTTTTGCTATACCAGCCTCCAAAAATCGTGGGGCCTCACTGGCGGCCAATGTATGTGAGAGGTAGTCATGGTTTATATCAGCGAGATCGAAAATAAACATAAATAAATAAATCAGCGAGATCGACTGTGCCGTGTTTGCGATGATGTGGTCGCCGAAGGCATCAACCAATCAGCGAGATTGACTGATTAAACCACCAGTACTTGGCCCATACAGTACCCCGCCCGCGACTTTCAGGGGGTTCCGAAAACCGGTGCATCATGGATGGCCGCGCCATCCAAAAGAAATTTGCGCTGGGGCCAAGTCCCACTTACGCTGATCGTTGATTTCTGGTCGTTGATCTTCCAAATCTGCGGTCAGAAATCGATCATTTGGGTAAGTGGGATTTGGCCCCCGGTTCGGTTTTTTGGGGGGCGCAGCGAGTTTCCAGCATCGGAGAAAAGTGCCTCAGAAGTACTGGTGGCTGAAAAAGAAGCTATAACTTACATAAATAAATTCATTAAATCATTTCAATGCGACCCTTCCCAACTGTGCAAGGATGACATGCATACATTGAGAAATGGTTCTTTATTTATTTATTTTTTTGGTGGGGGGGGGAAAGCATGGCCCCTGCATACTCAAGGAATTCAGGAATTCACAGACTGCACGCCAAGAACACGCAGTACAGCAGACTGCACGCCAAGAACACGCAGTACAGCACATTGGCAAAGGCCATAGACCCTGTGTCATCAAAGCATCATCTTTACAAAACAGACTCACGTTCACACGTGGACAGTGGTCACACATGAAGCTATTAGATGAGTGATGAATGATGAGATACACCCATCGTCTTGTTGACGACCAAACCGCTATCTCCCTGCATACTCAAGCATGACACACAAAACGAGCGAAAGCGAAATGTCCAAAATGGTCCAAAGACTCCAAATCACAGCAGCAATCCGGACCACCGGACAGGGATCCAGACCAACCAGTGTCCGACGTCAGGATCCTGCTCCGGATGGGAGGTCCTCGGGCCAACTGGCAATTTTTTTTTTTGCGCGGCCCGGAGCCCGGAGCATCTCCTCATGCACTGGACCGCCAACAAAAAATGGGGACCTATTTTTTTTTCTTTCAGCCCAGCCCTGTGTAACAGACATACCCAGCACCGACTGAACTCTTTGGCTCAACGATCTTCCCCCTTCTCCACCCTGGAGGAGATAGCCATGGCTCCTTGGGAGCCCAGCGACAACAGCTAAATCCGTTTTTCAGCAAAAACCGACAGCAGTGCTCCCAAAAAAAAAAAAAAAAAAAAAAAAAAAAAGAAACCATTCATACATAGTACATACCCAGCACTGATTGAATGCGGCTCGATGATCTGCCCTTCTTCATCCTGGAGAAGATAGCTCATGGCTCCATGAAGGACTCCTTGCGAGCCTAGCGTCAGTGTAGCCGCATGCTTTCCGGAATCCAGTCCAAAACCTGCAGCTTCAACTCCAATCAGGCGAACCTCCTTGTCATCGACGAAGTTATTAAATAGGCCCATGGCATTTGAGCCCCCTCCCACACATGCAACAAGGACATCTGGCTTACCACCCCATTTCTCCAGCGCTTGTCGCCGAACCTCCTTGCCAATGCAGTCGTGAAAGTTGCGAACCATCATCGGATAAGGGTGGGGACCACAGACAGACCCCAAGATGTAATGAGTTGTCTCAACGTTCGTCACCCAGTCGCGGATTGCCTCAGACGTTGCATCCTTCAAGGTTGCGGTTCCTGCGTTGACGGGACGCACCTGGACGAATGGAATGGGGGAACACAAGAAGAGACACAGAGAGAGAGAGAGAGAGAGAGAGAGAGAGAGAGAGAGAGAGAGAGAGAGAGAGAGAGAGAGAGAGAGAGAGAGAGAGAGAGAGAGAGAGAGAGAAGAGAGAGTGGGAAGAAAAAGAAACAGGGAAGGTGAAAGAAAGTCATAATCTCTGCGAAACAGGAGTTTAAAAAGTGTGTGTGTGTGTGACACTGTGTGTTTTCGTTTGTTTTTTTTTTAAAGGATGTAACATCTGAGGTTATCCTCAGATGTTTGCGTCCTTCAAGGTTACAGTTCCGTGTTGACGGGACACACCCGGACGAATCAAATGGGAGAACAAAAGAAGAGAGGGGGGAGAAAAAAAGAGGGGGCAGCCTAAGTGTAATATCTGTTCTGAACAGTTTAAAAGAAGAAGAAGGAAGGCATGGGCCAACCTCCATAGCCAGAATTGATGCTGGAGGTCGGGCGGCCATAGCTGGTACCTGCAGAGAGACTTCATCAGTGACTTTCAGCGAGAGAGAGACACTTGCATTTGTTGAGGGACTTGCATTTGTTGAGGTGGCGGGATGGTGGGAGGAGGTCCCCGATGTGAACAGAGGTGGAAAAATCAATTCAAATTCTCAATTGTATTATTGATGATTAAATTATTAATTAGGCTGCAATAAACTGTTTCATCTATATATATCGTCACAATATATATATATATATCGTCAAATAGAACTGCCCGGTAAACCGTAGGCAGAGAGGGAGAAGAGGACAACAAACGAGGGGCTGTGACAAACTGTTTCGTCGGAGTTTCACCGACTCATCAGGAGGCTGAACCCTC
>BFEA01000116.1:1115085-1126621 GCA_003427395.1 Chara braunii | reverse complement strand
CTCTCACACACACACACACACAGAGCGAGAGGACCTCTCCCTCCTCCTCTCTACCCGAGTCGGTCCACCTTGTTCAGCTTCTCTCTCTCTCTCTCTCTCTCCCTCTCTCTCGCTCTATCGCTCTCTCGCTCACACACACAGAGTGGGAGGACCTCTCCCTCCTCCCCTCTACCCGAGTCGTTCGACCTTGTTCAGCTTCCCTCTCTCTCTCTCAAAAAAAAAACAAAAAAACAAACAGTATCCACGTGTGCAGGTGGCATCAACAAGCTTGACCCATCAGCGCCACTGGCACGCGCGAGGATCCGCGCACAATAAGAACGATGTACTCAGATTATTATTATTAATATATTTTTTTCAGATTACATTCTTAGAGAAGGGCTAAAAATGTGTGAGCATGAAAAATTAAAAATGGGGACCGCCTTCGTGCTAGAATGTATCGAGCGGTGAAAGAAGAAGAAGGAGAAGAAGAAGAAAAAGAAGAAGAAGAAGAATGCATAGAGAGATGAGTAGAGGGATATGCAAGCAAATAGGGTAAACTGGAAAACTCCTGTTTCCTCTTTTTTTTCTATCTTTGAGACAAAGTGCAGCGAGGCGATCGCCACGGACAGAATGGATTTGCAAAATTTCCCGCCACGGACAGAATGGATTTGCAAAATTTCCCGCCACGGACAGAATGCAAAATTTCCCGCGATGGATTTTCAAACATTCCCGTCATGGATTTGCAAAAATTCCCGCCCGCCATTGAGATTTGCAAAAATTCCCGCCTTGCAAGTGGATTTGCAAAAATTCCCGCCTTGCAAATGGATTTGCAAAATTACCGCCCGCCATTGAGATATACACTTAAAATCTATGGGATTCGCAAATTCCGTTGAATAAATAAACGCTGATTTCCGTTTTGCCTTTTGCACCATCAAGGAGTAATTGTAATTGATTCCTAAAAAAAAAAAAGAAAAACAGGAGCAAACACAAACCCAATCGGAAAAAAAGGAAAAAAAAAAAGAAAAAAACACGAACCCGGTGGAAAAAGAGACGGCATAACGAAGGCGATGACGTGTTAACCCCTACTAGAGTCTTTGCTCGACCCCCAACCACAACGATCCTGAATGTACACAAACGAGATTTTCAGCTCTAGACACAGTCCCCTCATGTGGCTGCGCAATCAATCACGCAATTAAGCAAGCAATTAATGAAGCAATCAATCGATTCAAACAATCAATCAAATCAAGCAATCAACCAAATCAACCAATCAAACAAATCAAGCAAATCGAGCACCCGGTCAACAAACCAATCAGGCATGCCATCAACAAATCAATCAACAAATCAATCAAGCATTCGATCAAGAGAAGTAAAAAAAGAAAAATCACCGGTGCGCATCAGTCAAGCTAGCAATCAAGATTTCAATCAATATCCCACACCCAGCTCCGCACTTCCGACAGCAAACCAAGCAATCAATCAATCACACAACCAATCAATCAATCAATCAACGAAGTTAAGAAAGTGAGAACACAAAGAGGAAAGAAAGAGCTAGACCGAAGGAGAGAGAGAGCGACAACGACAGTCGATCAATCAATCAATCAATCAACGAAGGTCAGAAAGAGAGAACATAAAGAGGGAAGAAAGGAAAACACGGAAGAGAGAGCAAGACAGAGCGATAGCGACAACGAGAGAATCACAGAGAGAAACCGACAGACAGAGACAGAGGCAGAGCACGAGACCTCAGAGGGAGAGACACAATCAGAGAGAGAGAGAAAGAGAGACACAGAGAGCGAGCGAGCGAGCGAGCGAGAGAGAGAGAGAGAGAGGGAGAGAGAGAGAGAGAGAGAGAGAGAGAGAGAGAGAGAGAGAGAAATACTTGATACCAGAAGTCCCAACCAGAATAACGAAACCGGAGCGACACAGGAGGATCCGAGAATGGGGCTGTCGTTAAATATACTAAATATGTATACATTTTACAAGTAATAATTTGTCAAAGCAAGAGAGAGAGAGAGAGAGAGAGAGAGAGAGAGAGAGAGAGAGAGAGGGATGGTTACAAGATAGTCCAGAAGACGACACATCGTCTGTCTGGTCGGTACTCTGTCACGTTATCATTCACCCCAAGCCGGATCCCGTTCGACAGCTGAGCATCTGAGAACGGAACGAGTACAAGTCGATTAACGAATTCGTCTACAGGGGAGTTGAAGGTGCGGGAAGCGATATGGCGGCCGCTCACGTAGAACTGATTGGCGCAAGAAGAGTCGAGCCCGGCGGGAGTGACGAAGAAACATCCCTGAGAGTTCGCTGATTGCACCCGTACTACCTTTCCCAGAACGACTTCGCTCGTCAGGTAATCTCCGTACACGTGGTCGCCGCTCGTGGCGTTGATCACCAGGCACGGGATCTCTCCGAATCCCGACTCTGCCATGTAGAAGTCGCAGAAGTCGATGGAGAAAGGCAAGCGAGTACGAGCGGCCGACACGCTGGCGCCATAGCTCCTCCTCTTGATCCTCCCGCCGCCCCGTCGGTCACTGAAGAGGGACCACCACCTGCACCTGGTCTCCCCCGTTCGGTCACTAACGAGGCTCCCCCCTCTGCTGCTCCTCCTGCTGCTGCTGATGCTGCTGCAGATGCTGCTGACGCTGCTGATGCTGCTGATGCCGTTGTCGATGTCACCCCGCCTTTCAAGGCTGAGGAGAACCCCCCCGTGAGTCCAACCCCAGTCCAATCCATAAACGTTTTTGTGGTCACTGGCATTATTAGCAATTATGGTGTCCTTGCTGCTGGCGGGGGGGGGGGGGGGGGGGGGGGGGATGAAAGGAGGGGGGGGAGGGGGGGTGATGAAAGTTAATTGAGTGGCAAATGGATCGGCCAGGAGAATCAGGAAGGAGAAGAGCACGATGACGAAGCTGGCGGCAGCTGCGCGCCAATGACTCATCGCCTCGTTAGCTGAGGCGCTTGGCCAGGTCATCACTTCTTTTTTCTTCCTCCAACAAGCCAAACGATTAAACTAAACCAATCCAGTCAAATCGATCAATCAATCACAAAGAATCAACGCAAAAAAAAAAACTATCAACCCATCAATCAATCAACGCAATCAACCGATCAATCAATCAGTGAATCCACAATTAAACGATTAAAGAGTCGATCAATCAATCAATGCAATTAACCGACCAATCAATCAAACCAATCAATCCAGTTCACGGATCAATCAATCAATCAATCAATCAATCAATCAATCAATCAACCAACCAATCAGTCCAGTTCATTGATCAATCAATCAATCAATCCAATGAACCGATCGATCAATCACTCCAAATAACCGACCAATCAATCAAATTCAATTGGTCAATCTATCTATCCACCTAACCGATTAATCAGTTGACAAATTAATCAACCCATTAATCGATCAGCCACTCAATCAACCAATCATCAACCTCAACTCACCTAATTAGCCAACAACAATCACTTACGGAACCCAAAAAAAAAAACAAAAAGATGTGCCAAAAAAAAAAAAAGAACCAAACTCCGACAACCGGGAAAAAAAAAAGAACTAAGACACAAAAACCACCGAAAACCGGGATGATAACACACAGGTACGTAAATCACACAACGCACCTAATCTTCTTTCTAAACGTGGACCTGAGCCGCACAACGCTGAAGGAGAGACCTGAGCCCCACAACCGGAAGCAGAGACCTGAGCCGCACAACCAGAAGAAGAGTCCTCAGCCGCACAAGCTGGTGCAGAGAACTTAGCCGCACAAGCTGAAACAGACTTCAAGCAGAGACCTTAGCCGCACAACCTGAAACAGAAATGAAGCAGAGACCTTAGCCGCACAACCAAAGAAGAAGAGACCTTAGTCGCACAAGCTGACGCAGAGAACTTAGCCGCACAAGCTGTGATGCAGAGAACTTGGCCGCACAAGCTGATGCAGAGAACTTGGCCGCACAAGCTGATGCAGAGAACTTAGCCGCACAAGCTGATGCAGAGAACTTAGCCGCACAGGCTGATGCAGAGAACTTAGCCGCAGTAGCCGCACAAGCTGATGCAGAGAACTTAACCGCACAAGCTGATGCAGAGAACTTAGCCGCAGAATCTGAAGACGAAGCCTTAGCCGGAGAAGCTGAAGACGAAACCTTAGCCGCACAAGCTGAAGACGAAGCCTTAGCCGCAGAAGCTGAAGACGAAACCTTAGCCGCACAAGCTGAAGACGAGACCTTCGCCGCACAACCTGAAGCAGACCTTCGCCGCAGAATTCGCCTCACACTTCGCCGTCAAGAGTCGCACGATCATCAGAAGTCGGGAATCGCACAGGGTGACAACTTGTTGACGTGGGCGACAACCAAGCGCCGCACTTGGAGGAGGCTCACTCCACGACATTGTATGTTCAATCATCAAGCGTCTGCTGCTGAGCTGGCAATCAATCTGGCCACCACTGCTGCTGAGCTGGCAATCACGCTCCCGCCAAAATGTGGTCCCCACTCGCGCGAACCGACGAAGTGTTTTAGTCCGTCGTGATTACCATTTTCACCAAGCGAGTACGCTCACTGCTGCTGAGCTGGCAATCAAGACTGGAGGGGACAATCAAGCGACTGCTGCTGAGCTGGCAAAAGGGGGAAAGAAAAGGAAATCAATCAACGAGATTGCGTTGATAACGGCGACGATAATGGCTTCCTTCACATGCGCTTCCACATTCATCATGTCAGTCATCCCTTCCTCTTTTCCATCTTGCTCTTCCTCTTCCTCCTCCTCCTCCTCTTCCTCCTCCTCCTCTTCCTCCTCCGCCTCCTCCTCCTCGGTTTCTTCCTCTTCCTCTTCCTCCTCCTCCTCGGTTTCTTCCTCTTCCTCTTCCTCCTCCTCCTCGGTTTCTTCCTCTTTCTCCTCCCACATCCATCACACCACTCATCCCCTCCTCTTTTCCATTTTCCTCTTCCTCCTCCTTCGTCCTCTTCCTCTTCCTCCTCTTCCTCCTCCTCCTCCTTTTCCTCCTCCTCCTCCTCGGTTTCTTCCTCTTTCTCCTCCTACATCCATCATATCACTCATCCCCTCCTCTTTTCCATCTTCCGCTTCCTCCTCCTCCTCGGTTTCTTCCTCTTCCTCCTCCTACCCTTCTCCCTGTGTGTTTTTCCCCCCCGCTCTCCCTCTGTTGTTTGTCATTTCCTATCCTTATTTTATTTTATTTTATTGATCAACGTAAATACAGAGAAGACGTTGCTTCGTGCCTTCCTTACCACGTCTGGTCTGGTCTGGTCTGCTATCCCACCTACACCTCAAGTTCCCTGAATCTGGACATGTTTAAGGTGCAGATAATCACGATGGTAACGAACTCCGACTCGATCTTTCTTCCTCACCCTCCCGTCTACTACCATCTTCACCCGAATAGAACGCCCGGTCATTATAGCTGCATCTGGACTGAAAGTTGCCCTACATACAGCCATAATGCCCGGGCGTTCTCTTCGGTTGAGACGGTAGTCCTCAAGTTCCCTCAATCTGGACGTGTTTCTGGAGAGGTGCACATAATCACGTCTATTTCTTCTTCCTCCCCTCTTCCCAATCTTTTTCCTCCTCCTCCTCCCTCCCCCTCCTCCTCCTCCTCCTCCCTCCCCCTCCTCCTCCCCCTCCTCCTCCTCCTCCCTCTTGACTCTTCCATTATCCTCCTCCTCCTCCTCCTCCTATTTTTTGCTCCCTCTTTTCCATCGCCCCCCCCCCGGTTTCCTTTTCTTCCCCCCCTTCTTTTCTCCAAAGCAAGCACCTATTTCGTTTTTTTTTTTGGTTTTCTTTTTCTTTTTGGTTCGAAAGCACGCACCTATTTTTTTTTTTTTTTTTTTTTTTTTTTTTTTTTTTTAAAACATGTTTTTTTTTTTTTTTTTTTTTTTTTTTTTTTTTTTTTTTTTTTTTTTGGGGGGGGGGGAAGGCGGGGTGAAAGCAAGCACCTATTTGCACACGTCGGTTGTCGCTATTACTTTTCTCCTCTTTTCCCTATTTTCCTCTTCTTTTTCCTCCTCTTTTCTTCCTCCCTCCTTTCTCCTCCTCCTCCTCCTCCTCCTCTACTAGTCCATCCTTCTCCTCCTTCGTTCACCCTCTTCTCCCCCCCCCTTCTATCTCTTCTTTTTCTTCTTGCTGGCTATAATGATGAGTCAGGGTGGGGGGAGGGTCTCATAATAGGGGGCTTGTACAGAAAATCATCCGGACGATCAAATGGCCAATTGCGGAAGGGACTGTCATCATAATCATATGCCTGGCGGCTACCGTCTTTACCCGAATAGAACGCCCAGTCATTATGGCTGTATTTGGTGCAACTTTCAGTCCAGATACGGCAATAATTACCGGGCGTTCTGTTCAGGTGAAGACGGTAGCCTCTACAACAACCTGGATTTATATATATGAAATTATAATTTAAAAAAAAAAACAAAAAATAACAGTCAGCTACACAAAGAAGAAGGAAAAAACAGCCAGCTACTATTTGGCCACTGGGGAGAGTTCCCACTAGCAAAGAGATTGGATTGAACGCCGATTAATCTGCGTTTTTTTCCTGCATTTCTGCGGAAAAACACGTCCAGATTCAGGCGCTTAATCCAATCCTCCTCTTTGCTAGTCGGACCTCGCCCCTGGTTGTCACCATTCCTCATTCTCTCGCTTTTTTTTCCCTTCTTCCCCTCTTTTTCTTTCTTTTTTTTTTTTTTTTTTTGGTTGGTAAGCTGCCTTCTCCTCCTCGGGGGACACTCTGGGAGGGAGAAGGAAGGAAGGAAGGAAGGAAGGAAAGCTCCGCCTATATATAGTTCATGATTCATGATAGACTTACTTATATGTCTACATTCATTCGATATTTTGTTTGATATTTCTCTCTTTTAATACTATCAAACAAAAAATCGAATGAATGTATTCATCACCTCTTACGTACACAGCCGGCCACGTGGATATCGTCAAACAGAGCTGCCTATGGTAAACCGTAGGTGGCAGAGAGGGAGGGAGGGAGAAGAGGAGAAGAGGACAACAAACGAGGGGCTGTGACAAACTGTTTATATATTGTCACATGATATCAGAGCGCCAAAGCGAAAAACAGAGAAAACAAAAAAAAACAAGAAAAACTGAATTCGTTTTTAATCTTCTTACATACAATTCCCCCTGTACAGAACCTCCCCTTGCAGCTACATCATCACCATTTCAATTATTAAAAAAAAAAAAAATCCCCATCATTCAGTCGGGAGAATGGTATGGTATGTTTATGACGTCGGTTTTTTTTTTTTTCTTTTTTTTTTAAGAAGTTTTTTTTTCTTTTGTGTGTGGTCTAATTTTCATTTCATTTCCGCCAAATTATATACGTATATTAATATATATCGTCACAAACAGAACTGCCCGGTAAACCGTAGGCAGAGAGAGAGAAGAGGACAACAAACGAGGGGCTGTGACAAACTGTTTCGTCGGAGTTTCACCGACTCATCAGGAGGCTGAACCCTCAACAGTCTGCAGAATCCCCACTCTGATTACACTGTAAATGATAATCTACCTTAACCAAAATCAAAGTAGACTATCACTCACCCACACCAGATGGAAAACTCTACAGACTGTTGGTTCACACCCCATCACAAGCCAGCAAAACATCCACGAAACAAAGAAAGGTCTGTCACAGCCAAAAAATACACTCCAGACACGCCGCTGGCATATTGTCACATTGGAAATCGGAGCGCAAAGGCGGAAAAAGACAAAACAAGAAAAAGAAAAAGAAGGAAGGAAGGAAAGCCCCACCTGTTCATCACCTCCTCGTACAAGGCCAGCCACGTGGATGACAGGTTAAGCGCTGGCTGCCCCCATCCCCGTGTGTCACAAAGACCCACTTGCACGCAGCCAAAAGGCACAGAGGTCAAAAAAAGGCGGAGGAAACCAAACTTCACAGAAGAAGAAAGCCTATTAAACAGACGAAGGAAACCAAACCTCACAGAAGAAGAAAGCCTATTAAACAGACGAAGCAAGTGACACATCCCACAGATAATCCAATCACCATCCCACAGAACATATTTTTCTTTCTTTCTTCTTTTTGCTTTTTTCTCAGGTTTCTTTTTTTGTGTTTTTCCTTGGTTTCTTTTTTTATTTATTTATTTATTATTTTTTTACTCGGTTTCTTTTTTTATCTGTCACCCCCTCAGCAGATAGGACAACTACGGTGAGGATGACGGGGATGTTCACAGGGATACCCAAGGAGAGTTGCGCTAGTACAGCATTCAGCCGGACGGCTAGCACGAACCATCCCATCGAAACAATCCCGACAGAGGAGCGAGTACAGATTTAGGGTACATATGTATATATATATACTCACACTAGGACAATCTGGGATGCATCTGGCGCTCAAGACGACCAGGTTAGGCCGAAAACGTCGGGTGTGAATACCCTCCACCCAAATAAGGGTGGTGACTAGGGTCTCGCTATGTCGCTCCACCTCCTTTCCACGGCCGTCCTGTCCGATCTGGGACGTATCTGGCCCTCAATACGACCAGATTAGGCCGAAGATGGCCAGGTGTCAATACCAATACCCTCCTCCACCCACGTAAGGATGGAGATTACCGTCTCTCTCGCTCTGTTCTCTCTGTGATGAGTGCTGAGTCGGCCGTGGTCGGCATTCACCAGGGCCCCACGGTCTTCCCCGCCTGCAGCGGCGGAGTCGCAGCGCCACCTTTCAGCAGGGGCTCACCAACGAAAGAGTGGCGAGTTCTGCGTGCCCCTGCAGAGGGCAAGTCGTGGGTGGGTGGGTGGGTGGGTGTGGGATGGGCGGGAGGGTACACTTGGGGCCTCGACGCACTGCTCAACATGTTTGGTGGGGTCTCACCGTCGACTTTCTTTTTTGTTTGTTTGTTTTTTTCAATGCAAAGGGCCCTCGACGCACTGAGGGCTTCATTGTAAAATTGTGAACAGAGGCCGGGAATCCCTCGTACAAATCAACCCGGAAAGATAGCTGAGTGTAGGCACCATTAGACGCAGGCGTTGGGACTAGTAGAATCTAGGGACTGTTATACCGCACACTAAGCTTGGCAAAGGTCTTATGAAGTGGGGGATGGGCAGCGTTCTCTAATGGTACTGTTCAAAGCCAACACTCTCCCTCACACCACACGCAACCCACTCACACGCGCACTCAGACCCGTGTTGGCTGAAGACCTTACTGAACCGACCGGGAGGATCCAGCTCACTATCTCAGCTGGTTGGCACCAAAAGTGCAAAGGCGGCCGTGGAGATTGAACCCACAACCTCCTGAATGCTACTTGCATGCCTAATCAAATGAGCTAGGACTCTGGATGGAGCCCAGATTCTTCTATACAGGGCCAAAAAAAAAAAAAAAAATTGGTCAGTAGTGGAGCAAGGCCCTCCATCTCGACAGCTCCCGGGCCAAAGGTAAGTGCGTTTTTCTTCTTCTTCTTTCGGAAAGTCGATACGTTTTTTTTTCTTCTTTTCTTTTCTTTGGGAGCCCTGCCAACAATGCAGGGCAGTCCGCAGCCAGGATGGCTGCGTATACATGGATGTCTTTTGTCGTTTAGCGGCCCGTTTCCTTATGGGGAATGTCGTCGACCGGGTAAGTGGGTTTAGAGGGCGTTGTTGCGCAACTAATAGGGTTGCGGTCGCCAACCGGGCACCAACCGGTAGTCTTGTGAGGGAACGCGGCGGCGGTCGTCGGAGATGGTGGTGTGCGTCTGGTCGTAGCGCCCTTTCTAGTATGGGAAAGGTTTTTTCGATTATCTGGCCGTTCGTTCTCCACTGAGATCGACAGGACCAGTTTTTTTTTCCGTCTGGCCGGTAATATCCATTGCCAACACATCAACGGCTGTTGTTCTTTTTTGTGGTCCCGTCAATGTATCTGCCCAGCATGTGAGGACCTAAGACATGTCGTTACCTTTTTTTTTTGCCTTTTTTTGGGCCTTCCTCCACGATTTTCGACATGTACAGAAGACAAAATATGACAATGTTTCTTTCCTTATTCTAGGGAAGTGTTCAGTCTCATTTCGCCCTTTTTTTTTGTTTTTTTTTGGGCCTTCCTCCACGACTTTCGACATGTACAATACAAAAAACAAAAAATATGGCAATGTTTCTTTCTACATTCTAGGGAAGTATTCAGTCTTTTTGTTGTCCCCTCTCCAGCTCAATTTTTCGTTTCGCCTTTTCTAATCTAAATGTATCTGACTGCAATCACGTTCACAGTTAGGTTCGCAGCCATCAGGCTCATCCTGGCGTCGATGTTTTGTGCGGTCAGGTTCGCCAGGTCGTCGATGCAGCGTTCGGTTGTGTAGCCATGTATGTCTACTGCGGGTCGTGAGAGCGAGTATCACCTCTCATCAGCATTCGGCGTAGGTAAAAGCTGTGAATAAAACAGAGTAGAAACTTGTTTCCCAGCGGGTCAAATTTCGGCGTTCTTCACCGAGATCGACCGTATCAGTTTTTTTTTCCGTCCGGTCGGTGTCATTGCACGGCGCCAGTGGCTCAAATCGATATTGCTGGCTCTATGTTCGAAATGTAGCCAGCCTATAAAGTTGGACAGGTACGAGCCCGCGTTCTACCGAGGGACTACTGAGGGCATATCATCTCCACCTGCAAGGTGAGATGGCACTGGTTTGTATGTCGGGTATGAGCTCGGCGGTTCCCTCGCCGTTCTGGTTGCGCCCCCACGCCATGCGTGGTACCAGTCTGTTATAGATTTCGTTACTTGGGCGTACCAAACAGAAGAATGCGTCGATACCGTATTTCTAGGAAGATGCAGTAGAAGAGAAAAAAAAAAATAAAAAAAATCAAATCGTCCGCCCAGACCCATTTCGCCCGGCCCCAGTTTGCAAAGGGAAAAAACTTTATCCCTCTAAAGGGAAACAATGGAAGGCACCCTATACTAAATTGCAACAACCTTGACAAGATAACCTGCCCTACGACCGGTCTTAGGGACAACTGCGACCGGACCCTATTTTCTGTTGTCGGAGACCCTAAACGACCCCCCCAAGCGAAGTTGTACTGCATGACCTTACCGAAAATAGAAAGAAATGAAACGATGAAAATGGAGCCCACACAAGCGCAGTCTCCTGGATGTAAATAAAAAATGGTAAGATCCAGACCGCTGCCCTGATGTTCCTCAACCAGGAAAATCACACAACAAAAAAAACACCGAGGCTTAGAAAGCACAACAATCCAAAATGGCAAAACCGCCAAACAAAAATGCCTCCAAGGCCTACAAAGCCTAACAATCAAAGGACCTATAGAGCACTAGGTCACCTAATTCTACTCCAAACAGCTATAAAGAGCCYCTTACTATCTAATACTATATGCTCAGCCCACTAAGGGCAAACTAACATGCATGAGGTGCTACCTCTATAATCCTGCTTACAGTGACAGGATTGTCTCTATTAAGGCAAACACTCTATAAGCCTAAACGCTCCCTCCATCAACTTTCTTCGAACATAACGCACCGACAGAAGATTAACCGACCCCCCATTTTTCACCTTCATTTATAAAAAAAACAAAGGGTCAATATAACCATACTTCACACCAATCTGTATAGTGCATTTCTTACTAACTTATTGTAAAAAAAAAAAAAAA
>BFEA01000116.1:1091937-1113299 GCA_003427395.1 Chara braunii | reverse complement strand
CTCCAAGGCCTACAAAGCCTAACAATCAAAGGACTCATAGAGCACTAGGTCACCTAATTCTACTCCAAACAGCTATAAAGAACCCCTTACTATAAAATACTATATGCTCAGCCTACTAAGGGCAAACTAACATGCATGAGGTGCTACCTCTATAGTCCTGCCTACAGCGACAGGATTGTCTCTACTAAGGCAAACACTCTATAAGCATGAACGCTCCCTCCATCAACTTTTTTCGAACATAACGCACCGACGGAAGGTTAACCGATTCCCCAAACACCAAGGCCTAGAAAGCACAACAATCCAAAATGGTCAAACCGCCAAACAAAAATGTCTCCAAGGCCTACAAAGCCTAACAATCAAAGGACTCATAGAGCACTAGGCCACCTACTAATTCTACTCCAAACAGCTATAAAGAGCCCCTTACTATCTAATACTATATGCTCAGCCTACTAAGGACAAACTAACATGCATGAGGTGCTACCTCTATAGTCCTGCCTACAGCGACAGGATTGTTTCTCCAGGAACCCAACAAACACCAAACTTGGCACGTACATGCTTTGACCAAAAACAAAACAACGCAAAAAAAAAAAAAAAAACAACCAAAAAATAAAGATTATCTAATCGAACAAATCGAATCCATTGGATCTTGATTTCAAAATCAAGATCCAATCCAATCGATTTTTTCGATTGGATTTTTTTTTTTTTTTTCACCTACTCCTACTCCTCCTCGATATCCTCCTCCTCCTCCTCCTCCTCCTCGATATCCTCCTCCCCCTCTTCCTCACGGTCCGCTGCATTCTCTTTCTCCTCCTCGTCGTCCTCCTCCTCCTCTTCCTGCTCCTCCTCCTCATCATCAACATTCTACTCCTCCTCGACATCCTCCCCCTCCTCCTCCTCCTCCTCCTCCTCCTCGTCCTCCACCTCCCCCTCCCCCTCCTCCGCTTTTATTGTCTTTTTTATTTTTGTAGTGCTTTTTTATCAGACAATCAATGATTAAAAAAAAAAAAAAAACCGAAAGAAATAAGAATATCCAATCGAACAAATTGATTCNNAAAAAAAAAAAAAAAAAAATCATGATCCTCACTGCACTTTTCATGGATGTGAAGGTTGCCCTAGGGGTGAAAAGTGAGGATATCTGTTAACCATTTGTGAACGCACCCTGAAAATGAATGGACAAAAGCCATATTTCACGTTAAGTGCAACCATAATTTGGGTGCGTTGAGTTCGGAGGAAACCCATAATGCGGCGAGGTCTGGAAACTCACCAACTTGAATAACATGCCTAGCACCACCTCACCAATAAATAAATAACACTACAGTAGTCCCGAAATATGCAAAATGGACCACGTCCATACCCAAACAACATAGACAGATACACCCGCCCTACGRTAGCTTTGGTCCTTTTCACATTTCGTGAGTAATGTGGCCATGCCCTTGTAAACGCCACCCACCAGTCCGAGCGACCTCACCGAATCTCTCGAGCCTCAAATGCAGAAAAGACAGTTGGTAAGGCACAAAAGTTGCATTCAGGAGGTCATGAGTTCGATCCCCAATGGCCTCAAGTATGTGTCTGGGTGTTCTACCAGCTAGAGATACCCGTTGGCCCCCAAAGCTAGCATTGGCAGGACCTTGGCTGATGTTGTTGGTTGCTATGCAGCAACAATATTGGCCATTAGACACCGCCATTTGGGGTTGGGGGGGGGGACGGGGAGGTGCAGTGACTGGCCATTGCTCGGCGCTAGCATTGCCCATTTCCCCCATCGGCAATGCCTGCCCAACCCTCATCACTGTGATGAGGGACTGCTACAACCTTGCTCTTGCACCACTTTTATGGTGCCAACCTACCCCGTGGGCTAGGGCGAGATCCGGGTTGGTTTGTGTTCCCTCGTACTATACAAAGACAGCGAGAGGATAAGATAGATGACTACTGGCAAAAATATGAGATAGATGAGAGAATAATATAGCTTAGTTTAAAACTATAGATGCATATATAATAATATTTTTTTTTTAAATGATGGCGGCGCACCTTTCCATGTTTTAGGGGAAAATTGATTCTCATTTTTCAAATTTAGTGAGTAGTGCGGCGAGGACCCTTGTTGCATGGAATTGTAACCCGACCAGTCCATTGAAGACGAAATAAAAAAACAAGGGAACATTGCATTTGTGCCGCGCTGTACCCAACCGCGGTGTCCAACTTCCATCATTACCCGAAAAATTATCTTTCCAAATTATCCACCACGGAGGAGGCCCAAGGTTGGTACCGCCAAATTGCAGTTATACCCAACTACCGAAATGCTAATTATACACATACCCCATACAAATTATGTGCATACCCAATTTGTTCTGCCCGGTTCTTGGGCATAAGCATAATTTTGTGCTCCCCAACCAAGGGCCTATGGGATTGGGTACGCGCATAAGTTGGCTCACAGGAAAAGTAGGGTATTACCTTACGTTAGACAAGGTCGGGGTAAAGATGCAAGTTGGGCGCTTAACTTGGTACAACGTGTATTCCCATCTTTAAGTAGGGTACAAATGCAATTTTTCCAAAAAACAAAATGTTTGTCCCATCCTCGCAATTTGGAACTCATCAAATTCGTGGGTGCCTACAAGGGGCCTCGACCAACAGGCCTAGCTCATAGCACACTCACACTGCGGTAGCAAATTTACATAATTTTAAAAAATAGTAAGGCCCAGTTTGGAAAAATAGTGGTGGCCCCTGTCACACTATGCCCCCAAATCTCTCATTTCCTGGTTGCGACAACTCACTCAATGTGGAGGTTCGGAAGTAGCCAGTCATACAGCGCACACCTCTTTTCCCTTGCTCGATTTTTTTTTTTTTTTCCATTTTTTTCCAATTACTATGACGTCAATATCTTCACTAACAAATTTTCTATCATTTTATGAAAGTCAATTAAAAAAAGAATAAAGAATTTGTTGTATCGCGGTAACCTCCCGATGTTACTTCAAATTCTCACCCCCCACGGCCCCTCAGGCCGATGACAAAAAGGTTGCAAGAATGCAAACTGGGAGTGACTACCCCTCAACACTCTTTGGAGGAAATTTTGGGGATTGTATGTATTTGGTACCGCAATGTGAGGGTATCATCGGTTAGGACACCCACGATAGTGACATCAGATACAATCAGATTACTATAAAAATACAACCCTAAGTTACCTGGGGTCGGTCAGTTCAATAGTGACATCTCAAGGCCGTTGCACTTTTTGAAAAAAAAAAAAAAAAAGTCTGGTTGCACCACTCACCAAACGCACATAAAACAAAAGTTATGACAATCTCTTTTTCCACGCAAGTTCATTCTCATTTTGCACATTTCGTGGGAGTTTGAAAGCGTTTGGTGAGTGCTCACCAAAAGACTTCCTCACGAATTCTAATTTTTTTCTGACAAAATATAACTTGTGAAGTAGTGTGTTGATGCCTACCTCACCAAAGACCGAGTTTGGTAAGTAGTGTGGCGAGACCCTTACTCACCACTTTCAGTGAGCGTCGAGGGGAGACACAACAATCCTGCCGATACAAGTAGGAAAACAATGAATCTGGTGTGGGCATTTTACCATGGAAAAGACCTCCCTTTTAACATAACCACAGTGACGAGTGGTGAGTGGTGGAGGGAGGTCCTTTGTGGAGCAATTATGCTAGTTTAATAGGAATTGCCCGCAGTGTACTCACCATGGAAGATTCAATTTTTTGCATGCTAGAGTGAGACCCATATTCAGGGTATATTCACACTACCTTCCTCACCCGAATACAACGTCCGATCATTATTGTTGTATTTAGATCAAAAGATATATCGAATATAACTCTCATTACTGTACGTTTTACTCATGTGAATGAGTTAAGATTTTTATTCTTCAGCTGTATACCTGATTGCAATAAGATGCATTCCGGTTCCACTATAATTGTGATAAAATACACCGAGAAAACTCATAGTGTGCGTATGCCCTCGCTCTTGTTTCTTGTTGAATGTGTCAGGTTTTTTAACGAATCAGGCTAAAACAATAACTTTGATCTTTGTTTGGCTGTCAACAGATGCTTCAAACAATGTTATTGGAAGCATAAACGTTATTTTGTCACGGGTTGCATTCGTGCCTTTGATTGTTCAATGAATGCATGTTTGATTGTCTGACCCATGTATTTGTCACTGTTTGTGTCTGTGTATGTCAGCGAGAAAAGAGAATCAGAACAATGTGAAACTACTTGTAGTTGGAGGGAGATAAAAGTGTATTTTTTTGCTACCAATTTTTTTTTTCCATCAAAGTATTTTGTTTCATTTTTAAAAATATTTTTCCTGCAAAGATAATAACTCAATTTGTTATCTTGATTTTTTTTATTTTTTATTGTCGAGTACTATAAGAATGAAGAATTGTCGAACTACACATCCTTTTTTTTTGCTGCCCCAAATCTCGACCTTTCCATTGTTTCTATTTTTGAATGGTCGCCTAAAATGTCATAATGCACTTTTACCTCTCCTCTGCTCAACAACCACTTCGTGTCACTCTTCAAACCTCTCTTGAAAATGCAAGCCTTTCATAGCACTGTTAGCCCCAATATTGAAGAAACTAATCATTATGTACAATGCACCCTCTACAGGCTGCTAACATAATAGGTTTCACAAAATGACATAGATAACCACTTCGTTCCTCTCTTTGAATTCCTCATTGAAAATATATGTCATTCAAAGGATCGGTACCTCAGTATTGAAAAATAACGTCGTGGTGTATAATGCATCTCATTCCCTGTGGTCTGCGAATCCCAGAAGGTCCTTAGAATAGCGACGACAACCACTTTGTGCTCCCCTTCAAACCTCTCCTTGAAAATGCACGACATTTAAATGACCAATAACCTCAATGTTRAAAACAAATTATCATTGTGTATGATGCATTCCCTATGGGCTATGAAAATAATAGCTTTTTCATAACCTAACTAAACTAAGTGAAATAAACGCAAGCATAAACTTTACTATGTTGTTTTAAGTCAAACTAAGAAGGATGACATTGAGAAAATGTGAGAGGAATGTGATTTTGCATGTTTTTGACAGGGTCAACTTGAACCAAAATCTATACATTATTTATAAGTAAAATGGTTATGGGTTGTTTGATTAGTTTTTAAATGATGAAAGATTGTTTATAAGCAAAATGGTATGGTCACTGTGTTCTTTTGGAGGGGGTGGGGGCTCGTCTGTAAGATTTGGTGAGGCCAAACATTGTTTATAAGCAGAATGACTTAGTCAACTTGTTTTCTTTTGAAGTTTTCGATCAATGTTGAACATTGTTTTGAACACAGTGGTCAAAGTTTATGTTTTTCTATGACTTTAARATATGATGATTATTGTTTATAAGTAAAATGACTTAGTTGTTTATTTATTATGAGGAGAATTCAAGTGGCATAATAAATATTGTTTATAAAAATAATAATTTAGCCTGAAGTTATACACTACGTGCAAATCAAATATACATTGAAACTATTTATTTTATCTATTATTGTATGTGAACAAACATTTAGAGATTGCTTCTAAGCAAAATAGTCTACCTTAAGCCATATCACCAATAATAAGATTAAAGTCAATAGTATATTTGAAAGTAGGCTGAGCAGACTGAACGTAGTAGTTTATAAACAGAATGATTTCGTCTCACACCCATATCAAAGACAAATGTTGAAAAGTACTTAAAACTTGGTTATTTAAAAAAMTATAGGTAAGGTTGAGATTGTCTGTAAGAAGAATGATCTAGTGGCATGCATAAGGAAGAGAGAAGTAGTTGTGCCCTTTGTTTGTGTATAATTYAGGCGTACTAGACATTGTTTTAAGAAGAATGGTCTAGCACAATGACATATGTAAGATTAGGATAAAGGGTTAATCAACCGAGGGATTAACTAASTACTATGAGAAATCAACTTGGAAGACTTTGTGAGAGTACTTACCTTGCTCGTATGTGCTCTGCTTGTGAGTTGCTTTCGATTTATGTCTTTTGATAGGTAGTTGCTTTAGATGTTCGCCATGTGTTGGAGCAATAGGATGATAGTTTTTGGTAGCTTAGGATGAAGATAAAACTGACACACTAAGAACCAGATTTAGTGTTCGCTCACAAGGTCATGCCTTGAGGACTTACTCTTATCATGATTATAAAGTGAAAGTCAAAAGTTGGTCTCAAGTACAGTTTGTCTTTCACTTTCTGTATTTGGGCTTGTATAATTTTTGAAAAGTTATTTTTATCAGCGGAAGTGTTGCCGAACTTTTTACAAATCCAAAGAGTTAGTTAAAATTTGTCCTTATAAGAAGTCAAAGTTTTGATCGACTTCATATATGACTTAGTATAAATCTATGTAGCTTATTTCTGTATGGGAAGTGCTACTAAAAGTTTTGCTTATTCATGAAGTTTGACAAAATTTCACTTTGTAAAGTTAAATTTTATTCTGGATTTCATATTTATCTTTATATAAATTGTGGTTCGCCATTTTCTATAGAGAAAGTGTTGTTAATTTTTTAATCAATTTATGTGGTTGTCAAAAAATGGATATAGACTTAGTTGATAGAGGTTAAGGTAAGTTGTGATATGGGGTTTATCCTCCATACACTTAAATGCAGTCTTGAGAACTTGTCTGTGTCGTGTTGCAGGTCCCTTTATTTTCAAGTTTATTCAAGGTTGAGTTGGGAAAAAAAAAAACTTCTTGAGTTGCTTGTTAACTTTAAGTTTTATAGTTGGACGTTGAGGTCTGTGACAACCGTTAAAGTCAAACCCTTTGATATGTTTCAATGCCTCTGAAGGTGGGGCCGCCTCCTACAAACCAGGGGCATTCCGTGACCACAAAAGGTCGTAGTTTGTCCATCGCTTCGTTGTGCAGTGTGCAGAAGAGGGTAGAATACGCAATCTCATTCGCAATTGTCTAGCATCGAAGAAAAACACCTCAGGATGAGTGTCAACCGACACCTGAGCGTTGAATGCGATCTCACATTTCAGAACGGGTCGCATGGTTATGAACACCACATAGTACGCTATCATTACGACTGCTTACGTATTCATGCATAGTTGGTTAATATTATGAGATCTGCGTCACTAAACTATTTATTGAAAGACTTGCACGAGATGTCTACTTACTCATGTACCGAAGAGTTATGAGTTGAATTGAAAAGAAACTAGGCGCGATTTGAGTATGAGGTTTAAACTTGTTCTTTTTATACGTGTATCACGTGGTTAGATTGACCGTCCTAGTCGACAGACAAGGAATCGCGCTTGAGAGATCAACACCCCAAACGACGGTTTCCCGTACGGGTTCGATTATGGCGTTAAACACACGTGCACCCTATGCTACAATGAACGAGAAACGCCCTTGGTCGTGCCACCTCTTCAATTGCACCCGATAAACTTCCACGCATGGTTTAATAGCTCGATCGGGATACGCCCACTTACAGGATGATGTCAACTCCCACATGTGGAGGTAAGTTGTACCTCGTATGACCCTATCATGTGGTAAGGGTTTGCGAGAGGTATGACTGACGTGCTATGAAAGCACCGCTTGATTATAAGTCCTGTTAAATCTTGCTTGACACTGTTGGGAGGATCTCCCTGAGGGACGGATGCACTCGACACCCCAAAAGATTGTAGAAGTCTAACGACAATATATAAAGAGACCTTGATTTCTCCACTCCGAAATATGATTCGTTATGGTCCCTTTTGCAACATCAACATGACCTTCCTGCCATTTACTTTGTTTATTTTCCTCATTTTTTCGTGTCTCCCCCTGATCATCATCCCCTCTAACTCTTTATTTGCAACTATAGTTTCTGTAAACGCGCCCCTTCTGCTTTTTTTTTCTCTCTCGTGCATTTTACAACTTTATTGGAGTATTTGCTAGATAGCGGTGGTGATAAGCAAGTCGGAATTCCTAACGGGTTTGCTACAACTTGGTGTAATCGCGCGCCGAATCACTGTGAAGGCAAGCAGAATTTTAGCAGATCGGCATCGAAGTTAAGCTGATGAGGTGACAATCACTGGGGTTTGCGCCGAGTGCGTTGCGATGGGGATCGACAATGCTTAAGCAGGGTAAGAGACAACGATTATTTGGTTGGCTGACCAGAGGCCACAATTGATAGAAAAAAAAAAAATCAGTGTTTTTTGTTTCCTGTCTATCTCTTTGAGTAAAGTTGTAAAGTAAGACGTCAATCTTTTCGCCTCAATCGCATGCCTGTAGGTATTTTTTTTCCTCCTTTTTTTTTTTTTTTTTTTTTTTTTTAATGWTTYTWTAWAAATGCTTTATGGACGAGCGTGTATAATTGTTTATGTAACTTTTGGAAGATGCTATGTGTGACCTTCTGCAATGACTTCTCGCTTTCAATGTCAATCGCGCAGGGCATAATTTTTTTGAAAGCGTGGATGCATGTGGAATCATGTGATACAATATTCATTCTGTGCAAAACCATGTATTTGAGAGTTTTTCAGAATGATTGTGTGAATGTTATTTTCTCTCTGTGCATGATAAATATGTTAAGTGCTCGTTTGCTATCTTTCGATGGTTGCTTGGATGAATGAGTATCTTTGACACTTTGCGATTGTATGGATTAATGTTGTTAGTTATTTGTTGTAGGTTATATGGTTTTTAGCTCTCTTCGTGCTACACACACCCCCTTGCATAAAAAACGTAGGGCGCTGACATTTTAAAAACATAAGTATATTTTTTTTTCCCCTCCTCCTTCATTATGTATTGATTTATGTTTTTTCACGCAAATTGACGGTTCTCTGTGTATGGAATGACATAAGTTTTTTGTTCTTTATTTATATTTTAGAGTCTTTTGTAGGTTAATCGTTTGCTTACGTATGATAGGTCGATCTGCTGTGTGAACATTACGTGCGAGTTGAATAATTGTTCTCACAATATTTTTCTCTTCTTTTAAATGAAATGTATCTGTCATACGAGAACTTTTTCCTAAACTCGTCCAGTAGCTTTTTAGATGATCCTCCCCTTTCCGAAAAACATTGGGTGTGAAAGTCACGTTGTTGAGTGCATTGGCTCCCGCCTTTTTCGTAAAAAAAAAAGAACCCTCCCAGCCACGTCGTGGAGGAGTTTTAAACAGAAAACTAAAAAAAGACTCGGGGACAACGTCGAAGGAATCCCACGAACCGCCGAGATGGATGTGGTCACATTGTCGTCATGCCGCTCTGACCGAGTTCCCTCAGTGTGTGATGTGGTCGAGAATACCCTCACCTTTGTAGAAAGGCGGGAGCTGATGCACTCAACAACGTCATATTATTTGATTTCTTTTGCATGAATGATCGATAGAGCAGATGGGGAAAAAGTCGATCTGTTTGTGAACGGTGAATGCGTGTGAAGCGGTCGGCAGAGGATTATGCGGACCTACACTGACGGATTCTCTGAACCACAACTTCACGATCATCCCTACTCATGCCCTTTCCTGTATAATGAGGATAGGACTCGGACACGTGTATGCGAGTGACATGTGAAGGAAGCCTAACTCAAATTGGTCGTTCCTATCAATTCCCCTATGAGACACAATATTATGAGTTCATTTATTCGGGGTAACCGTTTGGGATTATCGATACGATTTTCCCTCCCTTATCTATTTTGCTTCTCTTTAGTGAGTTGATTGTTATTTCGTGGTTGACTGTTGCACCGTGTTAGCCTTGTACTTTGTGTTCTGACTGTCATTGAACGAAAGTGTTGAAGCGGATGTCGTAGAGAAAGCAGCTAGATTGCGCCCATTTGATTTCGACTCCTATCTCTACGAGTTACGTTGTTGGACCCTTGTCCATAGCCGAGATCCGACATACACGCCCCCACCTTTCTGACCGGGAAAAAAACATCGCCGTGCACGTAACGAAGTTCGAAGGTACTTTTTGGATAAGATAGTCGTTGCGCTCGGGTTTGTCTCCTTCTGTTGTTTTCAGCCATTTCTCATCGCACCATTATTGGAGCTGCAAGGGAGATTTCAGTTCGGACGTTTTTTTTTTGTTTTTTTTTTTTGAGACAAATGCTCCAGTCTATTCGTGGGGAGCAACACGTGTCGGGAATCGGGCCCGACGTCCCATGTAGAGTTACATAAGTCACTTGAGATATCGGGGCCATTACCCGACTTCGGCTGAGAATCAATCTGATAATTATTGAAAGCTATTGAAAAAATTTACGAGACTACTGACCTCTTTTCAAATGCTCAGTACCCCTAGACTCCCAAACAAAACTCTCTAAAACTATCCAACACTGTCTTATTTTATGTCGGGCTCTCCCAGGCCTCACACTCCCACTCGGTTAGGTTCAAGAGCAACACGACTCACCCCAACTCCGACCAGCGTCGTCCCAACATCAACCCTTGGTTGTCCCTTGGAATGCTCACCCCAAAGCATCCCCAGATCTCTTTACCAGGCCTCACGCTCCTGCAGTCAGTAGGTTACAGGGAAACACCCCAACACCAGCCAACGCCGTTCTGACATCGAACAAGCGCAGATCCATGAATGTACCAGTATCAAACAGCCTAAAGCGAGTTGCTAGAAGTCCCCAGAATCCTAAATCATTTTTTTATTTTTTTTTAGAGCATATACAGTAAAACAATTTTAAGATACCGAGACTTCAGCCCGACTTTGTCTGAAGAATAAGATCATGAGCAATCATTAGCCTATTTGTTGAAGAGGAGTTTTAAAAGCAAAAATCGTCATCACAAAGGTCGTATAAATGCTCAAAACCCTCGGAATCCCTAGCAAATCCTTCAAAAAGTCTCCAACACTGTCTTACTCCCTACCGAGCTCTTCCAGGTCTCACAACCCCACCCGCTCGGGATACAGGGCAACACGACTCACCCCAGCTCCGACCAGCGTTGTCCTAGCAGTAACCCTTAGTTGTCCCTTGAAATGCCCACCCCAAAGCATTCCCAAATCTCTCTACCAGGCCTCACACTCCTGCATCAACAGGTTACAAGGCAACACCCTAGTACCGGCTAGTGTCATTCTTGCATCGGATAGTCGCAGATCACTGAGTATAATAGTAATGAAGCCTCCTAAAATGAGTTGCTAGGGGTCCCCAAAATCACAAATCATTCGTAAGACCACGATTTTCTAAGATTTGATCATGGAAACATTCGGACCGAAAACCACCTACCTTTGGCGACTATCAGCAGCTCAACCCTATCCGTCTCTCTCCTATGCCCCGATACCCAATTTCTACCAGGCCTCCCACCCCCAACTGCTAGGTTACAGAGTGGCACGACCCACCCCAGAAATCCCCCCACCTGCTAAGTTACAGGGCAAAGCGACCCACCCCGGCTCCGGCCAGCGTCGATTAAGTATCAGTTCACCAATAGACACTAGCGTGCTTTCCACCCTCGACAATTTCCCAGATCTCTCTACCAGGTCTCATGTTCCCATACCGCTCGGGCTACAGGGCAAAGCGACCAAGCCCCAACACCGACCAGTGTCGTTTGACCTCGTCCATTCGCAAAACCACTAGGACCAAAGACATCCACAGATACCAGACAAACCATCAATCGTCGCCATGGCTGTAATTTCGATCATCCACCCTTTCAAGCACAGACTGCAAACATCTAACAAAAACCTTTTCAACCTTACTACGGCAAGACTTATTGAGGTAGTAGAGTCACTATCTCCATCGCTAGTGTACCCTATTTCCGCCCTACTGGCTAGCCCCTTCGCCGCAGAGCGCATTATCTCCAACCATCACCGCAAGCACAATCCACTGCAACCAACACAAAAATTATGACGATTTTTCCAGTTGAAACGTCAAAAATAAAAAAGAATTAAAAAAACAAAGATACACACGCAAGAATTATAACCTAAAAATGCATCCAACACCTATTATTCCCACAGGGAGAGAGAGGACGGGAGGGAACTACTTTCCCCATGAAAATTCCTGCGCCTATTCACATCTCAGCTGGATGTAAAAGAACTTACAAGAAATCGAGCGGCTTACTCCTCCCCCCCAAAAAAACAATCTCTTGTCCTTTCGCTCCCTCCGCTGGAAGGCGCCCCCTCACCTTCCAGCCCCAGTTCAGAACAGCCCCCTAATTTACTCCTGCTCCCTCAGCAGCATGCAATACCCCCTAGAGCATGCCCCCGCAAAGTTGAAGATCCCCCTTTCCTCGTGTCCCACCCCCTCCAAGTAGAACACCTCTCGACCTCTCATCTTGCTGATAAAAACAGCATGACCCCTTGTCCTCCCTCCCAACTGCCGTGGCTGATCCGACCCAGATAAGTTTGACCCAAAGGAGAACAAAACCCACAATATCGCCCCTACCCTCTCAAGGATCACACCTCTCACCTTGTGTAACCCTCGCAAGGAGGGGCTCCAATCCTGAGGGAGATAATTCAATCAGCACCTATGAGCCCAAATCCTACAATATCACAACTTGAGACTCAATTGTAACCAGTTTTTTAAAAATCCTTCAAACAAGTGACATGAAATATCAAATTAAAAAAAAAAAAAAAACTTATCTGCACAAATATGAAAAACTACGTCAGATTTAGAATTAGATCAAAGATTGATAAATGTAGGACAT
The DNA here is from genome assembly GCA_003427395.1 of Chara braunii. Taxonomy (NCBI): domain Eukaryota; kingdom Viridiplantae; phylum Streptophyta; class Charophyceae; order Charales; family Characeae; genus Chara; species Chara braunii. The sequence continues at coordinate 1,100,771 of BFEA01000116.1, read as the reverse complement.
GAATTCCACTTTGAGAAAATCAATTTGTAACCCTTTGTAATTCAAATATGAGTAATCATTCATAAGGATTAGAGCAAAAACTCAGATTACGAATTCAAATTAGGAATCTTGCTCAGAAAATACGAATTTAAGATAAAAAATCCTGCTAAGAAAATACGAATTTGAGATTAGGGATCTTGCTCAGAATCAGAAAAAGCGAATTTCAGATTAGGGATCAATTACATCCAGAAAACACCTAAGATCTCATGAATCAGATTTTAAACAACGCACAATCGTAAAAACGAAATCATTCAAAAACAACCTCTGGAAAAAATTCCCAGTCATGCCAGCATCAGAATGCATCACCGTCAGAAAAATCCAGATCATTTTTTTGCGACAGAAAAATAAACACTCAGGAAGGATTTTATAGGCTTGTAATCAGAAGGAAATTAGCACCTCAACCATCAGCGGACAATCTACATAATTCCTCACCAACCCTAATTCCCCCCCCCCCCGCACGTCATGTTCTTTCTCTCTCCCAACCTCCACCTCCTCCTTCATTGGCTTCAAAAGCATCTCAGCTGCTCGTGACCTGCATCACATCTAACCAAAAAGCTGAACGATGAAGATTGTCGGACTGTGGCCAACACTTACCACAACACAGCCACGTAGCGAGCCCCAACCGCCGAGCCCGTCGACGACCCCTCGCTGGCAGTCTGGAGGGAAAAAGAACATCCATGGCGGCAGAAACCTACTCGATCCGCCATCTTTCGTAGCCCGCCATTAGAATTTTCACCAAGAACAGACCTAAGGGCAATATTCCCAGGGAAACGAAAGCAGCACCAAACCCACTCCTCCCCGTCTCATCGCACGTCCCTCTCCTCACGCAGCGGTAGAGAAGGTAGAAACGTACCACCGTCGTTGAGGCACAACCACCCGCATCCCACACAGCTACCATCCAAGTATCGCCGTGTACCACAGTGGGCCAACCTCCGGAAGGTACCAGCTCTCGCCGTGAAAACGCGATGTCGATATGGGGCGCAGCGCTCCTGGTAGCGCTGCACCCTTCTCCCCCAGTTCGGACGTGAAACTCCACGCACTCAATTTTTTCAAAAATCATTGGCACACCCCCATTGGCACTTTCCAGGCCCTTTTCCGCATTTTAGTCACTCCGACAAGGAAAGCAGTGTAGGACGTGACCCAAAGCTTCACACCGGGTGCCCAATGCTTGGTCCTGACACATTCCCTGCTGAACCCTGGCTTGTACGGCCCACCTACAGGTCGTGTGCAGCCCCCATATGTTCTCTTGTGAACATGGATGTGGCTGAAGGGTACACCCATGTCACTAAACAGGCCGGAGTTTGAATTCTGTGGACTCAGATGAACATAGTCGCTCTGGAGCCTGAGTTCAAATTCTGTAGATTCAGATGAACATAATAACCTACAATCATAGAACTGGCTTATGATTCTACAGGATTCAAACTCAGCCTCATCTGATACTTCAGGATTCACACTCAGGCTTGGCCTATTTATCAACAGTGAGATGGGTGTACCCTCAGCCACATCCGTGTTCACAAGAAAACATGTTGGGGTTGCACCCAACCTGTAGGTGGGCCATACCAGCCAGGTGTAGGCAGGGAAGGCATCAGGACGCAGCATTGGCCAGTCTGGTGGAGGTATCAGCAGGGAGCATTGGCCAGTCTGGGGTGTGAGGGACTGTGCTGAGGGAGGGTGTCTGACAGGAGGGCGGACGCCCTGAGCATTGGCCAGTGGCTGAAGCCTGATTTTGAATCTTGTAGTACCAGATGAACATAACAACCTATGATCATCGATCTGACCTGCCCCAGGTAATCAAATTTATTATGATTTTTTTTTTTTTTTTAATTATGTTCATCTGATTCTGCAGGCCAGGCGTCAGAGATATAATGCATCTGATTTTGAAGGATTTGAACTCCGGCTTGCAGGGCTGTACCCTTCAGCCACATCCCAGCTCACCAGAGAGCATGTGGGGACTGCACGTAACCTGTACGTGGGCCACACCAGCCACGTGTCAGCAGGGCATGCATCAGGACCAAGTGGTGGCCAGGGGCATGCGTCAGGGCCAAGCATGGGCCAATGGCTGCACCTCTCCTCGGGTCCGTTATGGTCCCCTCCGGTCGCCTCCCCTATGAACATTAGCAGTATCTGCCAACTGCCTACCTCTCAGGCTGGATGGCGCACCAAGTGAGTGAGCGCAGGTTTTATGCGTGTCACCCTTGCACAGGGCCCATGCTAATCTTCTCTGTATGGTGTCCCGAAGGGCCAATTGTGCCCACGTAAGTACGTGAGGGAAGCAAAACTTATAAAAAATCGTTGTGCGTGCCTTTCATTTTGTATGGCAATGTCCTTCGGGACATCTGGTAAAATTGGAACGATACAGAGAAGATTAGCATGGCCCTTGCGCAAGGATGACACGCATAAATCGAGAAATGGTCCAAATTAAAAAAAATAAAAATAAATAAATAAATAAATTTGTATGGAATCGAACCCATAGCGCGCATTACCAACGGAGGGGTAGGCCAGTGACCCATCTGTCAAATTCGCCTTTTCTTCCGCCCTTTTTTTGAACCATCGGAGTTATTTCAGTTGAAGTAGCACTTCGGGGCGGGGCACAACTGCGCGCGCGAAGGCGAAGACTTTTAGCGCCATCGTCGTTAAGGCGGGAGTTGTGATCATTCTCAGCTCCCAACAACAAGGGAGGGGATTTCGTGCCAGGGCATTCTAGAATGCGCCAAAAAATAGAGAGTAAGGAAAGAAGCAGGATTTTTGGGAGGACAGTGGTGGCAAGCTCGCCCTGAGAAGAGCAGCAGCAGCAGCAGCAGCAGCAGCAGCAGAAAAAAAGCATCACGTGGGGGAAGAGAAAGGTAACGCTACGGGGGTATGGTCACTCTGACCAGGGTACAGATCGATAGGCTAGGAGAAGCGGATCTGGTTTATCTTATTTTTTTATTGTTTTTTCGTTTTGATTGTCGTCTTAACGTTTGTCGTTTGGTGATCCGTTTTTTTGGGTTTTAGTTTGGGTTTTATGGTTTGTTTTTTACTTCGGACGGGGGCCGGATTTCGATCAAATACTTGTGTTTTTTTCGTATTTTCACGACTGTCGTCGGATATGCTATAGGTTTTCTTTGGATTGTCTGCGGGATTCCTTTGATCTGTGCAGAACGACTTCGGATATCGGTGGCTGGCGAGAATTTACTGGACCAAAAGCCTTCTCAGTAGTAAATAACGTTTTCAGGATCGTGTGACTGAGAATGTTCGGCTGTGACCAGACAGGGAAAATAGGGGGAAAGTAGAGTTTCTCCGTGCCAGTGGATTTCGGGAATAAGTTTTGTACGCATTACGCGCGTCTTTTCGACTGCGGTTACGAATAGATGGACAGGTACCGGGTCTGTGTAAGGGTCCGCAAAGTAGCGGGAAAGCTGAAAAACGGCGGGAGATAATATTTACTCCGGACAAGCTACGGAAAAACGGGGTCTGCCCGATGATCTTCTAGCGTACAAGCAGGTAAAAAGTGACTGGGTTAGTAGGGTACCACAGAATTTCTCTGAGAAACCGAGCTAGGAGCGAAGTGTTTGAAGTAAGAGCTTCTAGCGTAGGCGGTAGCGGTGGTAAGTGATGTAGCTCGACTATAAGTAGTTTCCCAAGGTTACTTTCAAGCATCTCGAAAACACCCCCTGATGAGGTCGCTACTGGCGGCGACCGAAACTAGTCGGGGATGCCAGCTCCTCTGTCTTGATGGCGGTGGAACCATAGCGAAAGCTATGACATGTGCTTCATTGTATATCTTCGGATTTTTTTTTTTCGAGATCTTTTTTCACATGTTTCGGCTGCGTTTGCGGCTATGTGTTTTGCGTTCGCGTCGGTTCTATCCGACTCTGCTTTCTCAAGCATCTCGAAAACACCCCCTGATGAGGTCGCTACTGGCGGCGACCGAAACTAGTCGGGGATGCCAGCTCCTCTGTCTTGATGGGGGTGGAACCATAGCGAAAGCTATGACATGTGCTTCATTGTATATCTTCGGATTTTTTTTTTTCGAGATCTTTTTTCACATGTTTCGGCTGCGTTTGCGGCTATGTGTTTTGCGTTCGCGTCGGTTCTATCCGACTCTGCTTTCTCTATTACTTAAAGGTAGGAGGGGAGAGAGGCAAAAAAAAAAAAAAAAAAGGTAGCAAGAGAAAAGGAGGAAGGCGGAGGCGCTGTTGACGACATCTCGCCCGATGCTCGATAACTTCACCTCAGCCAGGAATGAATGAGGGCATAACTCACAGTGGGACGAGTTTATTTTACCTGTTTCAGGGCGTGAATGCGGTCAGATGCACGCAAGTACGGCCGTAAATACTGTCGGACACATTAAAGGTAGAGCCAGTGTGAATGCGCCCTGAAAGAAGGAGAAGGAAGATCTTCCCCCCCTCTGGGGAAGAGCCAAAGGAAGAACGAAGCTTCTCTGACGACGATCTTCGTTTTTGCGTATTTCTTCCACTGGCAGACAACATTAGGATTTCTTTGGCCGAATCTGGACGCATTTACGGTTAGACGCCTCCAGGAAAGTCAGAGCTCGGCGTGTATAACCTGAGGGACAAGGAAGAAGAAAGTCGACTGCCTCTAAAATCTGCCTGCCATTGACAATGCTTTGAATTCTTCCAGGTACTATCAAGTCCCTTGTTGAGGTAAACGGAAGAAAAGGAGGAGGAGGAGGAGGGGAGGAAAAGGAGGAGGAGGAGGAGGAGGAGGAGGGGAGGAAAAGGAGGAGGAGGAGGAGGAGGAGGAGGAGGAGGAGGACGAAAGAGCAGTCGACAAGGAGAGGGAGAGGACGACAGTTCGTTGGCGGGAAACGATGTTTCGCGCCATTGTCTCAAGGAGTTCTACACTTGATTGGACAAGGCGATGGCGGGCAAATGACCCGAGGCTGCGGACCGCGGGTGTCAAAGCGATGGAGAGCGCGATGGAGAGGGAGGTGGTTCGGAGAATAGCTATGGCTTTGCCCGAATTTGGTGCCGTGGGTAATTGCAAAGGCGGCCTTAATCACCACGAACTCCCGCAGGCAGCGATCCCCGTGATAATGCCACGTGGCAGCAGGCTAGATAGTTGGAAAGCCGGAGACTGCAGATTGGAAGAAGAAAGCATCTCTCGGGCTATTAGGGAGAAGAAGGTAGCAATCCAGTTCCCATTCCCGATCCCGATCCCGATCCCGATCCCGACTCCAGTAATCCCGGTGATAATGCCATGTGGCAGCAGACTGGAAAGCTGGAAAGGCGGAGACAGCAGAACTAGTGCACATGGAGTCGTGAGCGTGAGCAGCTGGAGAGCAAGGGCGGTTGGGATACCATCGAGAACGACGACGGCTCTCGACAGCAGTCGACGGCTGAACTGTCCTCCGCCGCTGTGTGTGCCACGTGGCTTTCTCACCGGGATTGAAAAGAGAGTTGAATGGATGGTTGCTTGCCCGAAAACGACCGGTCCTCGAGCGTCATCCCATATCAGCGCCAGGGGGACTGCATCTGAGCTCCAGGCAAATCCAGTAGAGGTCTTCTCGGCGTTGGATGTGGCTTGCATGACCGCTGGCAGCAGATTACGGGAGAAGAGGAGTGTCGAGAGCACAGGTGGCGCCGGGATCGGGACCGGCAAGGTTGAAATGTGTGGAGGAGAGGGAGGGGTACACGTGCGAGTCGGAGTCGGGATGGGCAGTCGTCGGGACGGCAGAATGTGTGGAGGAGAGGAGGTTGTCGGTATGATGACGACGGCGACGATGAAGGCGAGTCGAAGTTTCTCGACAGCGAGCCTTGTGCCGCCACCGCTGACAGATCCCGACTCGCTGCGATCCCTCAGAGGTGCGACGGTTGAGGGCCGGCCGCCGGCGCTGCACAGGCTTTTGATGTTACTGCAGGAGGAGGAGAGAAAGAGAGGGCGGCGGGGAGAGGGAGGCGGAGATGAGAGAGGATGGCCTGGGCGAGTAGTACTAACCGAAGGGGTCGGGATCGGGGGCGAAGGGGGAACAATAGAAGGAAGGGGAGGCGGCGCAGTCCCAATGCAGGCTGGTTGGATGGACGTGATCTCGACACTTCTGGTAATTATGGGCTCAGCAGGTGTTGGGTGGTTGGCAGCGCCACCTTTGGGATCATATTTCCCTGTTGTGGATGGCGAGGACGAGTGGACCAGTGAGGACGATAAAGATGATGCTGACGACATCTGCAACAAGGGCATACTTAGCGCCTCGTATGAGGCCGGGCACTGCTCAGATCCCTGCCATCAGCATACAGGCGTGAGGGGGTGCAGTGAGTTATTACTCTCTGGTGAGTTCCCTATGCGCGAAAGGCTCTCTCCCTCCCTCTCTCACCTAAGCCTGTGCTGTAGCTATTACTCTGCTGGCTGGTGAGCTCCTATGCATGCTCTCTCTCTCTCTCTCTCTCTCTCTCTCTCTCTCTCTCTCCCCTAAGTCTGTACTGTAGCTCTTACTGTCCTCCCTGGGTGAGCTCCTGTACATGCATTCTCTCTCTCTGTCTCATACAAACACACATACTTAGAGGAACGTCTCTCTCTCTCTCTCTCTCACACACACACACACACACACACACACACACACACAAACGCACATACGCAGAGGAACATCTCTCTCTCTCTCACTCACGCACAAACACAAACACAAACACACGGAGGAAACAAATAGACTAAGGCTAACAGTCTAATCGGTCTACCAACAACGAGACAGGCAATACATTCTAGATCTCCATTGCCTATGCCTAGACTACACAGCCTAATAGGGCTACGAGGCCTAACGGGCCCACCTGAAATTTCAGAATAAAAGATTCTGAAGTGGTCTGAAACTGCTGAAATGGCCTGAAGACACTTCAAGTCATTTCAGAAGTTTTGGGTGGTTTGGAGGACAAGTTTTATGTTTTTTTTTTTCCGGTTTAAACCACCAGTACCTCTGCCTATGTTGGGAAATTATGATGTCTTGGCCAGTACCCAAACTTTTCGGGGGTGGGACACAGGGTCGGCAATGTCCCATAAATCTGAATTTTATAGTGCCGCGAGTGATTTCGGGGGTGGGACACAGGGTCGGCAATGTCCCATAAATCTGAATTTTATAGTGCCGCGAGTGAACGGAAAAAGGGAAAAAAAAAAAAGCTTTCTCTACTGCAATGATGTCGGGCTGGGTAGTCCAGGAGGCCGTGCTCACAATCGTCCTCCACAGAATGCACCTTACAGGTAAGGCGGTCACATTCTGACTGTTACTGTTTTCTTTGTTTCTTGGTCGTGTGTTTCTTGCGAGTCTCTTGTCCGTGAATTGCTCAAGCTATCCGTGATCTGCTCAAGCTGTGTTTTGTCAGAGGATTGTAAGGCTCATTACATGACACTTAGGGGAATGTATCCAGCCATTTTCACGACCGGATCCATGTGCCGGTTTTTTCCCCCTTTTATTCTCTTTTCGGAATCTGAGAACCTGGCCACGGGGCTGAGATGCCCTCGTTGAGGGCACACTCACACTACCACTTCCAATAATGTATACAACTGCAATCACGACCAAAACTTTGTTTCCTTTTTTTTTTTTTCTTCTTTTTCGAGGTTCACGGCCACAACTTTTTTTCTTCTTTTTTGTTTTTTTTTTGTTCTTTCCTTGAGAGTACTAGAAAGAAAACGGAGTGGTACCCAAACTCGACAAAACTCGGAGCGCAGTGAAATTCAGGGTCGGCAAAAACAGGCTCGGAGGTACTGGTGGTTTAACGTTGTTGTGTGTCACCTGAAATGAAGCTTCTGAAAGGGGTTTCAGGTGGGGACCTGAAACCGCCGTAATGACTTGAAGTGGCTGAAGCCTGTGAAAGGGGTTTCAAGTACCCCCATCCAACCATTTGGATGGGGGTACCTGAAAACCCCTTTCAGAAGCTTCAGGCACTTCAAGTCATTTTAGGAGTTTCAGGTGGGGACCTGAAGCGGCTGAAAGTGACCTGAAGTGGTTGAAGCCTCTGAAAGGGGTTTCAGGATGGGGGTACCCGAAACCCCTTTCAAAAGCTTCAGCCACTTCAAGTCATTTTAGGAATTTCAGGTGGGGACCTGAAACCGCAGTAATGACTTGAAGTGGTTGAAGCCTGTGAAAGGGGTTTCAGGTACCCCCATCCAATCATTTGCCAACCATTTGGATGGGGGTACCTGAAAACCCCTTTCAGAAGCTTCAGCCACTTCAGGTCATTTCAGGAGTTTCAAGTGGGGACCTGAAGCGGCTGAAAGTGACTTGTAAGTAACGCTTGTTGTTAACCATCTCTCTCCAGAGCACGAAGTTATGCTCATGGGCAGAAACCGAGCTGACAGAATTGTTTTCTTTTTTATTTTGACTGATAAAATTATCCCACACCCAATGGCTGGCCTTCAATGGCGCACCGTGAAATTATGCTCGCTCGCCAAGTGGACAGTTGTGGTCCAATGGCTGCGAGGTATGAGCGAAATTCCAGCCATCCGGTAGTTGGGGATATGAATAATTTGGCTGGTCCACTTGAGTCATGGGTATGCCCGTAATTTTGTTTGGGTATGTCCATCATTTGTGCATTTCGCTAGTTGGCTATAATTGTTGTGCCAACCTGGATCGATGTAGGTCCTGGGCTTGCAAATAATTTTCACCCGCCCCTTTTTGGGTATAAATGCAAGTTGGCCCTGGGACTGTGTATAGTGGGTATTCCCATTTTTAAACCACCAGTACCTCCTCGTTGTTTTTTAGAAGTCGCGGCCGTTAACGCGCCGCAACTTTCGGGGGTCGGACAAAACAACGTCTGGTCGCTTGTTAAAAAAAAAAAACAAAAAAAAAAACAGGAGTACAATGCTGGAAA
>BFEA01000116.1:1073414-1088914 GCA_003427395.1 Chara braunii | reverse complement strand
TTCCTCTCCTTTGTCTAATCTCCCTCCTCTCTGTTCGTATGTGTATGATCACCTCGTCTCATTCTGTCTGGTTACGATTTTGACTATTGGTATTCATCAGCTGGTTGACATTCATTAGGGCTTGCATTGTTGACAACTGTGTTCACGATCTGGGTTCATTGCAATTTGGTATCGGAGCAACTCTTCATCGCGATCTGCTGTCAGCTATCAGGTGCTGACGTGGCACCCAGGTAAGTGGGAGGTGCCGCATGTGCAATATGAAACGTGTTTATTAACGCGCGCGGTCATACCGCAAGTCTGGACATGGTAATAGTGCACTTGCGAGCAGCCGTCCCTTGAAGATGATGACAAGGCTACACTGAAGATTAAAGAGCTGCGTTGGCAACATGCTGACGTGGCACTGGTACCGCTGATGTGGCACATTGTTATGTGGCATGCAGGGCATGGTCTGACGTGGCACGTACCTGTTACTACTTGCTAGTGATGTGTTGACTTGGTATATTGGTGGAAGGCAGACCTGTACTGTGACGTGGCATCCCTCCTTGTTGACCTATCGGGTCCCTGATCTGCTGACGTTGCAGACTCTTTGAGCTGCTGAGTTGGCAGGCCAGGGGTGACACGTGGCATGTGTAAGGACTACTTAAAGTGTGAATGAGCACTTGGGTTGTACTGTTGCTGCAGATGCCTGAGAAGAGAGCTAACGAGTGCTTGTGTTATGTGTTGGTTCTACTTACCTGTTGGTTGTCTATGGATGCTATGCATACTTACTCTTGTGCTGTTGTCTTGATCGCACTGGCCATGGCTGCGGTACCTGAACGTATATGGTAGAACGTCATCACATATAGATTAGGAAGAACAAACAACAAAATAGTCTTAAAAAATTGTTAATACCTGTTTCTTTTGTTCCTACCTATGTAGCATCGTGTTCGGGTTCGGTGACCGAACCCGAACGTTCTGGACCGAACGCGAACGAGCGCCCAAACTCTCCGAACGCGAAAATAAAAATATTAAAAAAAAAAAAAAAAAAGTTCTCCAAAAAATCTGAAAAAAATGTATGTTATGTAAAATAATAATACAAACAACTTTTGCTTGGAGGTATGGTCAAATTCGTAACCCAACTCGAGTTAAAAATCGAAAATCAATTTTTTTTTTTTTTTTAATGTTCGGCCGAACACGTTCGGGTGGCGTTCGGCCGAACACGTTCGGGTGGCGTTCGACCGAACACCCGAACATGTTTGGACATTCGGAAAAGCTCCGAACATGTTCGGTGTGCTACACAGGTTCCCACCTTTAATAATTCTTGCTGTAAGAGTTGCGTGCGTCGTGATATTTATTTTTGTCTTTTAATTTTATTTGTTGTGCGGCATTTGCACGCTTGGCAGAATGAACTCTCTTTGGAAGTGTTTGCGTGCCTCTATCTTGACTCGGCTCATACACCTCTTCTTCTTTTCCATCCCTCTCACCGTCCTTGTTGATGAAGACAGAGTGAAATTGAAAACCCGTGGACAGATTGACGGAAGGAGACAGACGTTGTTGGGTCTCCTTCGTCAGCTGCTTGGCGAGATACATGGTGCCGGTCCAGATGCTGAACAACATGTTCACGGACAGGTCAATCTGCGTGATGCAGAAGGAGACCTGCAGGCCGCTGAAACTGTTGTTCAGATGATGGAGACAGGCCAGAGGGTCGAAGAACTCGTAAAGCAAGGACGATTAGTCCTTGATTGGTATGTCGCCGAGAGCCTTGAGAAATTAGATCGGGAAAGAAAATAAAAGAAAGAAGAAAGGGTTGAAAGGAGAGAACCGCAACTGTCTGTGGATATGATGGAGGAAAACATCCGACAGTTAGAGAACACATTGAGAGAAGAGAGAAGGAAGGTTGAAGAGTACTGGAGATTGAAAGAACAAGAAGAAGAAGAAAAAAGAGTAATGGAAGAGTTGAGGCAAAGGTTTCACTACGAAGAAGCAGGAAGTGAGGTTGCATCTATTCTCCAGTCTCTCATGGTCATCTCGAGAAAAAGATTGATAAGAACACCGACGCGGTTGAGTCCATGACCAGAATGGTGAAAGGGAAAGAGAAGGTGGTGTATGAGGAGTTGTCCAATGGGGAAGAAGATAAGAAAGAATCCCAAGAAAAATTAATGAAGGATGCAATGAAACGGGTCACGCCTGAGAAACTCGAAGGTTCAAGAAAGAACCCGAGAGACCAGTTGAGAAGAAAGAACCCACCGGAAAGAAAAAAAAACCGGCGAAAGAAGCGGAAAAACCGAAAAAGAAAGAAAAGGTTAAGATGAAATTGCTGTTTACCTACAACAACAAAAAGGAAGAAAATCTGCTGTTGTGGATTGCCGAAATACAGACTTATTGTAGCACTGCACCCGTTGAGCCTGAAAGTCAGGTGTCTTTCTCCACGTCTTGTCTGGGAGGATTAGCCAAGGAATGAGTGCTGGCCGAAGCCAACGCCGCTGGCTTTGAAGATATTGGCGAGTGGGCAAAGACTCTGACGTTGAGACAATTTCTCCAAAAGATAAAGAAGAGATTTCTCGACAAAACGACGACTGATAAAACTTTCGACGAGTTGACAACGATAGGCTTGAAACGTTGGATTGATGCCTTGTCTCGTGAAGTGGATCGTGTGTTGCAGGTACCTGGACTGAACCTTCAGGACAACCAGATTCTCTACATCTACTCACGTGCATTGCCCGAGCCCATTCGCGGACAGCTCGTGGCTGAGTCAAAGTCAGGTAAGTATAGCTATCGGCAATTTCGCGATCTCGCTCTCCAACGAGAGCAGATAACCGCGCAGGTAAAAGGGTCTTACGCTTCAGTGGTTAAGTCGGGACCGTAGGGGGTTATGGCAAGCGGGTCCTTTGGCGACAAAAGCGCCAGGACCATATATGCTTGTGTTATTTGACGATGAAACGGTAGAGAAGTTACCTCTTGGTGAGTCTGAAGGAGGAGGAGGTAACAACGGCAGTGAATCTGAGAAGGGTGATGTCACTGCGGTATTGGCCAACAGGGGAGGCCAAAACCAATAAAAGAAGAAGAAGAGGCCACGCTCGTTTCCCGAGCATCCCGGTATTGCGTTCGGGAGACCCTAGGAAAAGATGAACATGACTCGAGAGGAATGACAGTCCAAGATGGATAATCGCCAATGCCTCAAGTGTGGCACCGTGGGGCATGTGATAGCCTGGTGTCCACTTATCCGTAACCCAAAAACGAGCAGCCAGTAGGAGTAGCATCTGCTCCTATTGAGTCGAAGGGTATAGACGAAGAAAAAGGTAAGACGCCTACAACCCCTTCTACCCCTTCGACTCTCAAGGCAGAGGATGACTCTTCTTCCGCCCGTCGTCCAGACCACCCTGACACAGTCCTTTGTTCTGTCTCACTTGACGATTCCCTTGACGAACTCGACAATGAACTAATAGCATTTAGGAGTTCGTGGGCGAAGAAAGCAAAGTCTAAGGGCGAGTTAATGATCATGGATGTTGAGATTGCGCACACGCGAGTAGGTGCCCTGTTAGATCCGGGATCAACGCGGTCTTATATCTCAGAGAAGGCAATTCGAAAATTGCATCTGGGAATGAAGGTAAAATATTTACCTAGACCTATCACGTCTATACTGGCTGACAAGAGCACGATCACTGTCTCTCAATACGTCGATCGTGTTAAGTGTTATTTCAGAACATAGGAAGGTAAGAAAATTCTACACGAGGTATCCTTCCTTACAGAGAATAATTTACCCTTTGACTTAATTCTGGGTATGGATTGGCATGAGAAATCCGACCCAGAAGTTAAGTTCAAAGATAAAATTGTCAAACTCAAGGACGAGAAGTCCGAATTACGTGCAATAAAGTTATACCATAGATCTGACTCTGACTCTACTCTGTCTTTCTGTTGTATGAGTTATCCAACTTTTCGATCAATGGTCGTTAAAAAGAAGTTAGATCAGGAGGTGATGATGATGCTCGTTAAACGAGTAGGTGATTGTTCTTCATCTTACCCACCTGCTATTGAAAAACTTCTTGATGAATACAAGGATTTTCAGACTGAGCTGACGGGAATCACTGAGCGTGCTATTAAGCACACGATCGAGATCATTCCTGGAAGTAAGATTCCGAAGGGTCCTATTTATCGAATGTCTCGTAGGAAACTTGAAGAACTGCAGAAGCAGCTGCAATAACTTGCTGATAAAGGATGGATTCACCCTAGCTCATCTCCTTATGGTGCACCTGTCTTATTCGTGCCTAAGAAAAAAGGTGAACTTCGCTTATGTATTGATTATCGCGGGCTGAATTCCGTCAATGTTAAGAACGCGAAACCTCTTCCGCGCATTGATGATCTATTGGATCAGTTGCAGGGGTGTAAATGCTTCAGTAAGATTTATTTCAAATTAGGGTATCACCAGATAGAGGTGGCACCTTAGGATCAACACAAGACGACTTTCCGAACTAGGTATGGTCACTACGAGTTCGTGGTCATGCCTTTCGGTCTGACCAATGCACCTGCGATCTTCCAAAGGTCAATGAATGAGTTATTTCGTCTGTGGCTTGACCAATTCGTTATAGTCTATCTCGATGATATTCTAGTGTGTAGTAAAACACTAGAGGATCATGAAAAACATCTACGAATGATCTGGCTGAAGTTGCGCGAGAGCAACTTTAAATTGAACCCAAAGAAGTTCGAGTTTGCTAAGCCTGAAGTCTTGTACTTGGGGCACATAGTAAACGAAGAAGGACTAAGGCCTGATGAAAAGAAGATCACAACAATCAGAGATTGACCACAACCCAAGACTATAATTGAATTAAGATCTTTCTTAGGACTTGCTAGCTACTACAAGAAGTTCGTCAGAAACTTTTCCCTGATAGTTGCTCCTATGAAAAGATTATTGAAAAAGAAAAAACCTTGGTTGTGGGACAAAGATTGTGAGTCATCATTTAGGAAGTTAAAACATACTCCGACTCACTACTCTGTCCTAAAGATTGCTGACCCTTCTTTTCCTTTCATTGTCACGACGGATGCAAGTCAGTATGGGATTGGGGCTGTGTTACAACAGGATGACGGTAAAGGATATAGACCTGTCGAGTTTATGTCAAGAAGGCTCCCGTCATAAAAAGTAGCTAACTCTACGTATGAAAGAAAATTGTATGCCTTAGTAGTTGCACTAGATACCTGGAAACACTACTTGTTAGGAAGACATTTCACTGTCTACTTTGATCACTCTATACTGAAGTGGATCAAGACTCAGCCTAGACTCTCTGACAAGTTGGTAAGGTGGTCCGCATTCCTTGATACATTTGACTTTGAGGTGAAAACCATCAAAGGTGAGTCTAACGTGGGTGCGGATGCTTTGTCCAGGCGTGCAAATTTCTTTGGAACTATTGTCTCTTATCTCGATATTGGAAATGAACTGAAAGAACAGATTCGCCAGGGTTATGGGAGTGATCCTATTTGGAGTCCTATCATCGGAATTCTACGAAAGAACCCTGAGTTAATTCCAGAATATCGAATGAATGATGACTTACTCTTCTTGCTGGATAAAACCGAAGAACGATTATGTAATCCGCACCTAGAACCAATTAAGAGTTTGATCATTGGGGAATGCCATGATGCGGAAGGTCACTTTGGTTTCAAGAAGACGTATGCCGATGTACGAGAACGTTTTGAGTGGAAAGGAATGAAGGAAGATGTACTAACGTATGTGCGAACTTGTCTTGTCTGCCAGAGGAACAAACCCTCACATGAGAATCTGATGGGATTACTGAGACCGCTGCCTATTCCAAGTGAGCGAGGTGAGTCTATCTCTATTGACTTCATGAGCCTCACCAAGTGTTGAAATGACAAGAGTCAGGTAATGGTCATCGTCGATAGATTCTCTAAGTATGCTATGTTCATTCGTTTACCTGCGGAAGCAAGAACCGAACTAGTTATCCAAAAGTTTCAAATGCGATGAGTCTCTGAGTATGGATTTCCTAAAACGATCGTATCTGACAAAGATGTTCGGTTCACCAGTCTGCAATGGCAAAAGTTGATGGACGTCTATGGAACCAGGTTAACCATGTCGTCAGATAGACATCCTGAAACGAATGGCCAAACTGAGCAAATGAATCGTCTTTGCCAACAATTTTTGTGAATGTTTGTTCGTCCTGACCAAATTGATTGGGATGAGAATTTGCCGAAAATTGCTAGTGCATATAATAACAGTATACATACTGTTACAGGAAGAACGCCTAATGCACTACATAAAGGTTGGAAGCCTAAGGGTCCCATTGATACGTTAACTAGGGACCAGATTCAGAGGCTACCCCCAAGAACGCGATAATTCGCAGTTTTGTATGAAGAAGACATTAAGAAAGTGAAGGAAAACATACAGAAAGCCCAACTGCAAATGATTGAACAAGCTAATAAACATCATCGTCCTTCACAATTTCAGGAATGAGACTTTGTCTGGGTTAAGTCTAAAGAGTTTTCCTTGGAAGAAAACGTGTCTCAGAAACTGCTACCTGTCTATTATGGACCCTGGGAAGTTCTCAAAGTCATTGGAGGTGAAAATGGACCTTCTTATCGTATAGATATACCTCCACACCTCGGACATACCCTGTCTTCCATGCGTCTAAACTGCTACCCTATGTAGAAAGTGATAACTTCCCAAATAGGCCATCTATGTTTCCACCCTCCATGAACGGAGGCTATATAGTTGAGAAAATATTGGAACATGGCTATTTCTCTAGAGGTGGCAGGGGACGACCTCAGAAGCAGTACAAGGTAAAGTTCAAGTCTCAACCCCCATCTGAAGCTAGATGGTTTAGTAGGAAAGAACTTCTACCTACTGCTCCTGACATTGTTGCGGCATATGAACGTGGGTTAACTGAGAAATGATGTATTTTCTGCGTTGGAACTTGAAAACTGGGACGGCAGGAATGCAATAACCCATGCCATATGTCTCGTGGAACTGAGGGCCATCTGAAGGCCTACATGGCCGCCCTCAGCCCATGCCAAATATGGGCAGAAAAGGCCCTTCACGATTTCAGGGCCTGGGCGTGTGACAGTTGACTTCGGTTAACTGTCGGTCCACCCAACAGTCAAAGTCCAAAGGTACCTAGCCTAGGCCGCAGGTCTAGCACACACAATTGTTTGTATGCAGGTACCCAAACAGCATCAGGTACAAGGGAGAAGTCTGTAACTGAACAATCCGGGCCTTGAGATGTGAGTCAATCTGGACGACTTGGGACAAGGCACCCGAGACCTGACAGCCTCGACGACTGCTACATAAGGCTGGCCTCAAGCAAGTCCAACATTTAGTCTTGCTATGCTGTTTTGACGCTGGCTCAACTTTGACTCGACGCTGGCTTCATGCTGGCTGTGCACACGTGTTGCGGACGACGGCACAAGGTGGAGACGGCACGCTGGTCTCCGTGGCATGCTGACGTGGGGCTGCCTCTGGTGTATGTAGCGCTACTGCTGGTCTACGTGGCATGCTGATGTGGCGCTGCCTCTGGTGTATGTGGCGCTACTGCTGGTATATGTGGTGCTGCTCTTGATCTACGTGGCGCTGCTATTGGCCTTCATTGATGATGTGGCGTTGCCACCTGTCTTGATTGCTGATGTGGCATTGTCCACGCTGTCTACATGAGGTGACTGGTTGCAAGGAAGAGGAAGATCGGGTCTGTGGAGAGATCGTGGATACTTACCTGATTGTCTTCATGTTGACATTGCTTCAGTGCTGATGAGGGACTGATTAGATGTGCCACGTGGCACATTGAGGTTCTCGTTCAGACTATTGATTATTGAKGCGGTAGTCGAGGAGGGAGCCCGAAGCAGGAGTGGGTATTATACTTTCCTCTCCTTTGTCTAATCTCCCTCCTCTCTGTTCGTATGTGTATGATCACCTCGTCTCATTCTGTCTGGTTACGATTTTGACTATTGGTATTCGTCAGCTGGTTGACATTCATCTGGGCTTGCATTGTTGACAAACTGTGTTCACGATCTGGGTTCATTGCACATACATCAAGTTTGTTTAGTCTTTTTTTTTTCCCCCCCTTACATATAGCTGTCTTTTCCTCATATGGGGGACACACTGTATTTACTACCTTATTTTCTTTTCTCAATCTTATATCTACCTCGCACTAGCTACCTGTTTACCCTTATCACTTATTATGGATACCTCCCTTTTTTTATCTTCTGCACTAGACCGGCCACAGACTGTGAGCGACCGCAGACTGTGACTCAGTCAAAAAGGAAGGGAGGATTATCTGTACTAGACCCGGAGAGATAGATAGCAGCCTTGTTGGCAAGATGGGTGCCCAGGGCACTGCTGGAAGATTCACACTGCGCCGCTTGGAAGCAGCTACCTGAATCGGCTTTACTGTCGATATGGAATTGGGGCTGTCCGAGCCATGTGTGGCTTGCTGCACTTCTCCCAGCCGTATCTGAGAAAAAGTTTGCCCTTGGACATCCGGGGAGTGATTTCGAAAGCATGGAAGAGGATCCCCCCCCCCCCCTTTGCTTGCAGCCCCCTACCATAGTCGCGGAACGACTTTTGACTCAACCCCTTTTCCACAATCCGTTCATTTTGTTGACACAGGGAATACCTTTTCAATGCTTTGGCCTGGGTGCTTTAGGTGATGCATGGATGTCAAGCGGAGTTGGGGACTGGCGGATATATGGGCCACAACAATGGCAGATTGGAAAACCTTTGATGAACTGGCCCTGGATTGTCGAGACTGTGGCACCAAAGACTGCATCTACAGCAGCGGCAACAGGCGGTCCCTGTGGCATGGGTGGACAAATTGCGACAAGGAATACTTCCTACGCCAGGTGCCACTCCACACGCATGCACATGCCTAGGGTGCTGACACACTCGGCAGCACAAATATATATTGCTGCGACGCTGTGACGTGCTGCTATTTACCCCCCTAGCTACTGCAATCATAACATGGAGGACAGTCGTCACCACATGGCCACATCTACCAAAATTTTGAAGAACCCCCTGATTGGGGGCTGTGCTACACATATGGAGACCGGATTTTGCTGATCAGCAAAATACAGAATCTTGTCCAATCTGATGAAATCTCATCACATCTGACCACCAGTACTTGGCCCAGCTACTGACCGCAGGAAAAAATAGAGTAGAAACGTTTTTAGTTGAATGAGTTTGGGCGCTCTTGTAGTGGCCCGTACGTTTCCTAAAATCGTGACGCGTTAACGGGCACGACTTTAGGAAGTACTGGTGGTTTAACGACAGTTTGGCAGCATCATTGGCGGCTCCTTCATAAGAACCCCTGCATCCTTGGGGTTGCACCCCCATTTTGGCGCATCTGCAGGGGGCATCCAAGTAGACAGCGCGAGGACTCTGTAGATGCGCTTGCTGAACTGTCTCCACCCCGTTCTTCGACCCGTTAGGGGCTTATGAAGGCCAAGACCACTAGTATCTTGGTACTCCCGCTGCTCTTGGGCGCCCAAGAGCTTGGTATTGCAATTCTCACCCACTAACCTCCCCCGCCCCTTTTTCTTTCCCTTTCTATCACCCTCTTTTCCCTCTTACACTAATCTTGCTAATGATATTCCTCCCTCTCTCCCACCATTTCCCTCTCTTTTCCGTTACTTTCATGACTTTTTATCCTCGTTCTTCCCCAAACTGACCTCCTGTCATCCCTCATTATCCCTGACTCGAGTTTTTCTTACTCTCCTCTACCCTCCCAACTCTCCCACCTCTCTTCCACTGTTATCCCTCCCTATCTCGAATTTCTTGTCCATTCCTTTTCTTTTTCCCTTTGCTGTATGGACATGGACGCCCCGTGACTCACAACCTAGACTCATCACCTCATCCTCCCTACTCCAAATCTTTTCTCCCCCCTTTTCTCTTTTAATCTACCTTATCTCTTTTCCGCCCCTTTTTTTTTGTTATTAACTTATTTACTGATTGGTTATCAACTTTTCGCATTTCTTTTTCTTTTTCCTTTTTGATTTTTTTCCCCTTTTTTTAAATAGTTTTTATATTTTGACGCCACAATTTGTTTGTTTCTGTGTAGCACACCGAACATGTTCGGAGCTTTTCCGAACGTCCGAACATGTTCGGGTGTTTGACCGAACGCCACCCGAACGTGTTCGGCCGAACATATATATATTTTTTGTGTTTGATTTTTAACTCGAGTTTGGTTACGAATTTGAGCATACCTCCAAGGCAAAAGTTGTTTGTATTATTATTTTACATCACATATATTTTTTTCAGATTTTTTGGAGAACTTTGTTGTTGTTTTTTTTTATAAATATTTTTATGTTCGCGTTCGGAGAGTTTCGGCGCTCGTTCGCGTTCGGTCCCGAACGTTCGGGTTCGGTCACCGAACCCAAACACGATGCTACACAGGTTTGTTTATTGTTTTCTAACTTTTCTTTCAATTCCATTGTTTTTTATTTATTTACTCTTCTTCATCCTGTTTTGGTAGTACGGGTTTACCTCTCTGTCTTGAGTACGCCACCACTTTCTTACCCCCCCTCCCTCCCTCTTTGTAGCGATCAGGGTTTCCCTTAGGGTTTAGGGTCTTATCACACACCATTTTAGAGTCCACCTTGTGCCTTCTCGCCACCATGGACCCCTCCACACCCTTCCCTCTTGAGAAGTTCAAAGCACACTTTTCCCGAGTGGCTGGTCAACTCCTCTGCTTCCCCTCCTATGCCTACTCTCTCAGCTCCCATGCCACCTTCTCTTTTCCCACCTCTCCCCCTTCCTGTTCCCCATGACCACTCTCACCATCCTTCCACCCATGACCTGCAGATTGCGTTGTCAGCCATGTCCATTGCGGCCGATCTGGCCACATTCGAGGTCTGCGCGTCTACTCCCGCTCCCGGCATTATCACCATCTTTTGGCTACCCTCCTCGCCCTCGTCTACGCGCTTGCCTTCGCGTTGACAGAGCTGCTCATGTTGTATCGGAGCATGTCCTGGGCGAAGGTTGGTGAACCTTAACGCCATATTAGAATGCCGAAGGCCGAGGTATTGTTGATGTAAAGGTCAAGATCAACGACAACTTAACGGAGGCAGAGCGAGTCTATGTATGGGATGAGGCCAATTGGGAGGTCTCTCGTGCGATGAGTCTGATCCTAAGAATCAGCCTGGACTTGGTTCGTATACATTTCAACACGTCCGCAACTGCCAATCAGCCAGCTGTAGGGGAGGATGAACAGCCACTTATATCAGATGACACCCCTGCTGAGGGGACTTGTCAGGGGATGCCCTTATGTATTATTGACTAGGGATGGGCATCATGTGTAGCTATGCTCTGTTGTACATTTTTACAAGTGCTCAGTGATTGCAGCCCTCCAAATCTTTCACCTTATGTGTCTTTTTTGTGCTACTGGGCAGAGTTTTGCATTGCCTGGCTTTCAAGTTTTTGGTCATGCATGTTTTAGTGGGTTGAATTGACAAAAAGAAACAGTAAGACTGCAGTTTTTCTTTTATAAAGCATAGGCCACATCCAAGGCTGCCCAAGGAGTCCTCGCAGACACTCTGCAGGCCTTGGATCTGGCGTTGAATCGGCGTCAGGTGCAGGTGATAAAACTGCATGCCTCACTCTAACCCGGTTGCCACTGGCGGAAGAGGATATGATCTTGTATTTGACAGGACACCCTTGCTGAGAGTAGCACAGGTCACGCCAGAGTCAGCCAGACACGCAAACATAGCCTTTTCCTTTTCACCACTTGTCATTTTTGTAACCCTAAGAACCCTGCATGACAGCTTTGCCAGTGCACCCAACCCAGCTGCGCTCGGCCCGAAAGGTACAAATTGAACTGGGGACTTGTGGCAAGGGGCATGGCACCAGCGCTCTCGCTTGTCAGTCGTGGTCGGCCTTTGACATATCCGGAGAGTTCGCTGACTTTCCTAGGACTGAGCTGCTGACCAGACTCGACTGATGGTTGAATTGGGCTTACCGGGTCTACAGGACCTACAGCCTAGACGTGGCAATTCTACCTGCCAGACTGTACTTTTGTGCACAGGACTTTGGAGTATTGGGAACTGGGACTGAACGAAATGCTGATACACATGAAATCACTTTTACTAGAAGAAGACATATAAAATTGGCAGGGCAGAAGATGAGGGCTGAAGCAAGGGTGGGACACGAGGGAGGAGAAGAAGTGGGGAGGAGTGGCGGCTTCTTTTGTTTTCCTCCTCGTGAAATAGATTGTCTGTGCTCAGGAAGAGGAGGACAGGTTCTCCTTACAAAGCGATCATGGCAACAAGGTCACAAAATGGCAGAGCGGAAGATGGGAATAAAGATGATGAATAGGAGGATGGAAGATGAGGGTGAGATGGACAAAGGAGGAAGGGAAAAGGAGCAGTGGGAAAGTGTAACAACTTTCCCCCTCGGGAAACAGAGGATGAAATCTGACAAGATCAGGAATAAGAAGGGGGAAAGGGGGATGGAACGAGGAGGAGGAGGAGAAATGACATTTTTTGGCTCCTGTTGATGTTTATTTCCCTCCAAGTTTGTCAGAAAGTAAGGGGCTGGAGATCATGAACAGGAGGGTGGAAAGGCAGGGAGGAGGAAGAGCAGTGGGGTGAAGTAGGGTATTACAGGCGCCTAATTTTTCCTTCCCTTTTTCCCCCGTCCCGCTTTACAAATAGAATTTGTATTCGTGTAAAGATTCGGGATGGCAGGAGGAGGATGAGTGCACACTATTTCTATTCTGGTGTTATGATCCTACCCCATCCATAGTGGAAAACTCAAATTCTGAGACATGCAAGACTTGCTGAAGTTCAAAAGAAGAGATGGAGAGAGAGAAAGAGTATAGAAAGGAAACACTCAAAGAAGAAGAAGAATTACACAAGTACCACCAATGTCTTCTCGTTCTTCCTCCTCATCCCTCTTTTTCTTCCTTGTTGCTCCTCTTAATAATTAATGAAATGCAGCAACAAATGAAGGACTACACCCAGGGCTATTGTGGAACATCCATGCTCAACGCATGTTCAAAGGACAACGCAAGCACTACTATGCTAGGGCCTTCTTGCAACCAAGGAAGTGAAGATGAAGGTCAACCATAGCCAAGGTGGGTCTCTATCTGTTGGCTTATCGCACGCTCCCTCGTCCTCACCTCCTACTCCCTTCTACCGGCCTTCTCCTGCTGGCATAATGGGGGCGCTTCGCCCAATGCCACCATAGCCAGGACTGCGTCCAACCAATACTCCTCCATAGCCAAGGAGGTCTTCTCCTTCGCCCTCATGCTCCACTGCTCGTCTGGCACTCCGCCAAACTTCCCCCTCTGCGCAGGGCAGCAGCATGACTGCCGGGTAAGGTACCGCTCCACTCATTCTGGCCGAATGATATACTCTGTACCTCAACGTCACGGCTTCACTTAGGCCGAGCTATCGGGGGACTCTCCAGTGTGCTAGTCCTATCGGGGGACTCTCCATGTGCTAGTCCTATCGGGGGACTCTCCAGTGTGCTCTCCTAATCCCACCAATCATTCCAACACCATTTCACTTTGGACAGTATCTTGATGCTCCTGTTGATCATTCCAACACCAGTTCACCTAGGACAGGATCATGTTAGTGTGTTGTGTTCCCATGAATCATTCCAACTCCATTTCACTTACTGAAGTATCATGATGATGGCATCATATTAGCATGTTAATGCCTGGATTCTGCATTTTTGACCGTAGATCACGCAGATTGACGGTCAGAAACAAAGAATCCTTGCAACTTGGTCTTGAACCCAGAGTTCTGGAGTCAAAGAGATTTGCACCAATCGTTTTATTGTTTCTTGTTTTTGATATCAGGTGCAGACTTCCCACCAATCTTTGGTGCCGTGGTAAGTGCTCAGAGTCTGTGTGAGAGTAGATAAAGTCTGTGTCAGAGCAGACCAACTCTGTGTCAGACTTCTCCAGGAGGTTTTTCGTTCCAGCTCTTTTTCCTTTTTGCACCCTGAACAAGATGATAGCTACCAGAAGGATTTTGGCTGTTCTTTGGGAGGCTTTTCTTTCAACATTCTCTACTTTGATTTCCTTTTTTCCTTCCTGCCTGAACAACAGGATAGCGTCTAGCAGGATTTTCCTGATCGCTCCGCAGTTTTCAAACTTTGGTAGAGAAAGCCCTCTAAGACATGGTGAATGCTTTAATCACACTCCCAGGACACACCTCAGGCAGATCGGAGGCATTCCAAGCCGGGAGACTCCCAATGGTACCCAGTCGCTCAGCGACCGCCCTCTCCCAGCTGTGTGTGTCGTAAGCATAGCCAGCAGGACGCTTTGCGGCCGAGACCCCCCGTACAACATCTACACAGCCTTGCGACCGTCCCCTCGTGGGGTATCCTGGCCGCGGATGTGAATGTGCTGGAGTCCAATATCGCGGATTCCTAGTGCAGGAATCTTTAGTGAGTGCCAACGCACTTGACTGAGCCAACCAGGACTCGATCCAGAGCTAGCAAACTCCTACTTCTCCTACAGTCACACTTGACCCATATTGAACATCCGTAATATTTGGCAGCTGCAGCCAGCCATAACTGCGGTTAAAAAATCCTCACAACCTGGGCCAGCCGGGCCCAATTTGAGCGTGCAAACCCGGGCCTGCCCGAGCCCAGACCTTGAAGAAGAATTGCAGCCGGACCTGCCCAGACCCAGACATACTTTTGACCACCTGCCCCCACCCAGGCCCTTAAGCACAATCCCACCCGCACCTGGCCATAGCTGGCATCTTTTTCACTGCACTAACCCGCCTGTACCCGCCATTGCTTTTCCGAGTTTTCAACACCCTACCCACCCATACTCAGCCTGACCATTCCCACCTAGACAATTGGTGGACGCGACAATGTAGAACCCTTAATCAACCATTGGAACTCAAGAACAACTTGGTGCATGAATGACAAGTCTCGAGACAACTGCAGATGCCACATGTGAGTGGAAGAAAAAGAAGTCATGATAAAAATTTCAAAGCATATCCCGGTGGTCTGTTAAAAAAAAAAAAAAATCATGCAAAATAGGGGCCGGCACCCCTATAGACAGATATGCATGGGTTTAGACCCCAATATGCATAAATGCATATCTTTTTGGCAGGTGACCCGTGCCAAGTCTAGACCCGCCCACACCTGGCCATTTTCTTTTTTGTTTACAAGACCACCCACAACTGGCCCTTTTTTTTTTTCCACAGTTGCCCCCAACCCGGCTCAGGCCCATTCTCACATCACCTGGCCACACCTGGCCAGGTGGGACATGGTGTAGCCAGACCTGCCTGCAGCTGTCGATTCCAGCCGGGGGCAACTGGCCGCGACTACGGCCAGCCATTTGCAGGCTCTGACTCGATCCCGCTGCCTGTCTTGTGACACAGGAACCTGTAGAACACAGGCCCCCGACCTGCCTGTACCTCAGCCTGCACAACCTAAAAAAAAGAAAAAGACATGGTGAATGCCTCATGATGACAGCAGGAGGAGGGCGGGGGGGGATGGACACCCCCACTTATAAGTTTTGTTGTCACTGCTGTCAGTTATCTGGCAGGGCGGGGGGGGGGGGGGGGGG
>BFEA01000116.1:1060734-1073397 GCA_003427395.1 Chara braunii | reverse complement strand
GGGGGGGTGGGGGGGGGTCGATGAGAAGGCTGGTCCTCACCATATGTACGTTTTATCCATGCTGCATTCCTCAGTTGTTTTGGGGGTGAAACTCTCCATCCTTGAGAAGCGATCAAAGTAATTAAACTCATTCACATGCTTGATATGTGTCTCTTGTCTGGCTTTTTTTTTTTGCTGTTACGATTCTCAATCTGACAGACTCTTTCAGACAGCGTGTGTTTTTTGTCTACGAAAGGAAGATCAGAGCCTTCAGTCCGTTGGAGAAGGTACGGTTTGTCTCTCTTTGTCCCTCTTTTTATTTGTCTTCTTGCCCAAGGCCCTAAGCCAATTGATTGTTCATGCTTCCGTCTGCATCTCTCTTTGTCCCTCATTTTCTTCGTCTTCTTGGCCAAGTCCCCAAGCCAATTGATTGTTCATGATTCCGTCTGAATCTCTCTTAGTCCCTCTTTTTCTTTGTCTTCTTGGCCAATTCCCCAAGCCAATTGATTGTTCATGGTTCCGTCTGAACCTCTCTCCCAACGCTTTTTTCCTGTCTTTTCCTTTCTTGTCCTCTTCTCCCCTCCCCACTGGCTGGCAGGATCCAAGATCATTGGCTTAGGCAACCATGTGCCTGCAGAATCATCTTATCAGCATCGACTTCTCGGGTACCTGACCAATTTCTCACGATTCCTTCCGAAAACTCTCTGCCTACGCTTTCTCCCTCTCTCCTTTTCTCCCGCCCTCTTTCCCCGTTGTCCACCTGCCACATCATCAAACATCTTGCAGCCTGGCACGCATGGGCCTGCAGGATCATCTCAAGGCGGGGACTTCTCTGGGACGGATGGATGTGCAGGATCGAACAAGGACCCTTGTGGCCTTTTTTTTGGGGGGGATGGAATGGTTTTTGGATGAGATTACAAAATTCACTGGTCTGGTTCATGCTGTTTTTACCTGGTATGGGCCTTGTTTCACCACTCTCAAATGTTAGAAATGGCTGGAGGAGGTTGACATAGGTGGTGGCAAGATACAAATGCCTTAAAACAGCCGTTATTTGCAGATGATTGGGAAACTTCAGGTGCACATGTGTGTGTGTGTGTGTGTGTGTGTGTGTGTGTGTGTGNTGTGTGTGTGTGTGTGTGTGTGTGTGTGTGTGTGTGTGAGAGAGAGAGAGAGAGAGAGAGAGAGAGAGAGAGAGAGAGAGAGAGAGAGGTGCAGAAAATTGTCTCTGCACCTCTCTGCGAGCATGTCCAGATTCAGGTGACAAATCCATTGCACATGCGAATGAACGTGTGTGCTTCATAATGGGCAACACACAGACACAGACACACACACACACACACACACACACACACACACACACACACACACACACACGCACATACACGGCCTAATTCTTTGCCCTGCTTTAGAGCATGGGCTGTTTGGATGTTTACGGGTGCCCACGAGTTCTCTTGGGGGGAATGTATGTCTTGTGGGCTGGTGTGGAAGCCTTTCCCAGTTTTTCTGACCCTTAGCAGTGGGGGGCAGTGGTTCTTGCTGGAGGAGTCTTCTGTCTTAGGTAAGTTGTCTCTTATCTTCTTCCTCCTCTCTGGCAGTGACGCGAGTGTGTAGTTTGAGATGAATGTCGGGAATGCCAATGATTTTGTTTTGCTAGAAGAGTTTTTGGTTTTGTGGGCCCATGCGGAAGGCTCTCCAAGGTTATTCGGACCTTTGAGGGGGTCGGGTCGGTGCCTTCTTGCTGTAGTAGTCTTCCTTCTTAGTTAAGTTGCCTTCTGCCTCCATCCCCTTATGGTTTGAAATATATATGTAATATGTATATCAGCCTCCTGATGAGTCGGTGAAACTCCGACGAAACAGTTTGTCACAGCCCCTCGTTTGTTGTCCTCTTCTCTCTCTCTGCCTACGGTTTACCGGGCAGTTCTGTTTGTGACGATATATAGTCAAACAGTATATATATAGTCAAATAGAGCTGCCAGTAAACCGTAGGCAGAGGGGGAGAAGAGGACAACAAAATATGTGCAAGTGTGCCGCTTTGGCGGCAGATGGGTGTGTGGGCACTTGGCACTGAACCACACAAATGTGGCCAACCTTGCATTTTCTATTATCTTGCCTATCTATACTTTTTCATTACTGATGGCTTGTGATGATTTGTGAAGGGAATGAGAAAGAGAATCTGGGGTCTTTTAAAACAACACACGCACACACAAACATGGCCAACCTTTCATCTTCTACTGTATTGCCTATCTATACCTTTTTTCAATTGATCTATGGTTTGGGGCATGGCTATGCCGGACCTGGACTCGGACATTTCCGGACCTCAAACCGGACATTTCCGGACCTCCGGACATAGGAGAATCTGGACGGTCCGGACGTTTGGACAGGTGCAGAAAAAAAACCCGAAAAAAAAATGCGGCATCTCTTCCTTGCTCCCTCCGCAGCAATTTGTCCTTGCCGATTGTCCCTCTCAGAAGTGCGACATCGCAGGCACCTTTCAGGAAATGACCCCTCAGGCGGGAGGCAGTCCCGCTTCTATTCTGGTTGCAGTACTTGCATCTCCACTTCTTTCCCTTATCAGCTACCCCGGATACTTTGACATCTGGGAAGTGCTTCTTCACCGCTTGTGCTGCATGCTTAGTCATGATGCTGCATCACATAAGAGGTTCAAAAACCAGTAGAGTCAGAGTCTGAAACTCCGAGTCATCCTTGTCCTCCCCCCCTACCTCTACAGCCATTCACTCTCTAACACCCTCCGTCCTCGATAGGATTGATTGATTGACAACAAAGCTGACTTGTTGATATGTGAAAAAAAAATCGGACAGCACTTCCACACCCCCTGTGGGGTCAGAAAGTCCAAACTTCCAAAATAATTCCATACGGGGGGCGGGCAGCAACAAACGAGCAACCCCGAAAAATTGGACAGCATTTTGCCATCCCCATGGAGTCAGAAGCCTCCAAAAAATTCCTGAATAATTCCACACGGGGCCTGGGAAGCAACAAACAAACGCCCCCAAAAAACCGGCGATTATTTTGCCACCCCCCATGGAGTCGGAATGTGAAACCTAAAAAAAAATCCGAAATAATTCCATATGGGGGCTGGGCAGGAACAAACAAACGCCACCCAAAAAATCGGACAGCATTTCATCCCCCATGTGCCCTCTCTCACCCTGTTTAACTGAGTCTAGAGGTTACTTCAGAATAAGGGGAAGAGTAACATGCCTAGCAAGAATACCCTCGTGATACCCAGTACCCTTTACTGAGACAAAGTGGGAAGTTGTGGAAGCAAAATATTCGATGAAATCGAAACTTACAAGAAAATGTTGAGAGACTTTGCAGTTGGGAGAGTAAAGAACCGTCACGAGTTCATAGAGTATACGTTCGACATCCATGGATCAGATGGGGAGCTGCATAGCACAATCTCTTCCTTGGAGACCGTGCAAAGGGCAGGAGAAGTAGTCAATGCTCAGTGGGCCTAAATAGAGGCAACACCTCTTTAAACTGTAAGCAAAGATTCTATGACCATTCATGTTCAGGTCACAGCAAGTATTTGTCTGTGTTTATTCAACAACATCTTCATCATCAAACATCAATCAGTTCCCTTGCATCATTGGCTTCAGTCCAAATGGACAACTCACGAGCTCAGTTTGATTCTCTTTGGCAGTTTCAATAAGGACTACCCCATGCCACCACATAAGAGATCAGCAATCAAATTACTTATCACACAACATCTATCAGTCAGTTTTGAGATCAGTACCAATTAATTTATGTTCCCATCAAGTACACACGGTCAGTGAATTCTCGGTCTGCATCCCTCATATCATTTTCAACCCTAGCTTTTATCAGTTGACTCGGTTCCAATATTACTCTTGATGCATGAGTGACATCACTCTCTTCTGTGCTAGTCAACCAGTCCTGGACAATCTCCATAGGATTGCCTCCAACGATGTTTTTCATTGTCCAGTATATCACTGCTGCTGGATTCAGGCAAGGAAACCTGTCAATCTTCGTGGTCCTCCCTGAGTTCGCAGAGGGAACTATCCAGGATTTGAGGTTCTATGTGAAAAAGGGGAAGGAGACTCATGAGCATTTTGACTCAGTTTGGGTCACGGCAGCTCGGTATGTTGAGGAGAGAGCACGAGTGCTTCAAGGGGGTGCAAAGCTGATTCATAGCTTTGGTCCTAGCTATACTTGAGGTCTTTGGTCCCTTTCTACCTCATCGATGGCTCTTACTGGAGTGATTTGGTTGATTTGGCCAAAAGATACGTCTCACCAGCCGAGATTGACTACGAGGCAGTGACTGAACCATCAAAGTTTCAACATCTCAGACGAAGGATCTTCTCCAGACCATATCTTTCTACTCTGTGGGAGGAGTTCTATGCCATGTTTGATTTCCGAATCTTTGGCCTTGGATGGACCTATTCGGAACTCATGGGCTTAAGGTGGCTCTACATCACGAGGCCACAATCTCAGGAGGTACCTAGACGTGGCTCAGGGCGCTCGATACGAACAGTCAAGAATGAGATTGAGGATGAGACTTTAGAGGGATGAGTGAGGATTCTTACGAGTGCTGGCCATGTCTCTTCATCCGTATTTTATGATATTATTACGAGTTCTCACCTTCCCTCATTCATCTTGTCTTTGATTTGAGTCAAATCAGTCCTGTTCTTGTTTCATTGGCATTGCTTGACGATATGCTCTTTGCTGGTCATGTCTCAGTTCTCAAATTCCTAAATTGATAGTCATGATGTGCAATGCATTTTATTTTTTAATTTATTAATTGCATAATTGCATTTGCTGTTCCGAATCACAATCAAAGATTCCTAAGCCCGGGGACCGGTGTGGACCGTCATTGAAGGGTTTCGCTCGAAGTTGGACGCACGCAACAGGAAGGGATTTGCATTAATTAATTAATTAATTTATTGCAAAAATTAAGCAAAATCCTGCGTGACAGCCTGTTGTCTTTCCAGTCGCCAGAAGTGGCCTGATTGGAAAAAGTGCAACAGCGTGTCGAAGCCAGGGCGGGCAACGATGACTCGACTTTCAAAATGGAGTTGGCCCCTCCTGCTTGCCCCCACCCCAACGAGGCCGCCAAAATAACGAACTCTTACAGCGCCGAAAGGAAACGAATTCGAAAACGCAACGACTGGAAAAAAAAACAAGTCGTCCAGATATCACAGGTGTCCGGAACCCCCAAAAAATACAAAACGGGCCTGAAAAACCCCGGTACTAATTTTTTGGGGTTGACACCAATGCGA
Organism: Chara braunii; assembly: GCA_003427395.1. Taxonomy (NCBI): domain Eukaryota; kingdom Viridiplantae; phylum Streptophyta; class Charophyceae; order Charales; family Characeae; genus Chara; species Chara braunii. The sequence continues at coordinate 1,068,166 of BFEA01000116.1, read as the reverse complement.
GGAAGGGCCCTGGCCAACCCCCCGATATATTTTTTTTTGGCCAATTTTCAATATGATCCAGACCTTCCGACTGGAAGTCTGGATTCCGGTCTGGATCCCGACCGTCTGGATGGGGGTCTGGACATCCGGATCTTGTGATGATTTGTGGATGGAATGCGAGAGAGAGTTTGGGTTTTTTTGAAACACGCACACTGAGTTGGTGAAAGTCCGACGAAACAGTCTGACACAATCATGCTTTTTTTCAGTGTATAGCAGATATGACAATACACACACACACACACACACACACAGAGAGAGAGAGAGNAGAGAGAGAGAGAGAGAGAGAGAGAGAGAGAGAGAGAGAGAGAGAGAGAGAGAGAGAGAGAGAGTTGAAGTGGTGTGGTGATCGACTAACTTGTCTTGGTGTGTCCTCAACTGTTTGAGCACGAACGGGTTGGTTGGCGATCAAGATTTTCGACTATTTTGCTAGCGCAGAGACGGACTCTGGTGTTCGGGTCATGTCTGCTGGGGACTTGATGCGTGCTGTGGTACCAGTTCTGCCACCGTGGGCATCAGGTGCGATAAGAGAGGGGAAATTGGATGGTGAGCCTAGCCCTGGGCATTTGCATGGCAACCAGTCAGAGTTGTTGATGCTATTCGACGTGGACAAGGATGGCTTCGTCTCCTTTCCTGAGTGAGTGACACTTCCCCATCTCCTTACCCCTAAAATCTAGTATCTGCAGCCAGAAAGAGTCTATGTCATCCGTTGCTGACAAGGAGTTGTAGTCTTTGGGAAGATTCCCTCACCAGTCCCAAAGTTGGATTGGTCTGTCCGTTCCGTCTCTTTTTCACTTGACTGGAGCTGTCCGAACCTTTCCCAAGCTGTCCCCGGCTGCCCAAAGCGTCCCAACTCGATCCAACTCCCAAACTGTCTTAAGCTGTTCCAAGCCCTCCTGATCTGTCCCAATCTGTTCCAGTCTGTCCCAAGCTGCCCCAAGCTGTTGCAGGCTGTCCCAAGCTGTCCCAAGTTGTCCCAAGATGTCCCAAGATGTCCCAAGCTGTCCTAACGGCCTGTGCCAATCTGTTCCAAGGCTTCCCAACAAGGTGTCCCAGGGTGTCCCAAGGTGCCAGAAGAAGCTGCTCCGAGCTGTTAAGCTGTCCCAAGCCGTCCCGAGCTGTCCAGAGCTGTCCCAAGCTGTCCCAAGCTGTCCCAGCTGTCCCATACTATCTCAACGTTTCTTAAGTTGTTCCGAACTGTCCCAAGCAGTCTCGAATTGTCCCAAGCTGTCCCAAACCGCTGTCTCACGAAGCTGTCCCAAGCCGTCCTAAGGCCCCAAGCTTTCCCAAATTCCCAGTCAGTCGCAAGCTGTCCCATGCTTCCAGGTTGTCCCTTGCAGTACTNCCCAAGCTTTCCCAAATTCCCAGTCAGTCGCAAGCTGTCCCATGCTTCCAGGTTGTCCCTTGCAGTACTAAGCTGTCTAAATTTGTGGGAAGTTGCCCCATGCTTCATTCTAATCTGCCGCTGTTGCAACCTTCTGCCAACAAAAAGCTGTGGTATGATTCTGTGTTTCCTGTTGTTGAAGACCCATGTGCGACTGCTGAACCACGACCCATGCAACCTACTTTATCACCCAGTGTTGAGGAGCAAGTGATGCCTCTTGAGGAGCATTGTGCAGCTTGTGCTCAGCAACTGCTGTGCGCTGTAGCCGACAAGCTGAAGCTTATGAAGAGCCAGCCACCAGAAAAGTGATTTTTATGCATGATTTCAGATTTCTTGAATTTTTTGTTACTGGGACAATTTTCTCGCGTGTTCATGACATCGCCTCTGTCAAGAACATTTCAGTGATGTGCCGTCTTCCATCCTGTTGCGTCAACGGCTGTGATGGGTGGATCGTCTTGATGCCTTAGCAGCTACTTCGCCACAGTGGTTATGGTGATCAACCAACGAGCGCCATGAGGTAACCTAACTTGCGCACCAGCTGCAGGGGATACCAACTGCTATGGAGGAGCATGGGTGCCCGAGGAGCAGCTGGGACGAGAGAACCGTTGTGCCGTACACACTCTGACGAAACTGAAATCTCTTTTCTTTGTCCCTTTTTCCCATTCATAATATTCCAGATTGAAGTGGTCATCAGCACTCCCTTCTTGTTCTCATAGGCAGATATCATGCTCACCCGTGTTATGAAGGTTAATTCTTATTGCTGTTCATTGCCCTGTACCCTTTCTATGCCCCTCTGACTTGTTATTGCTCCTGTTTGCCCTTTCTAAGCCCCTATGACTTGCCTGCTATGCTGAGATGGGCTGGGTATCTGTGCTATCTATGTACTTCCGTCAATATCCTGCTTCTGTCTTTTTTTCTTTTTTTTTACTAAAAAGAAAATTCCATTGCAGGCTGGGAAACAGGCCCAGCGTCCCTCACATCAGAAGCCGCGACATACAGGGATGAGCCAGGCTCTCCGGCTTGGCTTAACCCAAACCGCAACAATTGCGCAAAGCTCAGTTTTTTCTCAAAGGAGATACCCAAGGCAGTCATTTAATTTGTACACCCTGCAATGAAAAAGACGACCCCTATGCCCAGTACCCCAACTACCAATGCTCTATATGCCCAGGAATTAAACACCTTCTACAACAGCAATACACAACACAAATTTTGCACTATCAAACCACATCTACCCCAGGCTACTTCAACCCTGCGCACTTGGTCTACATTTTTAATATCTACTGCAATTGGCAGCCAAGTCCTTCCTACCACACTTGTCTCTAAAGTTTCCACAAAACATTGTCAATCTATAACTTGAAGAAGCAATTTTATGGACAAGTTTACAAAAAGAATGCAGAGAATCTCAATTCTGGCAGTCTCCCTTCATTCTGAATTACAGCGACCAGTCCTGCGAACATCTCCCAACGACTAACAAACAGTTTGAGCGACTTCGCAGAGAAAATTTCCCAAAGACTAACAAACAGTTTGAGCGACTTCGCAGAATAGCCTTTCTTTTGGACATTATATTCCCAGTCAGCAAGAATTGCCTATTTGATACCAAACTTGACTTCTGCTTTGACCATCGGTGGTGTGAGACATTCCCCTCTTCTCACCGCTGAGTTTCTCAGTATCCAAAGGGTCCAGACTCCAAAGTATTGCTCCTCTAAGTGTCTCCTCAGCATACTGAAGTCGATCCCCTCGTGATGTTGTCCGAGAGGCTGCACCCAGAAGTACGAATCGGTCTGACTATCATGTTTCAGCGTTAGGAACCGACACCGAATCGCCCATCCACCAATCCCAGAAAGGGGGGGAAAGTTCACAGAGTAGAGCAAAATGTTGTATATCTTCGATTCTTGTCCCCGGACAAATTTCACAACACAGGCTTGCTTTGGTTGTTCACTTAGAACACCATGCTGCAAGTGGAAGTGCGAGGTGCATCATCAGCCATAGCACACTCACATGCTTGACAACCGACAAGTCCATCAACTGTTTCCAAAGGCCAGCCAGTGCCCTCTCTAGACGGATTAGTGAATCTTGAATCCAATTCGTAGCCATCCATCTGTTCGCCACTCTCCAGTTGATATCCAATTCCGGCGTCACAATCTGGTAACCCAATTCGGTTGAGTACCAGTGCAGCTGTATCTGTTGCTGATTCTGTTTGAGATTCTGCCATGCCCAATTCGTGGGGTCAACAGATAGCAGATAAGATGGTTGGGACAGCCAGTAGAGTCTATACTGTTACGATCCTGGTCATTTCCGAAGTGCAAATTCACAATGAAAGACAATGCCACCCCATTGCGAAAGAAATGAAAGCACTTGCAAAGAGATAAGGACCAGAGGGGAGAGAAAGAAGAAGAAGAAGAAGAAGAAGAAGAAGAAGAAGAAGAAGAAGAAGAAGATGTACACCAACAAGACCAATTACAATTCCCCCTTCTCACTCCACCTTCCTCCTCCTCCTTCTCTTCACCAATCTTATTCTTCTCTCATTAATAATAATAACAATGAATGGATGAACCAGAATCAATGTCCGAAGTTCCCTCTTACTGCTGACTCAACTCAACAACAACAACCAGTCCACCATAGCTATGGCTTCCCTCCTTCAGCCTCCTCTCTCAGGCATAGGCTATGGCGGACTAATGAGGGCCTTGCCCTGACGTCCAAAGGACAACCCAAAGCAGCTATGGTGCTGCACTGATGTCCAAAGGACAACACAAAGCAGCTATGCCGCTACTGACTGGTCCGCCATGCCTGACTCTGCCTCGAGCTTCCTTGGTGCCGCACTACCCCAACTGGGGCCTTCCAGATGCAGCGCCCAACAAGGTGATGAAGATGGTGTCTACCATAGCCAGGTAAGTGCCTCGCCACTCTCCTACCATGCCCCCTTCTTCCTCCTCCTCAAGCTGGACTGCTCGCCATAGCCAGGCTGAGCTCCAGTGGCCCTTCACCTCCAAGCAGCGCTGCACCAGACCAGCGCTGCGCTCCAGCAGCATGTCGCCAATCCTTGCACACCGCAAATGAGGAAGAGCTCTTTGCTCTTCCTGGAGATATAGCGGCCTACCGGCCTCCTGGGCGGTGACTTCCTAGGCCGAGTGGCCTCCCAGCAACCGGTACCTCCTCCCTTTCGGAGGGAAACATCATTGCAGGCTCTGCTATCCTCCGTACAGGCCCTAGACCTGGGCTACTTGGACTGGTACCGGCCTACCACTATCCTACCGCTACTGGGCCTCTAAATTTGTCTTCTTCTGCTCGGCCTCCAGTACCCGACACCCCTACCACTACTTGAGTGGTACCGGCCTACCTGCTACTTTAGTGTTTTTCCCCGCTGTTCTAAGTGTTGCGGGCCTACCCCCGCTACTTGAGTGTTTTCCCCCCTGCAACCCTCAAAGTCACGGCCACAGGTAAGTACCGGCCCTGTGGGGCCCTTCAACCAACAAGTACCCTTGCGGGTCATACACACACTCAACCGACAAGCACTCAGACAGGCATGCAAACCAGCAGGCACGCACACACACAGATATGGAAATCACAGCAGAATGCGGGAATTTCAGCAAGGCATTCATTCCAGCGGCAAATCCCAGAAATCAGCAGTGTTCTCAGTCTGTGTTTTTGGCAGGTCATTACAATACTACCTCTATAGGCATCCTCATACTCCAGTACACAGACAGGAAGCAGGTCTGCAACAGCAGGAAGAGGCACTGGCTCTGGAGCCAGAGCGAGTTTCTCTCCCATTGCCACCTGTCCTCCTCGTGTCTCCCAAGCCAAAAATTGGATGTTTGCCACTGCGGAATAGTCTTCCATTTATCAGCAATCGACTGAGCGATATCCATCGTCACACTCGTGATGCAGCTCATTCAATGTGCAGATAACAAATCTTTTTTTTTTTGTTTGTTGTTGTGAACAACAAATCTTTATACTGTGTGGCTCCGATCTGTTATCCAAGCCGGTCTGCGCTGACGTGCCAGGGTGTTTATTTGGCAGAGGTCTTGTCGTCCACATTCGCGATGTCAAAGGTAGAAAACTCCAATCTGTAGAAGGCCCCAGGTAGTCCCAAAGGTAGAAAAAAAGAAAGGTCCCAGGTATTCCCAAAGGGCGCCCACTTGATATAGGTCCAAGCCGTTTCAATACCTCTTAGAAGACTTCCAGCCCTTTTTTTTCCTTGTAAAATTGCGATGGCCTTGAGATATTATCATTGAACTGACCGGCCCCAGGTGATTCGGAAATATTTTATTCAGTCCATCAGAGCTTCATCTGGATTCAAACTTGGGTCTGTATTCCAACAGCCCATGGGTGTATCAACTGAGCTAGGCCCTTTGGTAGAAGACTTCCAGCCCTTGAAATATGGGAGAGCATAAATCTTTATACCGCATGGCTCCAATCTGTCATTTGATCTGCTCTTTGCTGACCGGCCATGGTTTTCACATGGAAGTGGTCTCGCCATCGACACTTGTGAGGTCAAAGGGAAAAAAAAAGCTGGTCCCAAGTTATCCCAAAGGGCACCCAAGCGATACGGGTGCAAGCCTGAACGTTTCTACATCCCCCAAGAAGAATTTCAGCCCTAGGAATGTCAACATTCGGCCTGTGCGTGCGAAGGAGCCTGAAAGTAAAAACAAATCCTACAGTAGATCTCAATCATCCTCTCAGCCATCCCCATGCTGCTGGTCCGATCACACCCAACCACCATTTTCCAAAAGCAGCGCAGTCCAGGTGCATTGCACAGTTCCTCGTACAGTTCTCCCCAGACCCTCACAGAGCAGTGCATCTCAGCCGCACATCTCAATCCATCTCATCGAAATGGCCACAACAGCATCCCAGCCGCACATCTCAATCCATCTCATCGACTCAAGGAACAGCCCAGCCAATGACTGGGGACCGGAACTGAGTCACTGCATTCACAGATTGGTGAGCATGCTGAGTGCTGCTGCTTTCTCCTACCACTGCCAAAGTGAGACAGGCTCAACAATCTGAGATTGGTCAGCAGCCATTTCTATGGCAGTAGGTAAGAGGAAAACGTCACTGTTGCGCAGGAGAGGCCAATTGGGATAGTGGCTACCTCCTACCGATTCCCCCCGAATAGAACGTGCAGTTAATATCCCTGTATCTAGACTGAAAGTTCTCCCAAATGCAACTATCATGACTGTACGTTCTATTCGGGGGAAGACGGTCGGGAAGGGACGACAACATACCTGAGTCAACTGGGGTTGTGGAAGGAACCAGCCTATTGGAGATCCACATTGATGGCGTGGACCCTGTATGGGTCTATGTTATGAGCGCATGCCACACATGCTTTAGAAAATTGGAAGCGATCCTTTTTTATGGCATTGATCCTTCATTATTATATTGGTTTGGACTCCTCGTGAGAGAAATATTATTCCTGAATGCATAGAGAAATACTCAATAGTAATGTAGTCCGAGTTTTACATCTCACACATCAACCACGTGAGAAGATGGGCGCGTCACACTCAGCCATTACAACCCTTCTACTCCCCTGCTCAAGCTGTATTGGGTTCGACATTGCCCGCGATTATATACCTTCGTTCCCTTCTATTGGAGGCAACTCGTGCCCCGAGAACTTACCAAAACGTGTGAAACTCCAGGGAAGCAGACTATATATATATATATATATTATATATATTATATATATATATTATATAGTATATATATGTCACAGCCCCTCGTTTGTTGTCCTCTTCTCTCTCTCTGCCTACGGTTTACCGGGCAGTTCTGTTTGTGACGATATATTATATAGTATATAGTATATAATATATTTTATACTATATATAATATATAATATATATAATATATAATATATAATATATCGTCAAATAGTTAAGGTAGATTATCATTTACAGTGTAATCAGTGAGGGGATTCTGCAGACTGTTGAGGGTTCAGCCTCCTGATGAGTTGGTGAAACTCCGACGAAACAGTTTGTCACAGCCCCTCGTTTGTTGTCCTCTTCTCTCTCTCTGCCTACG
>BFEA01000116.1:1049445-1060629 GCA_003427395.1 Chara braunii | reverse complement strand
ATCCTGGTCAATTTCAAAGTACACATTCATCAGCAAGTACAATGCTGTCCAATTGCAAAAAGAAATGAATGAGCTTGAGAGGACAGAGAGGGAAAAAAGAAGAAGACGAAGAAAGAAAGAAGAAGAAGATGATGTACTCCGGCATAGACCAATGATAATGCTCTTCTTCTTCGCCAACCACTCTCATCCTCCTTATCTCCTCCCCCCTTATTTAAACAAGAAATAACAATAATAATGTTGAATGACTGAACCAGAATCAATGTCCGAATCCCTCTTCTACTGAAGGCACAACATGAGGCCCACCATAGCCATGGCCATCCTTCCTCTTCCTCTTCATGTAAGCCGAGGCTATGGCGGGCTACTGAGGGCTCTGCCCTCCTGTCCTCAGGACAACCCAAAGCAGCTATGTCGCTGCCCTCCTGTGCAAAGGACAACACAAAGCAGCTATGCCGCTGCTCATTAAACCTCCATGCCTGACTTTGCCCCGAGCTTCCTTGGTGCGGCACTACCCCAACTGGGGCCTTCCAGATGCAGTGCCTATCAAGGTGATGAAGATGGTGTCCGCCATAGCCAGGTAGGTACCTCGCCACTCTTCTCCTCGGCTCTCTTCACCACCCTCCTCCTACCGGTCTTCTTCCTCCCAGCAGCGCTGTAGTACCCAGCGCTCCTCCAGCCAGCTCTCCAGCAGTGTGTCGCCAAATTTGCACACTGAAGAATGAGGCTAGGCTCTAAGCTCAGCCTCAAGATACAGCGGCCTACTTGCCTCCTGGCCGGTGACTTCCAGGCCGCTCGGCCTCCCAAGCAACCGGTACCTCCTCCCTTTTGGAGGGAAACATCATTGCAGACTCTGATATTGCCCATACAGGCCCTAGACTCAGACTGGATGGACTGGTGCCCGCCTAGACCTACCTACCGATGCTGGGCCTCTAAAAATGCCAACTTTTGTCTTCTTCTGCTCGGCCTCTGAGTACCCGACACATCTACTTCTACGTGGTGCGGTACCGGCCCTACCTGCTACTTGAGTGTTTTTTCCGCTGCTCTAAGTGCCGCGGGCCTCTTGCTCCGCCACTCGAGTGTTTTCCCTGCTGCAACCCTCAATGTCAAGGCCACAGGTAAGTACCGGCCCTACGGGCCTCCCAAACAAGCAAGCACCCTTGCGGGTCACACACCCACTCATGCCTACAAGCACTCAGACAGGCACGCAGGTCACCAAGCACGCGAACGCACAGACTTAGAAAACTCAGCAGAATGCAGGAATCTCAGCAAGGCATCCATTCCATCGGCAGAATGCAGAAATCAGCAGTGTTCTCAGTCTGTGTTGTGGCGGATCATTACATATGTCGTCAAGGACAGTGCTACATGCCCAGTTGGGCGATGCACATATATAACCGACGATCCGCAATGTGATGAAAAGGACTTAATGGACAATGCAGTGCTAGTGAAATCTCAACAAGCAGTGTACATCCTCGTACATACAAAACTGGTGCTTTGTAGCGCAGTGGAAGACTTAAATATAAGCCCTGACCTGACCGTTACTGACCTCTCTCACGTAGTGCAAGACAGCGCAGCAGAATGCTAGAATACCAATGACTAGCCCAATCAATGTCGCACTACAGACCAAACATGCATCATCCTCGTCACAAGGTGTGAAGGGCCCTGGCGCTACACACAGGAAGAATGCACCAGGTCCAGACCATACACAGACGAAGAGGAGTAGATCAGACGAAGAAGAAGGGGGGAGGATGGGAATGTCGTCAACACCAAGTCTTCGTTACAAGTCCCAGATAACCCCTCGTCAAATGTCTGAAGTCCAATGTCGAGTCTGGATCCAAATGTCACCAAGCCCACTCTCTCATAGTCCGCTGATGCAGTGAAGTCAGGTCGCGAGAGGGTGAGAGGGAGATGGTGGACTGAGAAGAGGAAGAAGAACTCTCCCTCTCTAATGTGCCAGGTACTAACCTGTGAAGATGGCGCTGTGCTGCAGGTACCTCGAAGATGAAGTTGGAGCTATGGTGCTGCAGGTAAGTCTCCCTGGCCTCCGCCCAATCTCTCTCTCTCTCTCTAGTACTACTCTAGCTCCTAATCGCGCCCAGCGCTGAAGACTGCTGCTAACGCTACTAGCGCCCAGCGCTGAAGACTACTGCTAGCGCTACTACTACTCCTGCAGCGCTCCTCCGAAGTGTTGCTGCCGAATCCTGAAGACTACCTCCTGCCTCCTGAACTGCACGTGAAGTGCCTGGGAAGTACCTAGGAACTACCTGCAGCCTGCAGGGCGGGTCAGTCCTATATAGTGCTGGCCCGTCCAGGAGGCTGCTCTTGCCAAGGCCAAAACGTGCCAGACGCTGGCGTTGAAGCTCAACCAAGGGTTGTCTTGAAAACAGGCCCAAAATGGCCTGTGCTAAAACCCTGGTCTGGTGCCTGAGTTTCAGGGCAGGTCGATCTTTTGAGGGCCTGAAAATGGCCCTCCGTTTCAGGCTGAGAAGACTCAAGGCCGGAAAGACCCTGTTTTAGGCTGAAACGACACAGGGCCTGTAGGCCCTTGTTTTCAGGCTTTCAGGCTGAAACGACACAGGGCCTATAGGCCCTTGTTTTCAGGCTTTCAGGCTGAAAACGACACAGGCCTGAAAATGGGCTGTGCAGCCTGTTGCAGGCGCAGCATGTAACAATCCCCCCTCCTTATGAAGTCAAGCCGGGTTGAGGGCGAAGCTGACGATCTGAAGGTGGAACCTGGACGTGGATGCGACGTGGAGCCGAAGATACCGACTTGCCTTGCATCTTGCGTTCGTAGCGTGCGAGAACATATGGAGCTGTTGCTTGGAGTTCCACACGGGTCGACCAAAGGTCAACTTTGTGAGTGCAGTACGCAAAGTGTACCAAGTACTCGGTTGGCCTGTTGCCGTAGCGTCGCTGGGAGATGATGTCGCCGACCTCTTGAAAACCGTCCATGGATGGTGGGTCTTGCGATCGTCGCCCGGGAAAATCGTCATGTTCCGTTGGCGTGTAAAGGGCCAACTTGGAGCAATGAAAGACCGGGTAGACGGGCAAGTGGGCGAGCACTTGAATGGTCAAAGAAGGTCCTTCGGGTGCATCCCCAGCGGGTGCCACGATCGGCTAGGGCCCCATCCATTTCGGGAGGAGCTTGTGAGAGATATCTTATTCAAGGCTGAATTCCGCGGCAAAAACCCAAACGAGATCACCGACGCGAAATGGGCAAGGAAGACGCTGGCGATTGGCCTGTTAGCTCATGGGTTGCTGCGTCTTAGCCATCTGGTCGCGTGCCTTGACAAGTAACTCTTGCATCCGACGCAAGAAAAGAAGATGGTCGTCTCTCTCAGCCATTCGTGGAATGATTGTGTCCAACGAAGAAGTGACCGGCGAACCGTGCTCGAAATCGAAGGGCGACATCCCGATAGCCGAGTGGATGGACGAGTTGTATGCCAACTCGACATCTGGCAGCCGCTCACCCCAATCCTTTTGGTCGGGACGTATGAGAGTGCGAAGGAGAACCTGTGTGGTCTGATGCGCCCTCTCCGTTTGGCCATCGGTTTGGGGGTGGCGAGCCGAACTTGGCTTGAGAGATGAGCCCCATCGTTTGATGAGCGCCAACCAAAAATCGGACATGAATCGAGTGGCGCGGTCGTAGACGATTTCCTTGGGGTAACCCCTGGTTCAATCCAACCGGCATAAAGAACCTCGACCAACTCCGGTGCCTTCTCATAATAGCGGCAATGCAAAAACATGGCGAACTTGGTGAGTCGGTCGACCACTGTGAGAATCCCATCCACACTGGTCTTGTGCTTGGGGAACGGGTCGGTAATGTCCATGGCAATCGCTTCCCTTTCGGCGCAAGGGGACTGGTAATGGTCGCAACTCGCCGTACGGGCGATGGTTGCGGGATTTGCAGCGTCGACAAACCTCGCATGACTCGCAATAGCGTGTGACGTCATCGAGAAGGCCGGGCCACCAAAATCACTCGCGAAGTCGACCAATCGTGCGATTGACTCCAAAGTGTCCGCTGGCGGGAGCATCACGGAACTCGCCAAGAAGCCGTGTACGCAAGTGAGAGTCACTCGGTACGCAAAGAAGGTCCTTCCCCCGCGAGTGGACAAGCAAGTACCCCTCTTGGATCGGGTAGTGAGAAGGCGTCGGACTAGGAGAGGAGCACTTCGAGTACTTGTTGCGAAACTCGGGGTCGGCTTGGTAGCCGCGGATGAAACTGTCTCGTAAATCGTCGTCGATCTCGAATGTCGAATAGACTGCGGTACAATGATCTGGACGCCGTGAAAGAGCATCCACAAAATGATTAGACTTCCCGGGAATGCGATCGGGAAAGAAGTTGAATTGGTCGATGAAAGTCATCCAACGGGCGACGGTACTATTGACGGTGTCTTGGGCCTTGTAGAAGACCAACGGATTGTTGTCCGTTACCCATCGGAATTGACTTCGACCAAGGAGGAAGTGCCGCCACCGCTTGAGCACGTGGATGAGGGCTAGGAGCTCCTTCTTGCGTGCATCATCAATGGAGTGCACGATGGGCACTTTCTTGCTGAAGTACTCAGCCGGGTGTCAGTCCACGCCATCGTGTTGTTCGAGGGCGACACCAATGCCATAGCCGAACACATCCGTAGTGACGCGCGTTGGCAATAGCGGGTCGTATATGCGCAAGACCTCTGCAGATAATAGCGCGACTTTGAGAGCCAAAAATGATTCCCACGCATCCTCTTCGAAGTCAAACGGCCAGTCCTCGCATTGAAGCTTGGTCAAGTGGGTCGCGATCTTAAAGTATCCCTTGATGAAATGTTGGTAGCCGGCAAGGCCAAGGAACGAACGGAGATCCGTGACGTTCCGGTGCTCCGGCCACTTCGGGATGGCCTGAATCTTGTTCGGCAACGTACTGATGCCCTCAGGTGTGACAAAATGGCCCAAGTATTCCAGCTCTTGCCGAACAAATTCGCACTTGTCGCGGTTGGCTTTGTACTTGGCGTGGCGGAGCGTCTCCAACACTCGTCGAAGAGCGTCTCCAACACTCGTCGAAGGTGCTCAAGATGATCTACCAATGTCCGACTATAGACGAGGATGTCATCTAAGTAGACCGGCACGAACCGGTCCAACATTGCACGAAACTCGTTGGTCATTGTCGCTTGAAAGGTCGCCGGGGCGTTGGTGAGGCCAAAAGGCATGACAATCCACTCAAAATGCCCGTACCGCGTCTTGAACGCAGATTTGTAGCGATCGTTCGGCCGGATCAAAATCTGATGATATCCCGACCTCAAATCCAACTTAGAAAAATATTGCGCGCCACCCAATCGCTCAAGAAGATTGTCGATACGAGGTAGAGGCCCCGCATTCTTGACGGTTTGCGCGTTGAGCTTGCGGTAGTCGATGGACAATTGTAGATGTTTGTTCTTTTTCTGACGAAGAGAACAGGTGCTCCATATGGAGAGCTACTAGGGCGGATCCAGCCCTTGTCCAACAAGTCATCGAGTTGCGCGCGGAGGACCGTAAGCTCCTCCTCGCTCATGAAGTAAATGCAGCCTTTTGACGACACGACACCGGCCTCAACAATGAGAGAGCGGCCGATCCGGCACCACACCGGTTGGTGACTCGAAGATGTCGACGAACTCGTCAAGCAACCTCATCACACGGGGGTCCGAAGACAAGTCCGTGGGTGACGAGTCGGCTACCACGATGGTCCGTAGGAAACATAGGCCGATTTCGTCGGGCTGCTCGTAAGCACAAGTAGCCCGGAATGACTTTGCCGTTACCACTTGGCACCGAATCGAAGGGTGCGAAAGAGGAATAGTACACGACACTTCGGCGCTGAAGGCGTCCCGAACGGTAAGAGTGCGCCGGTGGAAGTTGACCGTGTGATCCGCACTTGCAAGCCAAGGCATTCCCAAAATAATGTCGAAGTCCATGTCCAAAATGTTGAACGTCACCGGTTCGCATGCATGAGGTGCGAAATACACCGGTACAGCCTCGATGTAGTGGTGGATAAGTTGCTGCGTCCTTCCGTCCGCCAACTTGATCGCCGTCGGGTTTGCCTTCCTCCAAAGTTGTGCGCCAAGGCCAGCCCTTTGCATAAAGGCTTGGCTCATGAAATTGCGAGACGCGCCGCTATCCAGCAAAGCGTTGCAGAACGCTTGCCCAACTTGGATGCGGACATAAAGGAGTGGTGCATTGTTGTCATCGTACCGCTGCTTGCGAAACTCGCAGGCCACCTTGGTAACATGCGCAAGGATGTCCCCCACCGCAGCTTCGTCATCCGTCGGCGAAGTTGGTGGTGCATAGAAGGATAGAGACGTGTGAAGATGAGTGCATAATGCTGCGCATTGCGGTCCAGGCAAGCGGCCCGTGGTCGGGAGAGGAAACCATGCGAAATCCTCGGACGTGAGCGGGTCCAAAGTCGCTGCTACCGAACGGAGGAGATGCCGCACGCACGTCTTGTCCTTGAGCATGAGTACCCAGCGTAGGAACGAGTCGGGCAGCAAAGTCATAACAATATAGAAGAGGAGGACAATCGACTTCTGCATGTGCCTCGGAACGAAGGGCGGTCACCCGCGAAGCGACCGGTTTCGAAGGCGTCGAGAGTGTCGTTGACTTACTCCCCGACGATGCTCAGTTTCCCGATTTGCCTTTGCCTTTCGACGGGCAGCCCACTGTCTCGTGGAGATTGCTGTTACACCACAGACAATAGCGGAATCTCGTGCGTGCCTTGTATGCCTGCTCGGAGAGACCGTAGTGGGATCATGGGGCTGGAGTTGCTGTGCTGGGCCCGGGGGTAGATGCGGTGTTTGTCTTCGTCTTGCCACGTCCTCGGCCTTTGCCAGAGCGGCCACCATCCTGGTCGGCTGCGAGTCTGTCCCCTTCATTGGCAGACACGGCCTCGCTAGATTGGTCAGTTGACGTTGCCGCCGCGACCACGGCCACTTTCGGCCGATGCTGATCTCTGCTCGGGCCTGCCGCAGACGAACGGTGGAGGTTCTTGGCCTCCTTGTTCGTGACAATGATCTGCGCGGCCTTGTCGAAGAGCTCCGCCGTTGTCGTCAGGGTGTCCTCGACGTGAGTCAAGGCGTTGCCCAACGCCGGACACGACCTCGAGATGAAGTAGTGTTTGACGGCCTTGAAGCCCATTTGAATGTCTGGGACGGATGTCAAGCGTTGGTACTCGACAATCCAGTCAACACTCGGCAGTGTGCCTTGTTCGAAGGTCATCAACTTGTCCATTGCCTTGATCTTCGGCGGCTCGACTTGGAACCGCTTATGCCACGTGGCCTTTAGATCATCCCAGTTGATCTTGGTGTACAAGTCGGCAGCTACCACTCCGTACTTGGACAAGAGATTGTCCAGCCATGCGTGGCACGCACCCCCCGATCGAGAGCACAAGTATGCGTGATGTTTGTCCTCGCTGAGGTGGTGTTGCTGCAACTTGAGCTCGAACTTGCGGAACCACGGAATCGGGTCCGTCTTCGTCGAATCGCAGAAGATCTCCTGATCATCGAACCTTGGAGTCGTTGCACGTGGTGCCGAACTTGGGTTGGCGGCGGCAGCACATATCCGCTGCTCCAGTTGTTGCGTGGCGGTTTGCTGTAGCTGCGTGTCGTCCTTGAGGGCTTCGACGTCGATCTCCATGCATTGAGGCGATTGGAGGTGTTGGAGGAGCTGGCATCGGGGGCGGCGATGGGTCGTTGCTCCAGCTGCTGGAGGCGGCTGTTGACTTGGTTAAATACCTCATTGTGCGTCTGAATCGCGTGGTTGAGGTTGTGGATGTCCTAATGTTGTGCAATGCACGTGGCCAGGAGATCCGTCAAATGGGAGAGGAGTAGAGCGATGTTGTTTTCACTCTCTTCCATCTTCCGATTCTCGGCGTCGGCCCGCCAGTCCGCTGCCATTGTGAGCAAAGCTCGCTCTCCGTTGAATATCTTCTTGTGTCGTCGAATTCGTTCCTCATCGGCAGCCTTTGCTGCTGCCTCGTCTTGCTGGCGCTGCTGTTCGATTGCCAACAGACGTGCCTTCTCGGCGTCCTCCTCCTTCTTTGCTGCGGCTGCTACTGCATCCGACCGTTGCTTGGCTTCGGTAATCAGAAGCAGCATCCGGGCCTGATGGGCCTCGTCCGTTTCCTCGGACTTCTGGTCCATGACGGCTGTTTGCGAGCGCGTGAGCATAGACCAGGCCGGGGGCCTGCTGACATGGCACTCCCTGCTGCTGACGTGTCCTGCCGTGGCCTGGTGATGTGGCCTGCTGACGTGGCCTGCTGACGTGGCCAGCTGACGTGGCCTGCTGACGTGGCCTGGTGACGTGGCCTGCTGACATGATCTGCTAACGTGGCCTGCTGATGTGGCCTGCTGACATGGTCTGCTGACGTGGCAACCGCCGCAGGGGGTACCCGGAGATCGATAGAGAAGATAAGACCAGAGGGGGCAATAACATAGGTGGGAGGGGTGGGTGGGATAAATCGCACAGATAAGGAGCCACTAATCAAAAGAAAAGTTTGAACTTTTGCAGAGAAAAAAGTTTCGAGAAATTAATAAAACCCCCGAATTTTGCAAGTTCAGTAGGTCTCCCAATCCCCCTTGAAGTGCGAAATTACCAATGAGAAAAATTTCGAACTTTCAGACTGCAAATGATTTTCTGATAAAGAATTCCCAAAAAAATAAACAAAATATTCGGAATTGCTCAGATGAGAGTCCGTGCAGTTTGGAAAATGATAACTGCAAGAGGGATTCCCGTACCATTTTCAAATAAACGAATTTCGAAAAAAAACATATTTCGGATTTCCAAATAACGGGAAATTGCAAAAGGAAATCGAAATTTTCGGAAAAGAGATATTCCGGATTTCCAACAACAAAATTTTGACATTTCAGAAGAAAAACGAAAACAGAAATTTCAGGTGTTGCGCTATTGCAATTTTCCACAACAGAAATAGGGGGAAAACAAAATCCAAGAAAAGAAAAAAATTTCGATTTTCGGCAGTGAGGTCAAAATCGGGATTTGGGGGGCTAACTAGTGTGCTCTAATCAATCAATCAAGACTAATCAGCTACTTAGTCCCTGCACACGTGTCAGATCAGGTTGTCCTGATTCACGTGCGGTGTTCCGATGCCAACTGTTACATGCCCAGTTGGGCGATGTACATATATAACCGAGGAACCGCAATGTGATGAAAAGGACTGAATGGACAATGCAGTGCTAGACTGCTATTGAAATCTCAACAAGCAATGTACATCCTGATACATACAAAAATGGTGCTTTGTAGCGCAGTGGAAGATTTAGATATATGCCCTGACCTGACCGGGACTGACCTCTCTCACGTAGTGCAAGACAGTGCAGCAGAATGCTAGAATACCAATGACTAACCCAATCAATGTCGCAGTACAGACCAAACATACATCATCCTCATCACAAGGTGTGAAGGGGGCTGGCGCTACACACAGGAAGAATGCGCCAGGTCCAGACCATACATAGACGAAGAGGAGGGGATCAGAGGACGAAGAAGGGGGGAAGATGGGAATGTCGTCAACACCAAGTCTTCGTTACAAGTCCCAGATAACCCCTTGTCAAATGTCTGAAGTCCAATGTCGAGTCGGGATCCAAATGTCACCAAGCCCGCTCTCTCATAGTCTGCTGATGCAGTGAAGTCAGGTCGCGAGAGGGTGAGAGGGAGATGGTGGACTGAGAAGAGGAAGAAGAAGAACTCTTTCTCTCTCATGTGCCAGGTACTAACCTGTGAAGATGGCCCCGTGCTGCAGGTACCTCGAAGACGAAGTTGGAGCTATGGCGCTGCAGGTAAGTCTCCCTGGCCTCCGCCCAATCTCTCTCTCTCTCTCTAGTACTACTCTAGCTCCTAATGGTGCCCAGCGCTGAAGACTACTGCTAACGCTACTAGCGCCCAACGCTGAAGACTACTGCTAGCGCTTCTACTACTCATGCAGCGCTCTTCCAGAGTGCTGCCGCCGAATCCTGAAGACTACCTCCTGCCTCCTGAACTGCACGTGAAGTGCCTTCGAAGTACCTGGGAACTACCTGCAGCCTGCAGGGCGGGCCAGTCCTATATAGTGCTGGCCCGTCCAGGAGGTTGCTCTTGCCAATGCCAAAACGTGCCAGGCCCTGGCGTTGAAGCTCAACCAGGGGTTGTCTTGAAAACAGGCCCTAAATGGCCTGTGCTAAAACCCTGGTCTCGTGCCTGAGTTTCAGGGCAGGTCGATCTTATGAGGGCCTGAAAATGGCCCTTCGTTTCAGGCTGAAAGGACTCAGGGCCGGAAAGACCCTGTTTTAGGCTGAAACGACACAGGGCCTGTAGGCCCTTGTTTTCAGGCTTTCAGGCTGAAACGACACAGGGCCTGTTGGCCCTTGTTTTCAGGCTTTCGGGCTGAAAATGACACGGGCCTGAAAATGGCCCATGCAGCCTGTTGCAGGCGAAGTATCTAACAGACAGACTCATTTTTGAGCCTTTTCTTGTCCTCTTTTGCCTTCATCTTCACTCCACACTCCATACTTTCCCTTACTTTCCCTTTATCGTTCTTTGTTTGTCTGCTCTCCATCTCTCCTCCATGTGTTTATCCCCTCCCCCTTCAATCTGCCTCTTTCTCACAGCATACAAGTGGGCTGTTATGGCACACGGGGATGGGGGCAGCTCGCGCTCAACTTCATCAACGTGGAGAGCCTTGTACGTGAGAGGCACGGCGAAAGGGGAGTCAAAAGAAGAATGAGTAAAATGAATGGTTTCACTGTGCCCTTCATGTTTGTCTTGTTTTTTTAATTTTTAATTTTTCCCGTTTGTTTCGCAAATTGCGCTCTTTAGTTCATAGTTATGTGACAATATTAAACAGTTTGTCACAGCCCCTCGTTTGTTGTCCTCTTCTCCCTCTCTGCCTACGGTTTACCGGGCAGTTCTATTTGACGATATATATATATATCGTCACAAACAGAACTGCCCGGTAAAACCGTAGGCAAAGAGGGAGAAGAGGACAACAAACGAGGGGCTGTGACAAACTGTTTCGCCGGAGTTTCACCGACTCATCATATATATATATACACAGCATATATATATGATGAGTCGGTGAAACTCCGGCGAAACAGTTTGTCACAGCCCCTCGTTTGTTGTCCTCTTCTCCCTCTCTGCCTACGGTTTTACCGGGCAGTTCTATTTGACGATATATACTACGACTTCGCTAGCTTCCTGCTA
>BFEA01000116.1:1021872-1036997 GCA_003427395.1 Chara braunii | reverse complement strand
CTCTCTCTCTCTCTCTCCCTCTCTCTCTCTCTCCCCCCGACGGGCAGCAGCGGCTGGTGCCACGTCGAATCGGCCGCTTTGAAATTGCTCGGGCCTGTGCGAAACCCGCCACCTCAAAAACCTGCAGTGTCTTGTGTCTGGACCTCTAGGCCATGTCCGGTGGGCTGAAAGGACACTTAAAAATCACCCCGTTATTTTTCGAGGGGCGGCGAGGACCCGACAAACGTCCTGGGCGGCCCCATTTTGTTTTCTGATTTTTGCCCCAGGGGCCTCCATCAGGACATGGGGACCGGACACCGGACACCGGGCTAGCCCGGTCCGGACGTCCGGGCGGTTACCATGCTACAATCCAATAGTTTTTATTTTTTTATTTTATTTTTTTTTGCCCCTAAATCACCATTGTACCGCCGTCGTCCGTACGCCCGTACGCCCCTTCGTCCGTCCGTATGCACGGGCCGTACGGAGACCCCCGGTACGTCGGCACTGGTTTTAAACCACCACTACCTTTCGTTTCGGCCTGCGAAACATGCAGGGACCTACCCTGCGGCCGATATGAGGGAAAGGTAGTGGTCCTTTAAAGAATAGGACGTCTCCGATGAGCTCCCAACAGTGATGTGTGTGGGTAGTCTTCAGATGACCTCTGACGACATTAAACATACTGATCCACTGGAGGCCTGAGCAAGGACAGTTTACAGTGACTCTCAATGGGGAAAATTACACCTGTACCCCTTTGCCCTCTCTCCCACCCCTCTGGGCCCAAAAGAATCCTTATGAATTGCGGCCTGACAGCTGCAGGTTGATCCTCTGGTGCGGGGAAACGTCCTGTTTCACATTTCACCAGTAGTTTGGAAATATTGTGTATACCCAGGAGACCTCAGCCCGTGGTAGTGTCTTAAATGGCTCCCTACCGTCTTCACCCGAACAGAACGCCCGGTCATTATAGCCGTATCTGGTGCAATTTTCAGTCCAGGTACGGCTATAATGACCGGGCGTTCTATTCGGGTGAAGACAGTAGCTTAAAGGTGATCACTTAAAGGACCTGCACATCTGAGCCTCTTTGCTCCATGGCGGATTCATACTCCACACGAAGCGGCGCCCAACTGTCAACGACGTCCTCCTTTTTTTTTTTTTTTTTTTTTTTTTTTTTTTCGCCAGCAATTTTGGTCTGGCGGCCCCAGGCGGCCTCCCGACTTTTTGGAACGACTCCTTTTTTATTCTCAAGTTGCCTGGGGCGATGTGCTGGTGGTTTAAAGAAGGCGGCGAAGTGGGTGCCAAATTCTATCTGTCCCTGTTCTGAGATGGAGATGGCCTTCCGCTCCTTGATAGACTCCATCCAATGTACCTGGCATATCTGAGTAACACAGCAACGAACAATATCTGCGAACTATCTGCGAATTAACGGAGAAGTATCATTGAACGGTATCTCGGAACCAGCTCTCAGCAACAGATGTGGGTTACAACTCTCTGAGGAACACCGATATGAATAGCATTCCTATGTCAACTAATGCTCCAAACTTCTCTCCATTGATCTCAACTTCTACTACCGTCTTCACCCGAATAGAACGCCGGATCATTTTAGTTGTATGTGGACTGAAAAATCACACCAAATGCGGCTATAATGACTGGGCGTTCTACTCGGGCGAAGACGGCAGGACCAACTCTCACCCTTAGTACTCTTTCGTTTTCCTACCTAGGAGCACATCAGATTTGGCAATTCTCCTCCTATATCTTCAAGCGAGAGTCAATCGCATCTTGAGTGGAGAGGATATTGTTATCACATTGTGACCGTAGGGTTTGCGACTTAGCAGCCATAGCGGATGATTTTAGAGGTGAGGGAGGAACATCTATATTGGTCGGTTCTACTTGTCCTACCTCATCAGACCGTGTCGAAGGCGGTGCACTCTTCACCCGCTCTCCTACTTTCCCTGTGGAGGGAAGTTCTGCAGGACTTTCTTGATGTGGCTCTCACTTCTCCACCTCTTGAACACTCTCAGATACCAAATTGTGAGGGCAACCGCCGCAGGTTGTGGACAAGAAGGCTCACTGCGAAGATCCGGCGGCGATTGGAGAGCAGCCTTCAAGCCGCGCCTTCGGCCCTTGCGTTTGTCGGCTCGCAAGAGTCATTTTAGAAGGATTCACTAAACTGCACCGAGAAACTCAATTCACAAGAACCATGAATGGTCTGGACCAGCAAGCATACAGTGACCAGACTAGTAGCAGGGATGACAAAACGGATGATGACACCAGCAGAACAACAGAGATCGTTGAAGTCTCGTTATTGCTTGAAACCCCTCTTCTGCCTCCCGACGATCAATAAAGAAGACAGGAAAATTCTCAGCCCCTGTTGGTTGATCCACGAGCAGTTACGACCACCTTGTCCATCAGCTACCTTAACAACTGTACAATGACACAGAATACAATGCCGCTCCTACCGACGACGCCTGCTCGGAGAACATGCCATGCTGGGCGCTTCTTGGCATCCATCAGATAAGTCCCTTGTCAAGTCTTTCTCCATACAACTTTCTCCCCCATCCCCCCCCCCCCCCCCAACAAGGATCTCCCCTTTCGGCACCACCGCCATCTTTCCACCCTCTGCCCTATGGCTTCCTCAGCCCAGGTATGGCTGGCACTGCTGGATGTGAGGTGTTGCCCTCCCCTGCAGAGTGGCGTTGCACTCTTGCAGCCTAGCAGCATCCTGCGCTTGAATGTCATTGACATGCCCTAGGTTTTCCTTAAATTCCGGGCCCAGGTCCCAATTGGCCCGAAGGCAGTGCCTTTCGAGAGTCTTCTGGGTTTGTGCGCTGCCCGGTCTTAGAAAGCCCTACCCTCTTCACCCGAATAGAACGGCCGGTCATTATCGCTGCATCTGGATGGAAAGTTGTGCCAAATACAGCTATAATGACCGGGCGTTCTATTCGGGTGAAGATGGTAGCGGGTCCCTGTCAGGGGCTGACCGGGCACCCACCCGTTCTGTTACATACTGATGCCACACGGGTCCCTTTCGGACCTGACCACTAGACTACGGGGTACTTAGGCCGGCCCAGCCAAAGGCCAGACCTTTCTCCCGGTAGGCCGCATTGAGGCCACCGGTTGGTTTTCCTGCAGCAGACCAGGTACAGGCCCAAACGACATTACCGTTGGGCCTGGTGGTGCCCTTGAGGCTGCTGCCTGCCGGTCTGATCTGAATCGTCAATCTTGACGATTCAGATCACGGCGCGCTGAGGCGGCATTGAGGCCGACCGGCCGCCGGCCGGTACTTAGGCTGGTCCAGCGGCCTTTCCAGCATCTTGGAGAAGCGGCACTGAGGAGCGGCCCCGCTGCGCTATTCTGGTTTCAGCACAGCGCTGGGAAATGCAGCGCTAAGTTTAGCGCACTGTAGTAGGGAGGAGCGAGGGACAGCAGCCACGAGCGCCATAGCTCCCAGCAGCACAGCCGTCTCCCGCAGTAGCCAAGGTGCCACCTTGTACCCTCGCGTAGGGCCTGGAGCTACTCGCCATTCCGCCAATGCTCTGCCCCTCTCCTCTTCTTCTCCTTCAGACTTCCTCTTCTTCTCCTTCAGACTTCTTCTCCTTCTCCTTCTCCTTCTTCTTCTTCAGACTTCTTCTTCTTCTTCTTCTTCTTCTTCTTCTTCTTCTTCAGACTGATGACTTTGGATACGAGTTGGACAGAGATCAGTGATTAGACTTCGGTGGTAGAAGGATGTGATACTTACCGGATTCGAGACATTGGAGAGAGTGGGATTGATACCTGGCGGCATCACAGATCGGACATCGGTTACATTAGAATTCTGTACCTCCGACATTGGTGACTTATGTCCACAACACTCTGATTTTGTTCGGTGACATTTTGGGCTACCATATCGGTGACCTTCTGGATTCTATGTCGGTGACATCTGGCGCTGTCCATATCTTCCACCTCCATCGTCTCTCAGCCCACCGTTCATCTGTGTATGGTTGTACGCCCATGAATGGCTTCAGACCCCACCATCTCACGATTGCTTGTGTGTTGAGTGATGTTTGGGAACTTTGGGTGAGTTCAGTCTATGTGAGTCAGTCCATTTCTCAGACTTCCGCTGCATACATGCTCATCCTATATTGGTTGATCTTTGGTTCTGCCCATACTTGGTGAAGTATTCACTAGTATGCAACACGTTCCCTCCTGGACTCACTCCCTACTGGTTTTCTGCTGCCCTCCTGGACTCACTCCCTACTGGTTCTCTGCTGCCTGCTGGGACGTCCACGTGGCCTTGCAACTTTTATTTCATCAGCGTGGTTGGCATCTTATATGTTTTCTTTTTCTTTTTGGATTTATGTGTGTCATCCTTGCGCAGGGGCCATGCTAATCTTCTCTTCTCTGTATCGTTCCAACTTCCAATTTTAACAGATGTCCCGAACGAATTATATGTTGTTTTTTGATTGGAAGTTTAGTACTTTATAAGTTATTTCATCGGCTTCTTTGGCATGTCTGTTGTATCTTTTTCAGAGCCATTGACCAGGGCGAGTTCATGAAGGTGATGGAGCGTGTCTGGGAACTGACCCGGTACAAAGCATCGGAGAGATTTCAAATGCGGAAAAGAATCGAGATAAAGGATCCGAAGCATGCCCCACAGTCTATTCTAGATTACTTTTTTGGAAAAGATGGGGACAAAAGGTTACATCTTATGGAGTTTGCAAATTTCCTCGATGAGATGAAGACGGAGGTGAGTCCTCTGCTGTGTTTTGTTGGGCTGGTGCCAGAACATTGTACATCTACAAAGGCTAACGACCTTTAGTAACAACAAGTGACACTAGTCAGATCATTAATTTCAATCCTGCAAGCAAGCAGGCGATGATTTCTGTGTTCTACTGTACAGTTTGTACTTGCATTTGCACACTGTGCTTGCATTTGTGTACGATGCAATGCACGAGCGTCCTGCGCATGGGCGTTTGCGGATGTAAGTGTTTTTATCTTTTTTTGTTTACTGTTGTTTACGTTTGTGTGCACAGGACCACCGCTAGCTTTTCCGCACCTTGGTGCATTGTCTACGGTGCATGTTTGCAGGTGCAAGTAGGGTTGTGGGAAGGGAAAGAAAAAACAAAAGGTACTGAGGGCTCTCTTTCTTTTTTTTTTTGCCCCCCTTAAAACGGGCCCAGTGCCCAAGGCTGATATTACCAATAAAGAAGCTGTAGTGTTAAATTTCTCCATTGATTAAAATACAGTGGCGGTGCGCAGTTGATGTAAGTAATGGTTTAGTGCCATTGTAGAAAAAAGGGGTGGAAACGGAACCAGGAGAAGAACTCTCAGCCCAAGCCGGCTACGTCAGTTCGTTGAGCACGTAAGTGGTATTCAGGAGGCTGTAAGTTCGATTCCCCACGCCCGTGACCCACTGTGATATGCTTTGGGTTCACCCGCCGAGATAATTTGGCTTGGGCCTCCTGGCTGTTTGTGGAAGTATCTTCGCGCTTCCCAGCTCGCACTTGGTGTTAGGAGCTGGGGTACTGTTCCCCGCACAGAACAGAGCGAATGAGAAGAAAAAAAGGTCGGAGGCCGGGAATTCAACCCATAACCCTTCGCATTCCATGGCGGGAAAGTGCGTATATGTGAGAAAAATTTAGAGAAAAAAAATATGCAGGTGTCCCCCGATGAGGAGACAACAACATTAAAAAAAAAAGAAAAAAAAAAAAGGAGAAGAACTCCCAAGTTCAAAATCCCTAAGCCTAGCAAACTGGCTAAATGGTTGGTTCACTTTTGTCTTTTGAAATGGGCAAATGAGTCTACATGCTGTCTCTGGTATTTTTGTTGTTTCTCAACTCGTCCGCCATCCTCCTTCTGCCTCTTTTTCTGGTCGGTCGCAGGGCCCCACATGTTTGGAGAACTTGAGGCAAAAAACAATTTCTTATGCATGCATCGAAATGTAGGACACCGTTGGTGGGATCTACATCACACAGTTTTTTTTCCGGATTTTTTGGAGTTTTGTTTTTTGTTGTTGTTGCGGGGACCTTCCCTGGTCCTTGCACGGCCGGACTGGCCCGAAAAAAAGACAGGGTGACCCGGGCAGCCCGACTGGTAGCCTGGGTTTGGTCATTATTGTCAGTGTCACCGTCATTGTTGGAGTTGTCCTTATTATGACTGCAATTGGTTGCACTTGTCCTTAATACGACGGCACGTATGTTATTTTCCCCTTGTGCACAGCTGGTGCGACTGGAATTTGCACATTATGACTTCCACAATGAAGGTAGTATTTTGGGGATCGATTTCGCAAGGAGTATGGTGGCTTCTGCGGACCTTCAGTCTGTCCCCGACCTCCTCACAAAAGCTGAAAGCCTTTTGGTTGTCAATCCCGAGCTGGCAAAGGCGAAGATCTCATTTCCCGAGTTTCTGGATTTTGTCCGAATGCGGAGGAACTGGAAAAAACTTGCAGACGCCTTGACAAATTTTGAGGATGGAGTGGACGCATCAAGAGAAGGGTTGCCGCAGAAAGCAGCTAATGGCGAGCAGATGAAGAGCGAGGGGGTATCGCAAAAAGCACCTGAACTTGAAGTAAGCGCTTTGGAGCCACTGAGTCAGCAACTGTCGAGGAAGCCTCGCTATTGTATGACACCAGACAGATTTAAGGCTCTCGTCAAGGAGGTACGGGTCAGCTTCTAAACTCTTGGTAAACGACTGCATGGTGATATACTAGGTATAGAAGGACTCATAAATTAATAATAGCATAATAATCTGATGAAAATATACTATATAGTTAACAACGCAACACTAGACTTTGACTGCAGCTTGTACAGTGTAAACATATAATTTCGATTTCGGTTTTTAAATTTAAAACTTAAAAGTGTAAAATTAATGTTTAACAACTTTATTTATATCATTGTTATTTGTTTTGTTACTGTCTTTTTTTGTTTTGTTTGTTTTTTGGTGATTAACCATATTTTTTATTTTGTATATGATTAATCATTTATTTGATATTATGTGATATTATTTACATTTATTTTCATTTCTTACATAGTTTCTATCTATGCCACCGAACGTACACGTACAGGGCCTCTCCGTACGAAACGTATCGGTAATATCTGTACAGGACCTGTACGGGTACCTGTACGTCATCTCGTACGTTTTGTACAGCAGTACTACACACCCTTACCAAAAAAAAAAAAAAAAAATCTGAAAAAAAAATGTTATGCACCAGCACAAAACAAACAATGTTTGGCTGAGCATCATCTTCAGATTCTTATTAGAATATGAGAAAAGTAATAAAAACAAAACCGGGTAAAAAAAAAAAAAAAAAAACAAAGTCATACGGGATCCCTAGCGTACAAGTAGCATACGAGTACAGGAGCACGAATCCATACTCATACGGGGTGCGTACAAGTCGCAACGCAGGTTTCTACTGTATTGCATTGTAGAAAGTATTGGACGTATAGTATTATAACATTATTAGTACTTATTACTATTCATTAGCATATGCTGTATGCTTTACAAATTATAACTTTTATACTGTATTGTAATTCATATTCCATTAATTTCCATACATATTGTTTACTCTATTAAATTGTAGGCTATCAGTGTTGACTGTGCCCTCCTGCCAGGCCCTGTACCCGACCCTGCCACCCGGGCTGTCCAGCCCCATCTTCCCAGGTCACCTGGGCAACCAAAAAAGGTAGTATTTCTTTTTTTTCCCCGAAGCCGCATGATGTGGCATTTCTACATCCACTGAGATGGTGCCCAATTTCAGGGTCTTTGCATGTGTTGGGTTTTGTCAAGCTGGGGGACGGGGGTGTTGGGGCGGGCGGGGGGGGTGTCAAACCTATTTTAGAAGTAAGAAAAGTCAGAGTCTCTGGAACCACCCAATTAGTCCCATCCTAAAGAGTCGTCAAGAAACCTTAGCTCTTCGGTGGATTCTTGAAGGCGCCTTGTGGAGACGACGTTTGACAAAAAAAAAACATAAGTTTAGATCAATCTTTATCTGCTAGAGGTTGAGGTTGTTTGGGTAGAGGGATCATCAAACAGACAGCAAGCTGAGCACCAAACAGATCACAAAGAGACAGCTAACGGAAGGCAAACAGAGAATGAATAGTTGGTTGGGAGTTTGCGAACAGACTGCCCAAGCAAGCAGTCTGAAGTCTCCAGTGAGCTGTGTAATCTTATCTGTACTTCTTTTTCTTTTTTTTTCCCTCTCTCTTTCCTTTCCCTTCAATTTGGACCTTTTCTCCATTTATGCGTGTGATCCTTGTGCAGGGGGCCATGCTAATCTTCTCTCTATCGTTCTAATTTTAACGGATGTCCCAATGGACATCTATTCTTTTTCTTTTCTTTGAAATTCTTTCCCTTTAATTTGGACCTTTTTCTCCATTTATGCGTGTGATGATGTGATCCTTGTGCCGGGGCCATGCTAATCTTCTTTCTATGCGTTGTTCCAAATTTAACAGATGTACGAATGGACATTTGGACTCATTTTTCTATTTTATTTGTTTTCTTCAAATAAGGGTGTTTGGAGGCCACGTTTGGGCGAAAGTTGTGTGTATTGCAATGTCACGCAAGTGACGCAACATATAATATTGTTTTGCTGGAATCTTTTGTTGTTTTTTTCTTGTTTTTTCCTTGGGTGGGGCTGCCCCTGTGTGAGACGAAGGCGACCCCTTAGCATTCCTAACGGCCTATGTAGATCTCAGCCTACTGTCTTTCTCTGAATTGAACATACGGTCATTGTCGCTGTATTTCGATTTGGGTGGGGCAACGGCAAGGAACCATGCAATGAGAACACCAATAAACCAGGTTGTGAAATGTCACAGAAAAAGACCAAAAATGATTGAGCAGAGTTGAAAGCAGGAAACCAAAGCGAAATGCACACCAAATAGGAGCAAACCATACACAAGAGTCTCTTGATGAAGAAAGCCCTTCATCCGCCTCCAACCATCAAAACAACAACAATGTAGTAGCCCTAATGGCGGCCTGACCGCCCTTCCTACATCCCAGATCCTATCATACTAGCCTCTCTACAGGCCAATTCTCTGTCCACCTGTTGATCGCAGAATGCTGCTTGAAGACTCTGCGCATACAGACTTCCACCAACAACAGCAGGTATGTACCGCTTGTCCCCACTGCCTGCTTTCTACCCTGACTTCCACACTCCTGCGCCCAGACGGCTTTTGCGGCACCCGTCTTTCCCACCCATGAGCGCTGCGCTTAGGTACCGCACAAGCAGCATTGCCGCATTGGCACAATGCCCAGATGAACTGGTCTGGGCGGCCTCCAAACATTTGTCTGCTGAAGGAGGCTGCATGCAGACCTTTCCCAGTCCCAGTAGGCAGTGCCTCAGTCCTATGAGGTCACATGCAGGTCCCAGCCTCTGCAGCCAACTCGTGGGCTGGGCCTTCTGGTTGGTTACAGAGGTTGGCCGCTGCCAACCACGCTGGGGCCCTTGCCCCGGCCGGCCTTCGCTTAGGCCGGGCATCAATTTGCCTGGCCCGCCTTCACGAAGGGCGGACGGGACCTTTCTCTGCACGACATCGGCGTCTAGATCCTCGCACAACTATCAGTCTAGATACGGCAATAATGACCGCGTACGTTCTATTCGGGGGGTGAAGACGGTAGGCGGCCTCTCACGACTCCTGTGCATTGAAGTGGCACCCTTGTCATGTCTGTATGTGATGCGGGTGGGACCTTTCCCTGCACGGCATAGCGGCCTAGAGCCTCGCACAACTTTCAGTCTGGATACAGCAATAACGACCTTACATTCGATTAGGGTGAAGATGGTAGACGGACTCTCCTTCTTGAGTTTTTCTTGTTGTTTACTTTGTAAAGGTTGATAATCTCAAGCATTCAGCTGATTCTATCAGGCTTTGACCAAATGGTCCATTTACCAACAGTTGTAAGTGTATACCAGTTGGCCACTCAGGCTGCGTCTGCAGTTTCTCTTCTTTCATTTGGCTTCTTGCTTTTCTTCGTTTTTCATTTGCCTATTCCCTTGTTCTCCCCTGTTT
This sequence comes from Chara braunii, assembly GCA_003427395.1. Taxonomy (NCBI): domain Eukaryota; kingdom Viridiplantae; phylum Streptophyta; class Charophyceae; order Charales; family Characeae; genus Chara; species Chara braunii. The sequence continues at coordinate 1,027,041 of BFEA01000116.1, read as the reverse complement.
CTTGTTTTTTCTTTCTTCCTCCTCTTTTGCTTTTTTTCCTCCTTTCTTTTCTTCTCACTCCCCATTTTATGATGATAATATTTGAGCAGGTCTGCGAAGTGGAATTGTCCGAGTCCCAGTTGAAGCTGGTCTTCCACATCTTCGATCTGAATGGTGACGGCAATTTGAGCTGTCTGGAGTTTCTGACCATGTTGCATTCAAGAGAGGCAGTGCCGACACCTTGTGCAGTACCACCACAGCTGTTGGAGCTTGAGAAAGCTCTTGAGAAAGCTCTTGAGACATCCTCTGAACCCTGAATAGTCGACTATGTTGATATGACCACCCGATAAGCAGGGAGGAGGTCAGAGATACTATGTGGCATTTCACAATAGGGTAAGTCTGAAGTACCTGGCCAGCATCCTCAACAGAGATGATCCACATGTTACTTCTTTTTTTTTTTTCTTTTTTTTTTTTTTTGGACCATTTCTCGATTTATGCGTGTCATCCTTGCGCAGGGGCCATGCTAATCTTCTCTGTATCGTTCCAATTTTAACGGATGTCCCGAAGGACCCACATGTTACTTCTTCTTCTTCTTTTTTTTGTTTTTTGTTTTTTGTTTTTGAAGGCTGATTCTTTTAAGCCCAACCAATTCAATGACCTGTCAAATCTGGACAGGATGGCCTTTCAGGCCTTTTTATTATCGTTATAGGATTACGGGGAACCCTGTAGCAGCCAGCCGGAGTGCAAGCCTTCAATGCGGGGGCTGCAACCGACCTGCAGGTGCGCGATACCGGCCAGGGTTCAGCCGGTAGCGTCAGGACCGAGCTTCTTCGATGGGCCAGTCGCTGTGCCTCCCCTCCGGTCCCTTCCCCCTACGAACATCAGCAGTCTCTGCTCAATGCCGCTCGGGGGGACCAACAACCTATCTCGAGGTGACGAGCACCAAGCTTGCCCAGGAAAGTACATGAGGGCAATAGGGATTGAACCCAAGACCTCCTGAATGCAACTTGCACGCCTTACCGACGGAGCTTGCTAGAATTTCACTTCACTGCAAATATAAGTCCAGCAGTCCGCACTCACATATGAACTTCACTGAATGCATCACCTGCTTGATTGGAAATTCACACCAAACCTGGTGGCCACCCAGCCGGGCATGCCCGGGCTCCTTCCAGGCCAGGGGAGTTCATGAAGGTGAACGCAGCCCAAAAACAGGTCTGAGTTTTTGAATTTTTAATTATTTTTTTCGTTTTGTTTTTTTAAGCGTGTTTGTATGGTTGTCTCGAGTTTCCTGAGAGGAGGCAGAATCCAACCTTAAATCTTGGAACTATGCATGTCATGCTGGGGAGAGGGGGTGGTCTGGGGGGTGCAGCCGCACAGAGAGAGAGAGAGAGAGAGAGAGAGAGAGAGAGAGAGAGAGAGAGAGAGAGAGAGAGAGAGAGAGATTACAGCACAATTAGCACATATAAAAGGGCCTTTACTCGTTCAGACCCTGAATGACGGACGCATCATAATGGGGCCCACTAGGCCAGAACCTAATTCGAGGAAGGCAGATCAAAGGGCATGTTCCCTAAGTCAAAAGTCACATCCTAAGTGAAAAGAAAAGTCGTGTCAAAGGCCACTGTCGTGCCCCAGTGCGAACAGTCACATCATTTGGTTTTAGAAGTGAACAGGGGTCACGTCTGTTCGTCCAAAGGATGCAGGGTCAAGTCTGTTCGTGCGGAAGTCATGTCTGTTCGCCAAGAAGTCAAAGGGATAAGGTCCCAGTCCAGGTCCAAGTCCAAGAGGGAGTCTAGATGCAGACTGGAAATCCGAAATTCAGGCCTGAAGGCCGCAGCAGCAGCAGACCCTGAGGGTAAGGTACTGGGACACATTCCACAGAGGCCTGGGACTGGGGAAAGACCCAAGGAAAACAAATTCAGACCTCGTGGAGGGAGGCCAGCATTATAAAAGACCCAGCCAGCCTCCCTCACGACAGAACGCCACTGGCTTTGTTGCGTGGAAGTGCTGAGGCACTTGTGCCCTAGGAAGCAGGGAGAGAGCGCTGGCAGAAGGAAGGCAGCCATAGCTGCGCCAATGCTAGATAGAGTTAGTAGGGATAGTCAGTAGGGATACCAGTGAGTAAGCATTCAAAGTAGATCCTCGTGTGATAGGGAGTGTGCATGCATGGTGAGTGTGAGTAGACCAGGACAGTAGACAGAGAGGGAGAGAAGAGAGACAAGGCGAGAGAAGAGAGAGGAGAGCTATGATGTTACTCTCCTGTTGGGCGCCATACCTGATGATTGGAGGCCAGCGTTAATGAGCGCCAGGCCTGGAACTCATGTTGAGAGAAGAAGACTTGTAATACATTTGGGCGCTATAACTTTGAACTCGTGATTCTCTTTGCCTAATCTGGTTATGATAATTGAGTTGTATCTTCTTGGCTACCACTCATCTTTCATTGTATCTCGTGTGAGACTTTTGCAATCTGTGTGACTTGCATGACATGCATGTTGATTGGGACACTCCAGCAAGAGACGAACCTAGAGGTTCCTTGCACATACCAGCACACCAATTCCACAGATCAATGCCCGCCGAAGACAGAGTCTGAGAGACTTCCGCAGCAACGCAGCAATGCAGTCCAACTCAGACTGACTCTGCCTGACTGACTCCCTCCCTCCCTTCCTCCCTCCCTCCCTCCCTCCCTCCCTGCCTGCCTGCCGTCACTCACTCACTCACTCGCTCCCTCCCTCCCTCCCTCCCTCCCTCCCTTCCTCACTCCCTCACTCCCTCACTCCCTCACTCCCTCCCTCCCTCTCTCACTACCTCCTCCCTCCCTGACTGACTCACTCACTTGCCCCCTCCCTCCCTACCTCCCTCGCTCCCTCACCCTCTCCCTCCGTCACCCAGTCCCACACTCCCACGCTCCCTCCTTCCTACACTCTCTCCCTTCCACACTCACTCAATCACTCACTCGATCAAACACTCACTCAACCCCTCCCTTTCTCAGTCCCTCCCTCCCTCCCTCCCTAACTCACTACCTCCACTCATTCCCTCATTCCCTCACTCCCTCACTCCCTCACTCCCTCCTTCACTCATTCATGCCCTCCCTCCCTCCCTGCCTCCCGCCCTCCCTCACTCACTCACTTACTCGGTCGCTCACTACTTAGGTTCACATAACCATTGGAGGCAGGGAGTCACTTCAATGAATGTCTGTCATCACCATGAAACACACTGGCACACCGTCATCCTGGCCACAACAGCCCCTGCAACAGTGATGCCGGCACTGCGTATTTGGAACATCGTACGGGTGCTCACTTTTACACACAGCACAGCACAGGAAAAGACTAGAGGTCATACAAAGTGGACAACAAAACGAAGAGAATTAGAACGGGAGTAAGAAAAGAGTTACAGATAGTATGATTGTGTGTGTGTGTGTGTGTGTGTGTGTGTGTGTGTGTGTGTGTGTGTGTGTGTGTGTGTGTGTGTGTCACCCTCAACCCATAGCATAAAACGCTAAGGAACTTCACAAAACACTTCGGTATGACCGTTCAGATCACAAGTCGTTCCAAACATCCGGTCTTACATACATTCTTGTGGGGAGGTGTATGAAAGTGTTCATGCGATGGCCGTCATCCTCTTTTAACCTCCAAATAAGCAAACATTCATCTGGGGGGATTTCGAGGAAAAGGTAAGGGAAAAGATCTCTAACTACCAATGCAGCATAATTTTTAAACGGCCAGTTCACCAAAGTATGGCTCTTACTGGTTTACACGGGTAAAAGCTTTCTTTGATTCGGGCGTGGGCCAGTAGTGAACGCGGCAAACCACTGTGAAAAGGCACAGTTGCAGGCTTGCGAGCCATAGATGGTAGCTCTGCCAACGTAGGCTCGTCTGAGCTGGTGGTTTAATCGTAGATAGGCAAAGATGCATTCCACGTGTGTGTACGCAGAGATAAGAAAACCAAGATTGGATAAAAAATTAAAAAAAAACAATATTGGATACTGTTACTCCCTAGTTGTCGATGGTATGTGTCCATGGTGGTCCCACCATAATCACCTTCCGGCATCCTCATTCATATAGCGTTTCATAAAGGGGCGACTCTCGTCGTCACAATGTACAAAAGAGCTTGGGCTGCTATAACGCAGAGAAGCCATCCGACCCCCCTATTCCATCAAGAGCCTTCCCAATCAAGCCTATTCAAACAGACAGACCTGAACTGCCTACCTTCTTCCTCCGATACAACGTACGGTCATTCCAGCTGTATCTAGACTGAAAGATGTCTCAAATACAGCTATAATGACCATACGTTCTATTCGGGGGAAGAAGGTAGTACACCTGTATACCCAGTCCCCCTCCCTCGCTAATGACCACTCCTTCTGCTCGCTCCCCCTGCAACAGGCTTTGCAAGTACCTCACGCAGACAACTTGAGAATCCAAATTGGCTCAATCCCAAAATTTCAGATGAACAGTGCTACCGGACCAAAATGGCCCGTGGACCCAGCCGAAAAAGAAAAAAGTGCGCTGCTGCCAGTTTGTTTTTCTTTGGCGCGCAGTGCAAATTCGTGTCCGGAAAAAGTATAGCTACGCCGGACCGGACTCCGGACTGAATCCAGACCCCGGACTCCGGACTTCCCGGCCCCATCCGGACTTCCGGAAAACTGGAATATCCGGACCGGTCCGGAACCCTTGTCCGGATGTCTGTCCGGAACCCCTGTGTTTTTTTTTTTTTTTTTTTGGGGGGGGGGRTCACGTTGGGGGGAATGCTCAATCTCAGGTCTGCATCTCAACAGTTCAAGGGTGTGTCAGAAAAAGGCTGAATTATGCCGTTGGGCTGCATTTTCTATGTTATTCTTTCGAAAGGGTGACGACCTTGAGATTATGAGATATCGCTGGATTCCAACTTGGGTCTGCATTTCAACAGTTCGTGGGTGTACCAAAGTGGGCTAGGCCCGTTGGAATGTCGTTGGCTTTTTGCCAACGGCCACGTGAAAAAAACAAAGCGTGAAAAATGGAAGAAATATAAAGAAAGTGGTAGAGTGYCATCCTATTTATTCGGAATTCTCATAGGTGCTACTGTTTTCTTCTTTTTCTTACCTTTACAAAATTTTCAGATAGCTTCGAATTGAGATCGTTGTGATGTATAAATAGATTGATTAGGTCTAGAGAGAGATTGATTTATTGGATTCATAGATTCTTTGTTATGTCTACTATA
>BFEA01000116.1:991706-1002979 GCA_003427395.1 Chara braunii | reverse complement strand
TTTTTTTTGAGAAAACAACCCGAGTGAATGCTAGGGGTGCTGATAAGAGCAGACACCACTAGCATGCTCGGGGAGGCTCCATCTATTGGTGGGGAGCGGCACCTGCTGGAAATCGGGTCCAGCGCCGCTCAGCATTTATAGCCAGGTGTTCTGAAAACACCCGAATTCATGTCAACACGCCACGTGTCCATCCCACAGAATGCATGCGTGATCAACCGAAGCAACATGCGGGCACACTCTATTATATGATGAGCAGCATTGATTGCCCTCAACCAAGGGGATTAACTGCTCATCGCGGTTAAAATGGAATTCATGTTCCGAAACCCTCATCATCCACTAACAAGACCTTCACAGCACCATGAGGGGGAGAGGCAATCAGAATAGAGAGTTAGGTCAACTATTATGGCTAATTCCAAAATCATCACCAAGTCATCACTTATAGGTAATCCCCAAATCGCCATATCCCCCCTCGATCCTCATAACCAGCGATTGAGCCAAGAGCTCTTACTGCGTCACAAGGAGGAGGGGCACTCAAATTAGGGAACAAGGTTGTATCAGATTACCGACACCAACCTCCCCCCACGATCCGCACGATCCATGAGTCCACACAAGGTGGGGGGCCTTGATGCTAATTAGGGTGCTGTCTTCACTATCCCACCCCTTCGCGCCACCATCCCACCCCCCGCATCCCCGCACCGTCTTCCTGTCCACCAAACATTCCAATCACCCAACCCTCTCGCCCCTGGCCCCAATCGCTCCCCAAAGAAGACAGGAGGGAAAGCGGGATGGCAGGGGGAGAAAGGGGGGAGAGAAACAGTTGAGTCACACTTACATTTCCACGCGTATCGTCACCAATTTTTTTGCTGATGTAGGTTTTGTTGTTGCATACTATGTTGTTGTTGTTGTTGTTGTTGTTGTTGTTTTTAGTGTCAAGATCGTCATCATTCCCAGGCACGCACAAACTGGAGATCGCTCCTCCTATCCCTCTATTGCGCACCGTGTGGTTGTTGTTGTTGATGTTTGCGGCCTGTGCCACAGGCACCGTCAATGTGTTATTGCTGTTGTTGTTGTTTTTGCAGGCCTCAGCGACGCAGATGAGCTGATTGTTGTCGTCATGGTTGCCGGTATCAACCGCGTCGTCAACGGTGATGATGCTGTCACGAGTGTCGTCCGCAATATCGTCGTCGTCGTCGTCGTAGAGTCTATCCTCCAAGTCGCCACAAAGACCTTGCCCCTCCTCAAGGTCCTTGTAGCAGCGCCGCATGAACGCATTCGATCGTGGCCAATCTGCGAATTCCAGGTGGGGGGGCGGCCCCTCTTCCAACCCCCATCCAATCTCCATTAAAGATTGTTGAGCACTTCGAATCCACAAGATCGACGGCTTCTCCCTTTCGATCACAACCGTTCGCAACTTCGTCAGGATTTGACTTAAGCGCGCACTAGTCGCTTGAGCACTGCAGAGCCATTCGGTGTCTCCTGTCCACATGTCACTCAAGCACGCCATCTCCGTCTGGCCCTCAACTCTCGCCCCTGTTGATGCCGCAGGCTCGGTAATGAACGCCCCGATATCGCTCCTCATAGTTAAAGCCATGCCACGTGTAAGCCCTTGCCACGCCACACATCGCATCTCGTACTCCTAGTAACACCCCTTCCCCACCAGAAACACCCCTCTCAAACGGGCACTATGTTGCACGCCACGTGGCATGCACACGATCCGGCGTGAAAGCCACGTCAGTGTTGCTGACGCGTCGCGCAGAGAGCAGGTTGGGCCTTGCCAATCGGTCCCCTGCAGGGTACCAGGGCGCTAGCGATGCGCAGCGCTGGCCGTCATCTCTTCGACCTCCATGTGTATCGTTCCAATTTTAATGGATGTCCCGAAGGACGTCCTGCTTTGAGTAGGTGCCTTATATCCCAGATGTAACAGTGGTCCCATTCAAAAAGAAAAACAAGGAAAAGAGAAAGAAACAACCCTTTGGATGGGAACCCAATTGGATGCAATTTTCAGAGTATGTGTGTTAGTAGGCCCTCAATGAGAGCGTTATAGCCTTGTTGTCAGGATCAGAAAGTTAGGGGACAAAAAGAATTGAAACAATGCTTTGGACTGGAACGCGGTTGGATACATTTTACGAAGTAGAAGTGTGAGTGTGTCGTTGTCGCACTTTTTCCAGTCGGGCCACTTCGGGCGACCGGAAAGCCAACAGGCTGTCACGCAGGATTTGGAGTTGATGTTTACAGTAAATAAAATAAATTAATTACAGCAAGTCTCTTCCTGTTGTGTGCGTCCAACTTCGAGCGAGACCCTTCAATTGCGGTCTTCATCGGTCCCTAGTCTTAGGAATCTTTTATTTTGATTCGGAACAGCAAGAATCATGTAGATAATGATCATAAAATTCTGGTATATCATGCATGCATCAATTTTGTCAATTTACTAATTTTGAGAACCGTGACAGAATCATCAGAAGAGATGCAATCATTAGCAAGAACAATGCAAGAAGCAAGACTGACTAGCCATGACAAGGTCAGGTGAGGGAAGAATGAGAACTCATAATAGTCTCAAAGAGTACACATGTAGAGAGCATGGCCAACACCGGTCAGGAGTCCTCACTCATCCCTCTGAATCTCTCACTCGATTTCTCACTTTGTTGTGCGTTTCTCGTTCCCCGAGCCGTGTCTCCGTACTCTCTGAGCCTGTGGCCTCTGAATGTAGAGCCACCTGAAACCTGCTAGTTCCGAGCGCTTCCATCCAAGTCCCATGTTACGAAAATCGACCATAGCACAAAACTCCTCCCAAAGTGTGGGAAGATATGATCGAGAGAAAATCCCTCGTCTGAGATGCTGAAAATTTGAGGGTTTGGTCACTGCCTCGTAATCGATCACCGCTGGAGAGATGTACCTCCTTGCCAGATCCACCAGGTCACTTCAACAAGAGCCATCAGTGAGAGTGAAGGGTGTTGGAGGTTTGGGATAGTCGGAGTAGAAACCACTCTCATCTAACTCCTCTCTCTCTTCAAGGTACCTGGTTGCTGCAATCCAGACTGAGTCGAAGTGCTCATGGGTTTCCTTGCCCTTCTTTACATAGGGTCTCAAGTCATGAATGGTTCCTTCAGAACTCAGTGTGAACCACAAAAATAGATAGTTCATCTTGCTTGAAGTCAGTTGCACTGACGTACTGGAACGCATCCCTGAGGGCAATCTGATTGAGATTGGTCAAGACTGACCCTGCAACTGAAAAGGTTTGAACTGTACTCATGTGTTATGACAGACACCGGAACCGGTCACTGATGTAGAGTAAGCAATTAACCCTGTATTGATCGTTTTTGGCTGTAGATCTCGGGTGATTGGAGCTGAAAGATGCTGATTAAACTTTGATTGAATGTTTGCCTGAGTGCTTTCCGAGTGCTAGTCAAAAGTAGATTGAGTGTTGAATGAACACTGGAATGTTGAGCCACCGAAACGTTGATCACATGAAACCTTACCGCAAGGGAACTGCGAACTATTGAAAGATGCTTGCTGGTACAGATACTAGTGAATTTCCAGGGAGGGGTGTCCGGGTCTCACTGCGTCTACTTCAAGATTTGACTGGCCTGGTCTACCGTCTCCAACGACGAACTGGTACTGTGTAGCTTGCCATCGTATCCATAGAAGTAGATTACATATTCAATATACTTTTCCTCTTTTATCATTTGAATTGCGTGTTCACGTTGAACTCTCCTGTGTAATCTCATATCTCGATATGCTTCTTCCTCCCATCCCTCTCTCTTATTCCTGTTTGATCTGCTCTTCACTACCAAAACCTCCCCTTCTTTCATGACTCCTCCGCACTCCGAGATTCAACCACGGACCGACTAATTCACAGATAACCCAATGACTTCCACACACTGAGCGGGAAAGCTATTCTCAGCAGGATTGTTCAAGTTAGTACGACTTTCCAACGACTGCTGAGGCACCACGACACTGACTAAATACCATAGTTGGTCGTGTCACTGAAGAGGAATCTGATCCGCTGATTGATAACTGGAGGGAGGGGTGATTTAGCTGATGGTGTTCAGTGTCGGCTCACGTGATCAGTAATGACTGAAACATCTCCAAATATTGATGCCGAGACTGAAGCTACATCGGGCGCTAGGCAAAGCCTTAGTTATACTGATTAATGGAGGTTATAAAAATAATTGTCCTTGATTGTTGATCGGCACTAATGTAGGGAATGGTTCCTCTTATGGAAAATCCCCGAATAACACTGACGGAGTCTGCTGATGCCCTTGTGTGCTTGACTACTGTTTGCGAGGGGACTCCAGTTTTGCTAGCTGCACCAAGTAGATCTACTCAACCGGACCCGAGTGGGCAGATCTCAAGCTGGCTAATAATGAACTGAATCAGGTAAGCGACTTTGGTGAGAGAAGTCGTGAGCCGCCCTGGCTCATGTAGTACACAGGTTTCCCTGTGTACTCACCTCAGATAAGAGTTCCAATCCCAAGTAGAGAAGAACAAGACCCATGTACCTTGTCATTCAATTACACAACAGAACCCCTCAGGCTCAACGCTTTGGCTCAGCACAGTAGCCTCATACATGAAATCGAGTTCAAGTGCAATTCGTGTTTTCAGACGTCAGACATCACCCTTATTAACGCTTAATGCAGAGAGGGGTCACTCGAGCGGCCTTACCCGTTTACTGGGTATAGTTTACAGAATTGCTTGAATGCTAGCACGTAACGGCATACGGGCACCCCTTAGTCGTGAGATTTTTGTTGAGTTTTACTGAAGCTCAATTCTGGCAGAATGCGGAGTCATTAGAGTAAAACTGGTTTCCACCCTGTTGGACTAACCTTCTAATCAGATAATCTTTGGAAACTTATTATACCATTAATCGTCGTCCGCGTAACCTCAGAGTCTGGCAACCGTATCTAATCCCCATCAAGCAGATATTTAACTAGCAGAAAAGCTATCTTCCGTATTACAGATCGTTTCTTGCTCATCGACAACGACAATGGAAGGTAGTTGGAGTTAGAAGGCGGCACTCGAGCAAGGCTTGAACTCAAGACCAGCTCGTGCGTCCTCTTTGTTTCGCGTTTGCAGTGTCACCGACTAGCCTCTTCGAGGAGCTCAGGACATTCAGCTCTCATTCTATACTTTTTTACGTGATCGCTTGTAAGCTCACATCCCTGAGCATCACTGTGCCTGCAAGTCAGTGCGACTGTACGCAGGCTGGTAAGCTCACACGCCCATTTGTTTGTACATCCAACAAGTTAGTACAATCACACGTTCACTTGCATGCACGCCCCTCCTTTTGTGACTGTGTCTGCTCATACTATTATTTGTTCTAATATATTATTTATTTGATTATCATAAAATTTCATATGAATACGTCCTTTTTCAGGTCGGAATTCCTCCTGCCCATCAATAGGCACCAGTAACAAGGGAACACAGATAGAGGGGGTATGTAATGATCTAGTTATGCAGTATTCTTAGACTTTTTAATCAAAACTCGCTTGCAACCCCCATCTACTCTAACCCTTGCCTCTTGTCTTTGTCAGAGTTTGCCAATGAGAACCTAGACAATGACCACCCCATTTATAGACAAGCATTAACGCGGGTGGTTTTCAGATGCCTCATAATTTTCCCAACTTAACTGATACCAATCACTCACGTGAACGACAAAACGAACTATTAGTTTGATTATGAGATACGACTAGCAGTAGAGGAACACATTTCCCCAGGGTAACCCTAATATCTTGGTCTTACCTGATCTTAGAAACAAAATCGGCAAACCAATAGATGAAGTCTCCATATAGGACCGGGTTTAACATGAAACATGAACTTTGACAAGTAGTACTATTAAGCCCAAAATCATACATGCCCTGGAACCAGAAGATATCATAGGCAATCGATCATCACTGAAAGTGAGCGGGGAAGACCGCTGTGCATCACGCATCGTCGCCAGTAACCGTACGTCTTTTGGCACGAGAGAGCTACCCGCTAGCACCTAACTAGTGAATTCGTCACCCTTCCAACAAGAGGCTTACACCATGTCCCATAGCCTGACTTCAATTACTAGATCAGTTAGCCTCACGGTCGTTTTCCCCTCTCTTCCGTCCTCTAGACTTCGCACATTGCCCATCGATCCCCTTCCAGTGCATTTAGGAGCCATAATCTGGTCACGCTCGGTGACCCCAAAGCCGACGTTCGCCGACAACTATGCCGGGGCTCGAGCGACCCTTGCCACACTTTCAGGTTCAAGGCCTGGTCCCATGCTCATGCTTAACAGCATGACGAAGAAAGAGGAGAGACGAAGGGGAAGTCATCTGGCGGGAAGCTGATGATGTCAGCAGCTAAGAAAGAGGTAAGAGTTCGACTCTCCTCCAGCAATGCGACTCTATGTCACCCAACGACGTAGACCTCTACTCACCAAGCATCGACACAGTTCGCGACCATTCAGTATCCAACTTTCGGCTCGATTTCAGCCTCACTACTATCAGGAACACGACCCATCAGATGAAGTCAACAGTTGTAGCGACGGCTCGAGTCCACACATCGAAATCTTGCTCTTGCTGCTATACACGGATACACTAAGCCAAAGCCCATACTACCAACAGCCATAGCCAGCAAGCGAAATCCGCTCTGCCATTCGTGTCCACATGGGTCGACTTCGTTCGGGTCGTATTCAGGCCAAGCTCGTTTGGGGCTATGGGCGTCAACTGCAGACCTACGTGTATGACTTCTTCCCTCTCATGGGCGTCGTCATCATCCTCTTGGATGTACCCGTTAGTCTCACCAAGAAGTCTGGGACTTTCCCCGACAGGAAGTTTCGCTCAAGCTTATGAAGGGAAGCGATGACGCTCCGAAAAAGCCCTCTGAAGCTCGCCACATTTGGCAATGCTCGAGAGCGAGTTGAAGCTAGCCATTCCAGCAGTGCGCGAAAGGTCTGATTGTCTCTCTTTCACACTCTAGACATGCTTGTCCGCTTGACTGTAACCGCCTCACGCCCTTACCGCCTTAGCTTCCCTCTCTTCTCTGATTGCAACCGGCTTCCACGCTCTGGCTCTCAAGCATGTCTCTTTCTCTAACTTCTCGCACGCAGAAGTCAAGTTGACATCAGCATTACGGGCATATATGCCACGCTCACACGATACCGGCCCGTCCCCCTTGCCGCGTGTACCAGTGTCCTCTAAAAAAGGGAGCCCCCCTGCGCGGCCTTACCGCCTGTTTGCTCGCCGTCGTGAGTCGACCTCAGGGCCGCTCTCCACGGGCTCCGTTGGCGGGTGGTCCCATCTCCACTGGTCAGTCCATGCCAGGACTGGGTCTCTGCGTTTAGATCGCTCGCCTCACTCTCAGCCTCGGAGTCGCGGTCCAGGTGTCGTTCTTCCCGATCCACCGTGTCCGTGGATGTCCCTTCGTCCAGGGACGCGACTGTCACTCTCATCTCGTCCGTGGCCCTGTCCCGTCTGCACCTCCTTTCTGCGCGGTCTCTAGCCTCAGTAATCGCCACCTGCAGGCTTGGGTCCGCTCTCATCTCCTCTTCTCTCCCCCCTTCTACATTTATCTTTAGCTTTGCCTCGTCTGCCGTAGCTATAGTCTAGTATAGCCGTCACTGTAGGCCCATCTCCCGACATCCGCTCCCACCTGCAGAGGGACTAGATGCATCTCGGCCTATAGTTGTATCGTCCGTTACTCCGCACCATGGTGAGCACTCCCAGACAAACAGAGTACGTCCCCAGACCAGTTAATGCGCTTACACGTAGACGGCAGTAACACGCCCACACTACCGCTCAGTCCCCTTCTCTGCTCGCCAACAAGCAGCGTGAGACTGCTCATGCCCTGATAGCCAAATGTCGACCCTCCTTCCCTTTTTTTATACGACCGGCCGTATGTCGCGACCCCAACGTTCTAAACGAGGCAACCTCTGAAACTTGGCACATCAATAACCTAGGGCTGCATAATTAATTAAATGAAATCATCAATAATAATAAAAAAAATAAGACCAATCAAAATAAATATAGCGGGGGTATAGCCTCAGCGACCGCAGCGTCCGCAGACCTTCTGCTATCGGTCGTTGTCGCTTCGTCTCGCTGCGAAATGACTGCAACCCTGAAGTGGTGGTCCCATAACGGGATACCGACGTGCACACTTTTACCTTCAAAACTCGTCGTCGGTCAGTTGCTATTGGGTACCCGTGTCCGATGGCAAGGAGGGGGCTTATGACCCTTCATTGAGGGTGATAAGCCTCCTACTAATGCAGTCGCGGGCTGCCCCTCTTTTGGGGTCCCACCTTGCGGCTCCTAGCTGAACAGCTCAGTCACAGGGTAATAAGCGAGAGACCGGGCCAGTCTAGGCCACCAGTTTGCACTCAAGGTCCATAAACGAATCGTCGACCCCTCGTGAAACGACAAAAGGGGGAGATCGAAATAAAGGGGGTGATAATGGAAATAAGAATATTAGTAATATTAAATAACAATAATAATAATGACGTCATTAGGAAAGGAAAAACGGCGTTTCGAAGTCCTCTTGCGTCGCGACCTCACGAAATTTTGTCTGACACCAAGGCGCTAGGGTTAGATGGGATATCAAACACGACCCCCTCTGGACCTCTATAATACACTTATGGAGACTGATGGGACCAACAAAGAAGACCCCCCCCCTTAGGTGGCATGAGATATGGAGGCAGCCACTGTTCGGAAACCCTCACGTGCGTGATGAATCAGATAAACCCTTCTCTCTAAAAACTGATTCGCACTGGCTCACATGGGTGAAGAAGGGTATATATGTGGTGGGAGATCTTTGGGACAGCCAACGGGGAACATGGAAATCCCATCAACAACTAAGGCACAACCTCAAGAACATCAAGCACGGCATACTCAAACTACAAAAGCTACAAGCAGCAGTGCCGCCTCAGTGGATTGACACCCTTCAAGACGGTCCGATTTGCCGTAGTCTAGATTGGGTCACGCATAACAGCCATAATCCCATCCCTATGACAATCTATAGAATAAGCCATATAACCAACGATAAAGCACAACTACAAGCCTTCCAACCAGATGTGCCAGGGGCAAGGTGGGCAGCACTCAAAAAAGACCCAGTCCACAACTGCACGAAACCGGTGGAAGAACTCATGAGAATTAGGGTGGTGGGATCAGACGACACGGGCTACTTTGCCTACTAAATGGCCTCCCCGGTTTGTGCCCTCCCCTTTGATCCGGAGGAGTGGGAATGGAGCGGCCGCAAACCGTTCCAGTTTGGCAATATACAGTAAAAGATGGGTACAAGCAAGCTCATCCCATTCAAATCTCCACACCAATAGTGCAGAATCGATGGAAAAGAGACTCCCCGGTAAAGGACTCTAACCTGCATGGCATCCCCCGAGAAACATATGCACACATCTTGTCGACATCCCACAGGGCCCTGCAGTGGCAAATCTTGCACCGCTGCCTCCCAACCCCGGAATGGGTAACTTCTCGCTCCTCCTTGGAACAAGCAGGAGTACTGTCCCCCATTTGCGCCCACTGCGGAGACAATACACAACGAAGTTGGGCAGACCTGGAGCACTACCTGCTAGCATGCCCAATGGCCAAACGTGTGTGGCAATGGTGGGATGCTCTATGGCATGCTCTGACAGGCACAATATTCCACTGGGATGTCGGGCTCATTCTGTTGGGACGGCAGAAATCGGTCCCATCAACATGGACACGGTTCCAACGTAAATTCTTCAACCACATGAGACTTGCCGTACTCATGGTGATATGGAGGATGAGGTGCTCAGCAGAAAGGAAAGATACTGCCTTCACATTCCACCAAGCAAAAGCAGAACTAGTGGAAGTGATAAGGGCAAACATCCTGAAAGCCAACCAAAAACTTACCAAGGATTTGGCCAACATGCCCGACCAAAAGATGAGAGAACAAGCCATCAAATCATTCAGAGACCAATGGCTAGACCCCCATTGCAGATTAGCAGACGTCCATGACAACGGAAAAGTACAGTGGAAAAACTGGGCGGCAGAGGATAACACGTGGACCTACAGGAAAATGGAATGTTTCCACACCTCGCTACCGGGACAACACACCACGGCGCTGACAGTCCTCATTCCGACAGATGGCCAACCTTCCCAGGTGCAGAATGGTGCACCCTCTCCCCGTCCTTCTCCCTCCTCACCCTCCTCCCCTTGCCTGCCGTCCCAGGTGCAGAATGTTGCACACTCTCCCCCCTGTCTCTTATACACATCTAGATGTGTATAAGAGACAGCCCTCCGCACCCTCCTCCCCTTGCCTGCCGTCCCAGGTGCAGAATGTTGCACACTCTCCCCCTCCTCCCTCCTCACCCGACTCCCCTCACCCACCGTCGCAGCCTCCGCCAGAAACGCCACCTGCTCACCCCCGTATCACTCTCTTATACACATCTAGATGTGTATAAGAGACAGCATTCCAACAGGACCTCCGCAGACCACCCCACCACAACCCCCTCCACTCCCAATTGGGGTGATGTCCCCCACACCATCCCCCCCCACATTCCCCCCCACCAAGTCCACCCACCCATACCTGTCCATGGCCAGTCGGGACCACTAATGTAGATGTGTATAAGAGACAGACCCATACCTGTCCATGGCCAGTTGGGACCACTAATGTGCCTACCAAAGCTGCGAACATCCAATGGGAGGACAACGGCATCAACATCCACACAGCATCTTCACACTCTCAGTCAAACGAATATGAGCTCCCCCCTGGTACAGGGGCCGAGGTGGGGACCACAGAACAAGACTGAACGTCAACGACGACAATGCAAGAAAATCGGTGACTATCGACTTCGAGGTGAATGGACCACATGGATGGAGGCTGAGGGAGATACACAATTCGGGAATCCTGTTGAGAAGAAGGCCCTCATTCTGCCCATAAGCCAAGAGCAATACAGAGCACTGGGAAGGCGGACGAAGGACAATCAATGGCAAAAACATCTGCTACTGTAGGGTATAGACCATTCAAGGATATACAATACTTAAAGGATGAAGCATAGAGGGGTAGTTATGGTACGGAAAACAACCAGTGACAGGAGTAGTTAACCTGCACTAAACAACAGTGTTATATAGGACTGGAAGAAGGTGACTGTGGGGCTGGGTCTTTAAGTAAGAAGTAATTCATCTCTAATTCAGGGGTTATACAGATTCAGCCTCATCAGATAAGCAGTACAGTGGACGATTAAGACAACCATGCAACCCATTTTGTATGAACGAAGGGACGCCGGGCCCGGTTCCCGGCAGGTGATGCTCCCCACCAATAGATGGAGCCACACC
>BFEA01000116.1:969837-991540 GCA_003427395.1 Chara braunii | reverse complement strand
AAAAAAAAAAAAAGAAAAAAAAAAAAAAGAACAGCGATCCAAACCTAAGCCCAGATCCATAACTCAATACTTAACCTTTTTCCCCTTTCTTCTCTTTTTGCATCTTTCTCTTTCCGACGGTGACCGTCGCCGCCACGCCTACCACATAACCCAGCCACAAGAGTCCAACGCGCGGTTGAGAAAGCCGCACGAGTTATCGCTATCACACCCCTGCACCTGGCCCGGATCGCGACCATTAGGACCCGACGGTCACTTCAACTACGGGCGGGCCAGGCTATCAGACGGCAGCCGTGGTTCAAAAATTGAGCCGTTGGCCCCACGAAATAACACAGGCCGGAAAGAAAACTGAGTTTGACGAATCGAGTGAAGAGGAAAATATAATAATAATAATAATAATAATAATAATAATAATAATAATAATAATGAAAAGAACGAAACGTAAAGGCAAAGTGACTAAAGGTTGTCAGATTTCCCTAAACTAAAGCAGGCGTTTCAGTCGTGAAGATTAAACCTCTAGTTTCTTTTCACTTTTCTTTTTACGTTTCATTTTTCCTTTCTTGTTTTCTTTGCTTAGCCTCCTTTTCTCTGACAGCGACCACTGCTCTAAGCACCTAACCCATAACCTGGTCAAAGGGCACTCGGTGCGCAGTAGAAAAGATCGCGTCGGTCTGTTTACTTCCGCGTCCCTGGGCGAGCCTGGCGGCTACCACGGCCACAGGTCGGTAGTGCTCTCCTGTACGGCAGGGCGCCGAGCCTGCGTGGACCAATGGAAAGCCCAGTGGCCCACCCCTTTTGCTGAGGGCAGGCACCAACTGGACCGGTCCATTGCATGATACACTGAGGCTCGAGAACTACCCGATGAGCCGCGGGTGTTTGAGCGAGAAGCGGGTACTGAGCTGGAACCTGGCACACAGAGGAGGGCCGGGACACCGCGCCCTCCGACACCTTGCGTCGCTGGCAGGGAACGTAACACAACATAAAGGGAAGAAAAAACAAACAGAAGTTACAGAACTACGTTTGAAACTAGACAAATAGTCGTGACATACATTTTGCCAAGTAATACAAGACTCTGACAGTGACCCTAGTTCATGATAGACGTAGTGGAACGGATGGTGGCCTAGTACATACTAATCAGTAATGATGGAGACTAAGTGCCGTTTACAACGCTATAACAACAACAAAGGGATCTAGCTGATGACCGAGGTGAGGTAATAGATGATTGGACCATAGACCCTACTGATGACAGAGCTACGATCCCAACAGGCTGGCGTTCAATCAAATAACGTTCAGAATAACCACAATAACAACATCACTAGGTAGGCAATCTGCGCTACTCGAGGGGATGTCATCAGGTTAGACCTTGGCTAGGGAGGGGCCATTAGACACTGCCCGTGATATCTAGGCTATAGTTTGACTCATATCCCAAGGGCCCAAGTCATAACAACAATGCTGATTGGGGGATACACAGGGGAGTCTGAACCCCCTCAGGAAAGGCCTATGGTCGCACATTCACACCTAGCTCTCGAAGTACTTGTGCAACATAGCTTGCACAGCGTCCGCTTCAACCAGGGCTGAGTGGGGAAGTAAGGGTCCCCCCGCTCAGCCCGGGTGCCTGTAACCGCTGTCTGGTTAGGTCACCTAGACGAGTTGGTGATGGGTGATGGTCCTGGGTGGTCCACACTAAGGTAGGACAAAGGGGGTGGGGCTGCGCGTGGGTAATTGATCAGAGGAAGGGTGGAGGGGGGTCTTCTGAGGGGAGTTACAAAAAAAAAAAAAAAAAAAGAGCGAAAAGAAAACATTATGCCATGTACCCATGTTTGTATGCCTCTAGTCCGCGACATCTTTCCTCACGTTTCAGTTTCTTCTTCTGTTTTTTCTTTTCTTTAATAAACGGGCCCATAGGGCCCAAACATTTCCTTTTTGCCGAGCCTCGTCCACACCTCCGAAAAATGCGGTGTGATCACTGTGATGTATATTCCCGTTTTTCCCAACACTGAAAAAGGTAGTGGTGGTTCTAGTTTGGGGGTAACTTCAGTACAGTCACAAAAACAGCTTGATATTACACGTCAGGCATTCCCCTGAACAAAACACCTCCCCATGTAACTCTACCTGCTTCTACAGGAAGAGGCAGGGGCTGGGTTTGGTCTGGGCAGCGGTCAGGAAGCTGGATAAGGGGATTGGGGGAGCGGAGCGGTGCGTAATGGTCTGCAGTGATTGGTGATTTCAGGTGAAGTTCAAGGCGGCATCACGTAGCGATGGAAGCTCTGAGTGCAACATTTTTCTGAATTTAACCCGAAAGTACTACTCCGTTAGATGATTTGATGGTTAGGGACGTCTCATTGCTGTTTTGATGTCTCTTGATATTTTTCGATCTCGACATCCGACGGATGATATGTAAATCTGATTTTTGTCTTATTTTTGTCTGATTCTCAATTCGTAATTTCCCTTTTTCATAAATTGATGGTCGACTGTTTTGTTATGTACTCATATAACCATCTAATTTAGTCTTCAGATTACATCTGGTAAATTTTCTGACCTACTTTCTGTCTCAAATTCCCAAAGAACAATTTTAGTCGGGTATTTTAATTCGTAAAATCTTAATACTTGCTGGCAAGAAATTCATAAGTATACTCTGATGTTGGTTTTCAAAAAACCTATCGAAAGTCCTATTTCGACATCCTTTTTTTTTTTTTTTTTTTTTTTTTTTAAGGGCCCAGTGCCCAAGGCTGATATTTAATAAGAGGAATGAGGCCGGGGTCCTCACAGTCTGCCCGGAGAAACCGAATCGAAATTGCTGAGAACCAGGCTCAGCGTCCCTCATGTGGTGACTATGATGGTGATGATCCTGATGATGATGATGATGATACTACTGATGATGATGCTGATGGTGAAAAAAAAAATGTATTAATTGTAGTAAGCTATGCTATATCAACAATTCTGGTCTCCTACTCCTAGAGCAACTTCTAGCCCTCCCTGTACCAGGACATTGTAAAACAGAGACAATACCAACCTAACCAATGTTACCCATAACTGATCTCTCCTCGCCACCGAGAAGCCTCCCCCGGTTCGCCAGTGGATTGCCTTCCTCCCTCGGCAACCCCCATATCTCTCTACAAGGCCTCACGCTCCTGCCTTTGCATGTTACAGGGCAACGTCCCAGCTCCGACCAGCGTCGTTCTGGCGTCGGCAAAACAGGGGCACAGAAAAGAACAACTCTGCAGATATCGGTCCGGGTTTGACCATCCCTCAAATCCTATATCCCGGATGTGGAAGAAAACTTGATGCTGCCCAAAAATTCCAGAACACCAGAAAGCTTAATATAACATTGATGAGATAATGATACTAATGATGATGATGATTTTTTTTTTTTTTTTGATGATGCTAATGATGATGGCGATTAGTATGTAAAAATTTCTAGAAGACTATGCTATATCAGGAAATATGGCCTTCTAATCCTAGAACAACTCCTCGTCCTCCCTGTACCGAGACATTACATCTCAGAGACAATGCCATCCTAGCCAACATCAACCACAACCATCCTGTTCTCGCCACCTAGACTAAACCTGGACCCAAAGGTTGTCATGGCAGCACCCCCCAGATCGCCACTGGATTGTCTTCATCCCTCGACTAATCCCCAGATCTCTCTACAAGGCCTCATACTCCTGCCATTTGCAGGTTACAGGGCAACACCCCAACTCCGGCCAGCGTCGTTCTGGCATTGGCATACCAGGGGCACAGAACAAAGCAACTATGCAGATATCGGCCCAGATTCGACCATCTCTGAGATCCTATATCTCGAATGAGGAAGAAAGCCAAAGACCGCCCAGAATTATAAAACACCAGAAAGCTTGATATAACATGATTAATTGATTTTTATACAGCAAATTCCCCCCCTCGCTCCTCCTTCCCTTCCTGTTCCATCGTTGCCTCCACCGATAAGTTGTTCGTAATGTAAACAACCCTATCGGCCCCAACTGGGAACAGTCTCCACTCTCCTACCCACCAGCCGCAGAGGCATTCAATTCTCACCCAAAGTATGCCTCTGCCTCTCCCTTACCCTAATCTGCCTCCGCTGGAATTTATCTCCAGCCCCAGAAAATAGTATCCCTCACAACTCTGCTCATACTCCCTTCAGGGTGTACACTACCCACCTTGCTACACCCCTGCAGAGCAGAGCTCCCCCTTCCATAATCATCCAATAAAAAATCAGCAAGAAATTACATACCCACGGGAGAGCAAGAATAAATATGAAGTGGAATATTATCATAGATGTAGAATAAATTAGCAACTACAGGACATAAAATTGACCATATTAATAGTAGTAATTGATGTTGAAATTCAAATGGTAAATAATGGAAACATTCAGACGTGATACGCCTGAAACAGATTGGGGAACGAAGAATGTAAATTGATTAGTAAGTTATATATTAAATTTTATGTATTAAAAAATACCTTTCCGATTTTAGTACTCGATTTTCATAGTTTGAGGATAGGCAGATATATTAATTAAAGATGATTATACTGGTTGATAGTTGAGATGTTTACTAGAATAATGATTAGAAGATCGTATAATAATTGATTACTTAAGAATAAAATGAGGAAAATTAAAGTTTCGGGTAACTAAAGACCAAACAGAGAGGAAAAGACAATCTGAGATGAGTAAAGTCGGTATTCGTACGACTCCCCCTTCTTCCCCCTCATCTCCCTGTCCCCCCCTCCTATTCTAAGAAGATGATGATTATGATGAAGATGATAACGATGATGATAATGTCAACCCTGCTGATTGACATGTTGATGACACTCCCTAATGATGAAGACGATAACGATGATGATAATGTCGAACCATGTTGATTGAAATGTTGATGACACTCCCCTCATAATGAAGCTGAAGATGATGATTCTGATGAAGACAATAATGATGATGATAATGTCGAAACCTGCTGATTAAAATGTTGATGACGCTCCCCTGTACTTGTAGTTTGGATGACACAGAAAAGACGATAAACAGCCGGTAACCAAAATCCGAGTTGAAGCCTCCTCTCTTGTAATGACCGCTTGATGGCTCTTGGATTCATTCCTCGAAGACCTCCCACTCACTATCTCCCGACAATCCTCCTCCCGCCCCACGGGACACACTCTGCTCTTCTCCTTCTCGCGACGAGCCGACCTTCCTCCACCAAACTCGCAAGATGAAGAGCAAGAGTGATCACTCCTGAAGCAAAGCTCCCTTTCACACGGCATACTAGCCTGCAGCATCACTCACGTGAAACGCAAAGCAGAGAGATGGCACTGAAAGTGCTTTCAAAAGTTAGGAGACAGTAAGTGATAAGGATGAAGCCCTTTGTCGCCATCCAAAATCTGATTCATCATTCCTGTAGGATTAGCTCACACCACCATGACGTTTGCAAAAAAAACAGCGCCTCGCCACATGTCAGAAACCAGCGCCTCGCCACTCACCAGCAGCCAACGCTCACTACTCATTAGTCTCCAGCGCCTCACCACCTGACAACTGTCAGCGCCTCACCATTCACAAGCGACATGCACCTCACGTCCTTCGAGTAGCCAGCTCCTCTCGACCATCGAGCTGCCAACACCTCGCCTCGTGCAAGCAGCCAGCACCACGCTTCCGACTCGCCGCCAGCGCCTCGCCTCTCGCCCGCGTCGTGGCGCGTTGGTGTGTAGGGAAGAGGGCGCAGGGGCGCAGCGCTCCCGGTAGCGCTGCGCCCCAGCCATTCTACTTCGCAGTTCTGTTTCCCTATTTGGACATCCTATTCATAAATGCTAATGATAGTTCATATAGGTTTTCTAAATTTCGTCGTAGATAGATCTTCTAAATTGTCATGTTTCTATTTTCTAATTTGTCATGATTCAATCTTCTAATTTGTCAATGATTCGTGATGAATTCTAACTAATCTAATGATCTTGGTTACTTTGATGATTTTGTTTTTAACTTTCAAAGTTTGACGTGATTTTCCATGTTCCAATTAGTGTTTTATAATAAGGCTTCTCTCATTGGAGACTGTTAGCAAAACTTCTTAGGTGAGCCTGTTGCTGTCCTAATTGTGGATCTGCGGTTTTTCAATGCCAGAACACGTTGGTCGCTGCTGGGGTGTTGCCCTGTAATCTGCGAAGCAGGAGCATGAAGCCTGGTAGAGAGATATGGGGATGCTTAGGGGCGGGCATCTCACGGAAAAATCAAGGGTTGCTACTTGGAGGATGTTGATCGGAGCTGGGGTGAGTTGTGTTGCCCTGTAACCTAGCGGTGGGGGTGTGAGGCTGGGCAGACTCAAGCAGAGGGTATGATTGCGTTTCGAGCCTGAGTAAGGTTGTTATAGTCTCCTTGACTTTTCAAATTGTCAACTAGGTATTTTTTAGCCAAAAAACATACGATTAAGGGAAGAAGATTATTCGCACGGACGGGTGGAAGTTCGTAGGCGGGTGTAACAGGGGAAGGGCCTTAGTCTTCGTCAGTTGGTCAGAAGGACGTGGGTGGGACGACACAGGCCGGTGCTGGAGTGTTGCTCTGTAACCTGGGGGAGCGTGAGGCTTAGGGAGTCTGTCGAGGGAGGAACGCAGAACCACCACGTTCGACGCAGCCGTTGCTGGGGTTTTATCCCTGTCACTTAGGGGCGTGCGGCTAATGGGAGTTGTCGAGGGAGGAAGGCACTCCTTGCCGTCTATACCAGGCTGGTCGGTAATGGGCCATGTTGGTGCCCTGTAACCCTAGCATAGGGGGTTATGAGACCAGTCGCGTTTAGGTTCGAGGACTGATCACGGGGACTTTGTTTTTTCCAATTGTTGCGTGGGAAGTTTGCTAGTCAGTGGTTTTGGTTCGGATTTTTTGCTTTCAATTTGTTGCATGTCACTCATGTCCTATCTCGTAAAAAGAAAAACCAACGGGCGATGTGTTCGAATACGGCTATCATCTAGAGGTTGATCGTTCTCGGTGGTTGTGGTAGAACACTTTTAGGCTTTTGGGACTCCTTGCAATTTCCTTGAGGCAATTTTTGATGTTGTTTTATTCATGGACCTGCGGTTGTTCGATGCCAGAACGACGCTGGCCGGTGCTGGGGGGTTGACCCTGTAACTTGTTGACAGCAGGAGCTTGAGGCCTGGTAGAGAGATCTGGGAATGCCTGGGGGGGCATTTCACGGAAAATCAAGGGTTCCTATCGAAGACGATGCTGGCCGGAGCCGGGGTGAGTTGCCTTGTCCTGTAACCTATAGCGGGGGTGAGAGGCTTGGTAGAGCTTGGTAGGGAATAAGACAGTGTCTGAGGACTTCGAGGGTGTTAGGACCCTGTGGCGCTTTAGAGTGTTTGAAGACAATTGCTTGGATTTTCGCTGGTGGATAGTCTCCTAAATTTACCTCAAATAGCATTAAATTTGTTATAAAAAAGAGAGAAGGTTTTAGGATTCTGGAGCAACTCGCTTTAGGCTGTTTGATACTGATGCATTCATGGATCTGAGGTTGTTCGATGCCAGAACGACGCTGGCCGGTGCTGGGGTGTTGCCCTGTAACCTGCTGATTGCAGGAGCGTGAGGCCTGGTAGAGAGATCTGGAGATGCTTTGGGGTGGGCATTCCAAGGGGCAACCAAGGGTAGCTGTTGGGACGATGCTGGCCAGAGCCGGGGCGAGTCGTGTTGCTCTGTAACCTAGCCAGGTGGGGGTGTGAGGCCTGGGAGAGCTCGACAGGGAATAAGACAGTGTTGGACAGTTTTAGAGAGTTTTGTTTGGAAGTCTAGGGGTTCTGAGCATTCGAAAAGAGGTGAGTAGTCATTCATAGTTTTATAACCTCTCCTTTAATTCTCTTGAATGTCTTCAATAGTTCTAAAAAAACATGGTCGCCAATGGTGGTCTTGCAAATGACTTGTGATTTTGGGGACTCCTAGCAACTCGTTTTAGGAGGCTCCATTGCTGTTATAGGGCGTCGCTGCACTACTCTCGAAATGTGCAAAACGAGAGTGAATCTTCCGCTAGAATATGGAAAGATACATGGCCATGATTTTTGTCTTTTGTGCATTTCAAGAGTAGTGCAGCGACGCCCATACTCAGTGATCTGCGGCTGTCCGATGCCGGAACGATGCTGGCCGGTACTGAGGTGTTGCCCTGTAACCTGTTGATGCAGGAGTGTGAGGCCTGGTAGAGAGATCTGGGAATGCTTTGGGGTGGGCATTCCAGGGGACAACTAAGGGTTGCTGCTGGGACGACGCTGGTCGGAGCTGGGGTGAGTCGTGCTGCCCTGTAACCCAACAGGGTGGGGGTATGAGGCCTGGAAGAGCCCGGCAGGGAGTAAGACACTGTTGGAAGAATTTAGAAGTGATTGCTAGGGATTCTGAGGGTTTTGAGCATTTGTAGGACCTTTGTGGTGGCGATCTTTTCTAAAAAACTTCAGAATTTGTGCAGTTTAGAAGGAAACTTCTGATATTTTTTCTCCTCATATTCTTTCAGATTTTTTCAGACCTTTTCTGAATTTTAGCCTATCTCGTGGGGTTCTTCATTGAATATAGTAATTGATCATGATCCTATTTTCAGACAAAACCGGGTAAGAGTCCCAGTATCTCAAAGTTTTTCTGTATATGTTCTCAAACATGTTTCATGTTTCAAATGGGACGCTGGGCCCAGTTCCCAGCACGTGCGGCTCCCCACGAATAGAGTGGAGCATTGTTAAAAAAAAAAAAAAAACACCCTACCTGACCGGAAAGGTAGCTTGTATAGATTGCCCAAAGTGCAATCTGAAACTCTTTTTTGCCCAAAGTGTAATTTCAAAAGTCTCTTGGGGCCTGTAGTAGATTGTCTGGGCCTGGCGTCCGAAGTTCCCGTTCGACAAGGCTCGTCCGATTCCGCTTCCACCAGGGCTGGGCAACCTATCAGCTCTGGTGCCTATCACTGCTGTTTGGTCCAAGTTACCTGCCCATTGGTAGGGTAATGGTTCTGAGTGCTGGTCACACTGAGGTAAGATAGTGGGATAGGGGGCGTGCTAGGAGTATTGATGTGAGGATGGGATGGGAGCTGGTCTCATATTCCAGGACACCCACGGCCTACTGCTCCAGGTGATTACTGTGTACTCAGTGACTGGCCTCTACAACACCATGGACTTTATAAGATCAAAAAAAAAAAAAAAAAAAAAAAATCAAGTTTCCGCCTTTTTTTCTTTATAAACGGGCCCATAGGGCCCAAACATTCCTTTTTGCCGAGCCTCGTCCAACCCCGAAAAATGCGGTGTGACGCTGGACGACCAGACCTGCACGGCCCGGCCAGTGCGACTAGGACCCTCCTGCCTGGTCACCCGGGCGAGTTAAAAAACAGTAAAAACTTCCCCCCCCCTTCTGATGATGGGCCATTTTTGTGCCCTCCTAGAGGGACCCAAATCCGCTCTTTTTTTTTTTTTTGGTTCATGTCAGTTTTGGRGGTTTGGGGGGGGGGGGCGGTTAAGGGCCTTAGAGGGGCTTGATTTGAAAGGCCTGTGAGCACTGTGAGATGATTTTCCTTACATTATTTTATTTTTGCTTCGAATTCTGAGAAGAATTATGAAGTGACCCTCAGCTAAAAGTTATTTGGTGTGCTATTCTGCACAACATACTTTTCATGGTAACCGTGGACTCGGGCACCGGACACTTCCAGACTAGTGTCTGGACCTGTCTGGACTGTCCGGTGATCCGGATATCACCAGACCCAGACAGTCCGGACCGGCGCCAGGGGCCACAAGAAAAAAAAAGAAAATGGGGGGACCGGGGTTTGGTGGCGTTGTTGGCAGGCACTCATGTGCTTTACACTTCTGTAGTTCAGGCAGCGGAGCACCGGTCTTGCAGCAAAACAACAAGCACATTCAACTAGCAGACATGCACAGTTGCAAACAGTGCAATGCAGGCACAAGACTTAAGAAATGGAGATTTTTTTTTTTTTTTTTAAGTATGATTAACTTTGAAGTTTGAACTTTGAATTAAGCAGTTTAAGTTCATAACTTCATATAACATAACAGTTCGAACTTTGTGGCTGAATTCAGAATGTCAGAGTCTAATGTCCGCCAGCACTGGCAGCACTGTCAGTGCTCTCTCTCTCTCTCTCTCTCTCTCTCTCTCTCTCTCTCTCTCTCCCCTCTCCCCCCCCCCCCCCTCTCCCTCTCCCCCCAATGGGCAGCACGGGCGGGCGGCACGTCGAAACGGCCACTTTGAAATTACTCCGGCCTGTGTGAAACCTGCCACCACAAGATCCTGCAGTCTCTTGTGTCTGGACCTCTAGGCCCTGTCCGTTGGGGTGAAACAACACTGAAAAATCACCCCGTTATTTTTCAAGGGGCGGCCAGGACCCGAAAAATGTCCTGGGCCGCCCCTTTTTTTTTTTGATTTTTTCCCTGGGGACCTCCATCCGGTCATCAGGGACCGAACACCGGACCTGGACATGCTGTTCCGGACTGTCTGGAACCTGGTCCAGACGTCTAGTCAGTTAGCATGATACTATTTCTTCAAAATTTTTTGATTTTTTTTTCCGGTGGGATATGGGCCGGGAACCCTCCCAGCCCAGTTGCCCTGCTGGTCGTCCCGGGCAGGTCCCGTGCCAGCTTTGGGGCCCGGAGCAGATGTGTGGGCGAGGTAGATCACGACCAATGGCCGAAGCTGGTGTCAACGGCTGCCAAACGTCTTCTCTTCGGGGCACTACCAGACTGCACTACATCCCCCTTGTCGACCAGCATAGTCTATAGAGTTCGTCAGGAACAGTGGTATGCAATGCCTGTCTGTAGGGCTGGCTGTCCCCATTGTAGATGGAAAAAAAAAAAAAAAGGTGGATGTGTGTTGTTGGCTGTCACACAAGTTCGCATCTGATCTTATACAGGTGCAGTTGCCTCGTGCACCAAGGCACGCTCCTGTTCACGGAAACCTCTTTTCGAAAAGGTGTGGGGTGAGCCATCAGCCTCAACCACCATTGCCCAAGCAGGGCCTGCCACAACACATGGGGGATCCACAATGTCAGTGGCTGCACTTCTTTTTTCTTTTTTTTTTATGGCCCACCCTTGCAGATGTAGATGTCAGTAGCTGCCCTGCCTAAGGTAAAACAAGGCTGTCTGAAGCTGGAAATGCCCTGTGCCGGCAGTAGTGGACCTTGAAATGGATTTCTCAGTTTATAGGAAGTCAGAGGACAGCTCTTTGGTGCGTCAGATGTCAGACAGTGTACACTTTTGTCATTATGGTTTTCCTTTCATACCTCTTTTAGAATGGCTACCTAGCCTTACAGCTTTTTTTTTTTTTTTTTTTTTTTTTTTTTTCACCTTGCAGCAATGACTAGGCTTCTTTCTTTTTGTTCTCATCTCCACGAAATAGAAAAACATTACGTTAGCCACAGGGCGGAGGTCCCGCTTCTGTTTCTTCCTCTTGTTTTTCCCCCGACCAAGTGTTTCTTAAGCCACCAGTGCACGCCCCCAGCCTTGCAGTCCGAAACTCGTCAACCCAAGAAAACGAGCCCGAAACATCAAACGCTGGGCCCACCGTTGATAAATTCAATCGGCGGCCGCGTTTTCGTTTCGCGCCTCCAGAACTTGAGGTGTCAGACCCGCGGCCCAGGTGGCGGTTTAAACCACTCAGTACCTTTCATTTCGCGACTCCAGAACTTGATGTGTCAGACCCGCGGCCCAGGTGCCCATGTACTGGCGGTTTAAACCACTCAGAGAGTCAGTACCTTTCCCAGGCAAAGTCGAGAATCAAAACTGCGACGTTGGGAACTTCCAAAGACTTCCGATGACCGGACCAAAATGGCTGGCAGCACCAGCCGAAAGAAAAAAAACAAACAAACAGCCCTCCGAAAAACGCCCCTGGTCACTTTGCCCCTTCTAACAAGGCAAATTCATCTACGCCCTCCACTGGCCTAGTGCAAAACTAATGACCTGCTTGACACTTTTGGATGCCCTGCGGGCCCCTTGCAAATTATCCTCACGCGCTTGTGAATCAGATGCAACTTCTGTGCTGGCCACCGAGACAGGGCTCCTTCTCCTCCTCCTCCTCCTTGTCCTCCTCCTCCTGTGCCCCTTTATCTGCTTCCCTCCCCCCTCTCCTCCCCCTCCTCCTCCCCCCCCCTCCTCCCCTTCTCGTCTTTCTCCTCCTATCCCATTCTTCCTCTGAACTGTCCTGAGGTGAAATGAGATGTCGATTGCTGCCCTGCCTAAGAAAAAAAAAGAGATGTCAATTGCCGCTCCTGGCGGCAAGGATTGGCAGGAGGAAGAAAAGTATGAGGGCGGACGTAGAGGAGGGAACCAGGGTCTTTTCCAAAAAAAAAGAGAGAAAAAGAAAGGGAAGGCAATGGCGCTGTGACGATGACAGTGTGGTCCTTCATAGTAGCTGACTGCACCCCCAACTCTTTATTTTCGCAGAGTTGGGCCGCTTCACACTGGGCTGTTTATGTGGTAGACTAACTACCGTCTTCACCCGAATAGAACGCCCGGTAATTATCTCCGTATCTGGACTGGAAGTTGCCCCAAATACAGCTATAATGACCGGGAAGACGGTAGCAAGGGAATAGTCGGAAAGTGTACATCCAGGCTTACAGACATCAATCACCAATTATAGCCCAGTGGCTACGTCCATCTGCGCCAGCTCATCCCTTTGACCGGTGACTGGTATAGTCATGCTGTGTAGCCACATCCTCACAGTGAATCAGGCGAGGAGGTGCTGCACTCCGACACTGAGGAGGCACGTGTGTGTGAATGTGTGTTTTGCGCGAAGTAGGGAAAACTAGGGCGCAGTCAGGGTTTCAGTTTCAAAATGCAGTCTAGGCAAAACGCTGAAAATGTTGAATGTATACAAGCTAGCTTGACGGTCCGGTGGGGGTGTGTTAAGTTCGAGGGATGTCGGGAATGCATTTTGAAACTGTTCTCGTGACTGCGTGGGCTGGGGACAGTTCCAGGTGTGGTTGGTGGGTGTTCCCCCGTGCTATACATAGAGTAGCGAGAGGATATATACATATATATATATTTAAGTGCGCTCTTTTAGTTTGTAGTGATGTGACAATATATATGTATATATCGTCACAAATAGAACTGCCAGGTAAACCGTAGGCAGAGAGGGAGAAGAGGACAACAAACGAGGGGCTGTGACAAATGTATATATGTATATATATATATATTGTCACATCACTACAAACTAAAAGAGCGCACTTTGCGGAACAAAGAATAAAAGCAAAAAACGGGCACAGTGATAACATGCAAAAATAAAAACAAAAAGAAAAAACAAGGGCAGATTGAAACCATTAAATTTCTCATTCTTCTTTGAACTCCACCTCCACTGTGCCTCTCACGTGCAAGGCTCGCCACGCTGTCTCTTATACACATCTAGATGTGTATAAGAGACAGGTGAAGGGGAAGGTGTTAAACACAGGGAAAAGCTCAAGAATGAGGCTGTCCTTGACGACAGAAAGGACACACATTGTAAGGATGGGGTGGATGAGCGCATGGAAGACCTAACTGAGCATTCTCAAAACAACAACTGCCACGACGGCTGGCATGAAGCATGCCAACCATACATTCCTGACAAATAGCATGTCTATTGCAGGCCATAATAAAGGAAGAACGCCCCCCACAAAAGAGCATGCATTCAGCATAGCGTCCGTGGCCACAAAATGGACATATAGTGCTGTCTCTTATACACATCTAGATGTGTATAAGAGACAGGTGCAACAGTGTCTGTGGCTGTGCAAAGGAGAAGGTCACACAGTGTCTGTACATTGTACTGCTGCACTACGGTGCCAGAGGAATGATCTTCGACATAAAGGAGGTTGCGGACAGATTGATGTGGCAAGAGAACAACATCATAGAGTACGAAATCAGTAATATCAATCATGGCATGGACCATGACACCGTCGTTCCACACCTCCCAATGGTCAGAGGCGTGTACAATAGCCATGTAATGGCCAGGCCCATGCACAATGTATATAAAGAAAATTGAGAGAAGAAAGTAGATTTAGTTTAAAAAAAAAAAAAGATTTGCAGTGGTATCCTCAATGAAGTATGAATGCAATATTTATTGGACCTCTGAGGCTTCTAGCATTTGATGCAACCTCAAGGAAAGTTTGTCTCCACTGTCGGTCTGTTCGTTAGATTTTTCCCAGGAGATATTTTCTGCTAGGGCTAATAGTTGTATCTGGCGGCCTGATTTGGCTGAAGAGGCAGTCTTTATCTTCACATATCTTTATAAAGAGACAAACTTGACAAAGGTTATGTAAATGGGACGCTGGACCCGGTTTCCAGCAGGTGACGCTCCCCACCAATAGTGGAGTCTCTACCCAGGTGTTAGTGGTGTCTGCTCTTATCAGCAACACTAACACTGGTAGGGCTTAAAAAAAAAAAAAAAAAAAAAGTTTTTGTGACTGCGCAAAAGTTGCCTCTCTGAGGGAGTGTGTTTGTACACTGTCAACACTGACTCAACCGAGCAACGCCTTTTCCACACGGATGCAGAGATCCAAAGTGAAAAAAAAAAAAAAAAGTTATATGCAATATTTTAAATGATAGTAATGTTTTTTAATAATTTAATACATGTATGGTTTTGATGAAACAGTCGTTTCAAGTGTTGTATTCTGAAAGGTGAAAGGTGTGAAGACCACCACGACTGTGCACTCAAGCATGATGGGATGTGTACACACCTGTTTTATTTGCCTTTCAGCACACCTGCACCTTATATCCCGTTCGTTCTCGTAGTGATGCTCGTCCAGATATAAGGTGCAGGTGTGCTGAATACTCACGGCAGAGCAGACTGTTAGAGATTGGCATGAGAGGGCAGTCAGGCTGGGGTCAATTCCCACCACGTGCTGCTCCCCACGAATAGATCGGAGCCTTCTGCGAGGCTCCAGGCCTCGATAAGCCCTTCTAGGCCTGTTCAGCAAGTAAGGCCGCCCGAAGTGAAGGCGGGCCTCCTGAGTTACATGAGGCCTATTTTCGTGTTTTTTGCAACGGGGGAAAATCAGACAGTTACACAGCGTCAGTTGGTTGAGAGAGGCCAGGCCGTGCATAACAACATCTGTTTCAGGTTTCTAGGCCCTTCCTGATAGAATCGGAGACAGGCCCTGGGCCTGACATGAGGGACAAACTGTACGCATGACGCCTGGCAGTTGGACACAGGTAACTGCCAGAGGCCCAGCATAATCTTCCCCTGGAACAGAGGCCCGGTGACTTGGGGCCTACCAGAAGCTTCTGGACAGAGCCCCAGACCAGCCAGGCAGCTCCCGACTGGCGGCCACTTTCCATAAAGGAAAGTGCCTGGCCACTGGCTGGGTATTGGGGAACTCACTGCTTCTGGCGCGAGCGCTGCTGTAATAGCTTCTCACGCGAGTCGCCCACACGCTCACGGGCAAGTAATGGGGATTGGCAGGCAGCCATAGCCGGGCTAGGCTGCCAGTATCTGGATGACCCGCATGGTGGTCTTCGGGTGCATGTGGCATCTGTGTGGAGGATCGTGGTTGTAAGTGTGGCGAGGACATACCTGGTGTTTGATGCGTTCGGCATTGGCTGAGGTCTGCTCGTACTTTGGAAAGCTGTTGACTTCACCGGCGGCATTGTAGATAAGCTAGATAGGATCTGTCAGTTGTAGTCTGGGCGCCGAGCGCCACATAGGGGAACGACATTGGTTTTTGATGATGATGACGGGACTATTTCAACATTGGCATTTGTGAGCTCTGCTGTGCTCTTATCCGGTGTATTTCGTGTTGCAATTCTGCTTTGGTTCGAGGTCAAGACTATCTCGTTTCATATGTATGATGCGGTTTGGTTTCTGAATTTCGTTATCGCTCATTTTCCTCGCATTTTGGTATCGGAGCTGTGGCGCTTGTCTTCTGCTTATGTGGTGCATGCACGCGGGTAGCTGGGGGAGCAACCGTGGATTGTGTGCAGTGAGGAGGGCGAAGGCAATAGCAGGTAGGCGACCCAGGAGAAGAGGGGTATCGCCAGGAAGGCTAATGTGGTGATTTTGATGTTTTGCGGTGTGATGAGAACTATCTGGCGCATGATTGAAGCTGAGGTGGAACGACAGTATAATGCTGGTTGTGCCAAGGCACTGATTCGTCATCGCAATCAACGTCAGGTGATGGTGAGAATATTTGTGGTTTGGGGGCAGCTATTTTGAGGTACGTTGTTCTTCACCTTATCTACCCTCTTCGACACTTTTTACCGTGAGGATGTGTGTTATGTCTCGAGAGTCCTCTCATGTGAGGAGTTGTGTGCTCAACCTCGAGACGCTTTGAGAGTGGGCATTGTTCACGTGGAGCATCTGGAAGGAGATGATGTTGCCATCTGAAGGGCCGTGGATGAAGCACTGGGTCACGGTCATCATGCCAACCCACCGGAAATAGAGCATGCATGCCTTGCTGCTTTTGTCCTTTGTCTGCCTGCTGCACTTAGTAGAGGTTGTGGGGGACTGGCCAATCCTATGGGGGAGACGATCACTGGACCGTCTGAAAAGAGCCTCCGGCGGGGCAAACCTACTCGTATCGTGTGCGAGGATAAAGAAAGGACGAACGGGACTGGCCATAGCTCATGACTTGGGGCACAAGGGTGGGCCGTGCACACCTTCAGACACTAGCGCTATCTGGATTGCTCAGGAACGTTGACGTCAAGTGACTTCAATAAGAATTGGGGAAGGGGTGGATTTCAGGTGATAGTTCGTTGTCAATTCCATTATGTAAACATCCATGCAAGCAATTCTATTTTATCTTTGATTAGTTAGATGTGACTGCCATTAACACATCTGACAGACAACATAGGTAGAACAATCCGTTTTCCGCATTTGCTTTCTATTTGAGAACACGTCAGATTAAATAGAGTTGTTTGTAGGAATCTGGACTTACCTTTTGAACTCAACAGTGTAACTTCTGATATTGTCACCGATTAATTATTTTATTATTTTAAATAGGTTTGACCACTAAGCTGCGGTAGGCAACAGAGAGTGTCCTAGTGCAGACTGTGTACAGTGTTGTAGCATGTGAGCGACAGAGAGTACATTGACCCGGACAGTCGGATCTTGCGTTCATCAAGCAAGACTCCCATTGGTTCATGTACTAGGTTTTGTACTTGAACGAACTTCCTGAGCCCTGAGTTTTGTTATCCGTGCTTTTTCCATCTCTAATAGGCTTAGAGGGGATGGGGGGAGGCGTACCCGTCTGTTTAGTTGGTGGTATGCATGGGATCAACGGTCATTGAGGCCCTCCTACTTTGTAAAATTTGTTGTTTTTCTTTCTAAGGACTTTTTCACAATTTTTTTCTGGCATCTACGAAGGTACGTAGGACTTATACGCGCCTTAGTAAGCGCGCTAGGAATTTTATTCGGCGGTTGGGAATTCCAAAAATTGTGGCCGTGTCTCCCGTTGACGTGTCCTTTCTTGCAAATGAATATTCCTAAATTCACCCTTGAAAGCTCTGTGGATTTTCAGTGGGATCTGAATAAACGTAGGATTTTTCCCGCGCCCAGTCTCACACATTGATATCAGTTTTGAATTTGTCAATCTTGAATTAGTTTTAGAACTAGGATGGGCGGAACGTAACTGTTTTGGTGCCTTTTGTTTCTGTGCCAGCACCATATATGCAACCTTTCCTCACTTCCTACCATCCCCAGGCCATCTTCGCTTCTTTCTTCTTCACGCCTTTTTTCCTCCATCTGTAACTGTTTTCCATCCCCTCTCCCTACGCGCTTCTCTCCCGCTCCTTTTCGTCAGAATCTTGGTCTCGCTCCGCACTACTCTTCACACTCTCCTTCTTCCCGCCTTTAGGAACTCCCTACCGATCCCCCCCCCTCAGGGTATTGAAACCATCAGGCAACATCATGTAAGGAGGATACTCCCCTCGCACTATAATGTGATTGGCTGCAAGGAACATGCGGGGATTGATATGGCTTTCCTCGATCGATTTACCCGAACTCTCACTTCGCCCTCTCCTACCTCCACCCCATTCCTTCCCATCTTCTATCCTCCTGTTAGCAACTATAAATTTCGTAAGCGCATCCAAAAAACTCTCTTTGTCAACCCATCTGTCAGTTTCCGTGAAGTTGTGGCTAGATGATGCGTATGTACGGCAAGTTGAAAAGTCCTGATGAGCTGACTGTAGTTTTGCAAGGCTGTGCGCCGGATGGCCGTGACGGAGTGTGGGATCTGGACAAGTCGGTGTAGAAGCTGAGTTGGCAGGGTGGCAATTGTTGTGGGGTGAGGTTGGTATGTGGCGGTTGGGATCGCCAAGACCAGGGTAAGGGAGGTGTGTGTACGAGTGATTGTATGGTCCGGAGCCATAGTCAGAGAGCGTAAGGTTTGGGTGCCTTCGATCTTCAGTTCCTCTCCTTCTTATATTGGAAGCTAAGTTTACAACAGATTGCCGATTTTGGTTCTAGGATCTACCTTTGTGCTCACAACTTCTCCTTTATCTTCGTCCCCTTCTTCGGTCAAGGTACAACTTCATCTACCTCCTTCGACTTCATCTTCCTTCTATCTCTCTCTCTTTTGATATTTTCTTCATGGATGTTTTGATAACTCTCTCGTCCCTATCAGCTCCCAAGGTCATGTCCTGCTCGTCTCATTAAATTCAACCGGATCTCGCGAGGATGAGTATCGTTGGATCTAAGGAGACCAGCGGGAACAAGTGATCTTATTTGGTCCCTCTCTGCTCCTCGGTATTCGATGGTTAATCGTACGTAATACATGAGTGATCTCTCACACACGTGTATCGATTGAGTTGTTACCCCGATGATGGGAACAAAGCAGAAATCTGATGTGATCACTTCGATGCATGCTTAACTATTCGCACGAATGAAGAATGGTCGTTCTCTCAATTGATTGGATTGCATGGACCTACGCTTTGGATTGGTTTGCACGATGGGTGGAAAATAATGCATATCGTGGTGTCTATTTGTTTTTTTGATCGAATATCTGATTGATTAGACATACGTGATCAACCTTTCTTATGCCATGAGGACCGATTTTCCCGATCTGAGCGAACGTCGACTTCCCGTCGACCGCCACGCCCGTTCCTGTACAACGAGGAAAGGACACGTGTATGTGAGTGAGACATACGAAAAGTCGTCGCCAAGATCGGTGGACACTAATATTTCCCTCCCAAAATAAGGTGCTCAGGATTTGTAGGCATTGGTTTTGTCATTACTGATACTTGATTTCTCCCGTACTCGTTGTTATTGCATTTTAACGAGTTGATTGTCATCCTATGGACGGCGGTGGCACCTCGTTGGCCCAACACTTTGTGTAGCGAATGTTGCCACACGGAGCGTTATCGAGAAAAGGGGTTCCACTATTGGACACGTGGCGAGAACGAACACAAGGAAAGAGCGATCTCCCGTACTCATTGTTATTGCCTTTTAACGAGTTAATTGTCATTGCGGTGACACCTCATTGGCCCAACACTGTGTAGCGATTGTCGCCACACGGAGCGTTATCGGGAAAAGGGGTTCCACTATTGGACACGTGGCGAGAACAAACACAAGGAAAGAGCGACCAGACTGAGACCATCCACATCCGATTCCGAACTTTGTAATGAACGACACTGAGGCTTAATTTGAAAACGAGATCCCACGTGCATACCCTCGCCTTTCCATTCGAAAAGACGTAGAGTAGCTCGCATTTAAGTTCAAAGATACTTTTGGATTGAACGAACGCTTGAAAGCAGTGCGCGCTATTTCCTTCGCGCGCGGCTATGGCCATGTCTCACTAAACTAGGACCACACGGGGGATTTCAGTTTCGTCTGTGCCCCCACACTCAATTTTCTAAAAGTCCTTGGTACACCCCATTTTGCTGTTCTTTCAGGGCCTATTCGGCATTATTTATCACTCCGACCGGAAGACAGCACAAGGCGTGAGGTTGAACGTCACAAGTCTGTGTTGATTTGTGTATGTTCTTTGTATCTGTGCCATGTCATAATGCTGTAATCTATGTACATTTGTTGCGAAGGGTTGTGCTATCGTGTGTAAGGGTTGTGCTATCGTGTGTATAGGAAGGCCTATCTGTGTTGTACGTCCCCAGTGTACAGAGCGCGAATCGAACCCAGAATATCCATCATGTAACAGCTAAGGTCAACCGACTTCAGCATGAAATAATCCGTATTGCGCTGTGCCAGGCTGGGGAAGAAGTACATGGGATGCCAAAAGGGGAGATTGAGGGTCCTAGGCCTACGCCAGAGCTCTATCTACTAAGCTACCACGTCTTCTCCCCCTCACACCCCCCACATCCCACACCCTGGTCCCTACTGTTGGACGTGGAGGAGGATAAGCGGATCGTAAGCAACCTTTGTGGCTCGCTTGCGCTGTCCGATACTCACCGCAGGTTCTACCCAAATGACTGAACATTCTCTTGCCTGCAAACCGACGATTCATCCTGCTTGTCCAAGTCATCTCTGGTGGATCTAAAATGGTTTGGTATTGGAGAGTCTTAAAGTTGGTGCAGCTAGTTTCTATTTGATTATCTGGCAGGCTATTGGAGCCTGAAGAGGCGGGACATTCTGAATTCTCAAGGTTTTGTTTCTATGTTGTACAGGAAATGGTGTAATCAAGGGACGTTGGACTCGATTCCCAACAGGTGACGCTCCCCACTAATAGATGGAGCGGCCCATCAGGCAAAGCCTCAATTCCAGGGGTTCTCTTACCACCACCAGAATAGAGGCCACAAAAAAAAAAAAAAAAAGGCATAGACTTTGTCCTCATCTCAGATGATCTAGAGGGTGCCCTCAAGCTTGCAGCCATTTTTACCCCGGAGCCCACACCCAGGATTAGACCACATAATGTGCATGATTGCTCGGACTTTCCGAAAGAAGCCAGATCAAGGCCCTAACTTTTATAAATGAAATAAACCTCGATTTTAAACTGACACAATTCACTAGGTACATTCACAATGAGTGGGAGTATGAAGTGGACTCAGAAGCTGATTGGTTGAATAATGTTTTTTTTTTTCATGGCAAAGAAATGTAAAAAAAAATCCAGACAATTGGCAGTCAAACGATATATGCAGGAAATAGACATTTTCAAAGAAATTCAATCCCTTGAAAATTCTGAGAATCAACCAACCCAAGGCCAAGACCAGAACAATTCACAGCTTTTCAAAGAAGTTCGATCCCTTAAAAATTCTGAGAATCAACGAACCCAAGGCCAAGACCAGAACAATTCACAGCAGAAGTATCAAGACCTCGAACATCGACTAAGTACGCCCAACATCAAATGGCAGGGAGTATGTATCAAGGGGAGACTGAAAAAACAATATTTTGGAGGAAATATGGATAAAGGGTATCAGTGGCGGTGGTGAGAGCAGACACTAGCATCCGCCGAGGATGCTAGTTGTGTCTGCTCTCAACAGCGCCACTAACACCCTTGAGGAACGTCTTTCTTTAGGGGGGGGAAGCTACATGGGAGTCACAAAAACGAGTTATAATTGCACTATGGGCCAAGATACAGTTTCGAATTGCAGTTTGGGCATCAACACCTACCTCTTAAACCACCAGTACCTACCGGTTGTCAAGGCCCGACCCTAAAGCTACCGGTAGGCCTAGCCTACAGCTACGGTGATGAGCATCGAAGTACCGGTACTTCGAGGACATCAACATTTGTTTACAATAAATGTGAACAAAATCAAAAGAAAAACAAATGAAAAACAAAAAAACTTTAAAAAAAAAAAAAAAAAAAAAAATGAAAAAAAAAAAAAAAAAAAAAAAAAAAAAAAAAAAAAAAAAAAAAAAAAAAAAAAAAAA
>BFEA01000116.1:895521-910934 GCA_003427395.1 Chara braunii | reverse complement strand
TATCTATCTATCTATCTATCTATCTCTCTCTCTCTCTCTTGTTCCGCTTTCCTTTCCCTTTTCTTCGAAGAAGAGCATGTGTTTACAGATCAAGAAGGTCGAGCAAAGAAGGTATATGGTCAAACCTCAGTGAACTTCCGGGATAGATWGGCCCCACAAAGCTCTTGACTGGCAVTYAGAGCGAGAACATTTYACAGRCTCATCCATGATCAACAGCCCGCTTGGAACGGTGCACTTAATGGATTCKCTGTGAGGAAGCGTTCAGCAGGCCCATTGATGATCAGCAGCCCGCTTGGGGCCGTGCACTTAATGGATTCTCTGTGAGGAATCGTTCAGCAGGCTCATTGATGATCAGCAGCCCGCTTGGGCGGTGCGCTTAACGGGTGTTCGGAGYGTRAACTTCTTGCAGGCCCGTTTGTGATCAGCGACCGGTCTGAGACAGAGATCTAAACTCAGCGGAACGATGATTGCTTTAAGCAGATACACTGGCATATATTCACATGCCTCTTCCCACACGGCGTGTCGTGCTGAGAATCACTTACCGAATGAGCGCTTAGTCACCGAAAAAAAAAAGGGCAAAAGGAAAAAAAAAGATCTGTGAAGGGAGCCTTCCGTAAGCAGATGATCGCTCCTAGAATTCCGCCCCTAAAGTTGCTGACTCGTCAGTCCCCATGGATCTCAGTATACGCAAATGGTCCTCACGCGCTACGTTCGCGAACTGGGCGTTGCGGACTCCATGCGCGTCGTTCCCCCTTGCTTAAAAGCGTTGCGCTGGCTGAGGTGCACGCCGGTCACGCTGTCCCCTGCAGCTCGTTGACCTTCTCTCCTTCAGACGCGATCCTTGGCTGGGTACACCTGGCCCACTATTTCCTCACCCGATTCCCTTTGAGCAGCACAGCGTTTCCCCGCTCTTTGCACGACGCCCATTTCGTGCTTCCCCTCCTTTCTCTGATGACTTCCATAACCACTTGCCCACCGCAGTGGTGAGGGCGGGAGACACCTTGCACGTCTTTCCCAATCTCCCTCTGTCAACTGTCCCCGCCTTCCTATTGCGCTGGGCACACCGTGCACATCCCCYCCTGCTCTCTAGTCCCCTTTCCCTTTATGGTTTTAGCTGAACGTGGTCTTTCCTCCTCCCAGGTCCAATCCGTAGGCCTTCGTAGGCTGAAGGCAAAAGCAGGGCCAGGCCCAGCACTGGTGCAGTGRAACCCATATACAGTCTCAGCGGGACCTGCAACTGAAACCTGCTGTAAAAAGAAAGCCAGATACTTCCGCATGGCAGGTACCCGTACCAAACTTGTCACTTTTACGCTCCAAAGCCAACCACGGTACTAAAAAGCAATTGTATTGTTCCAGTTACCAACACAAAAGCCGAACCGCAGTCCAGCTGCTGCTCCCAACACCCAGTTACCATGCTTGTTCCGTATCTGTCCCGGATCAGAGTGTCGTGCGAACACCGAACCTGAAAGTGATGTAGTGATGTGTATCATACCGACGCCGGATACCGTAGAAAACTGAAAAGCCAGGGTAGTACCGAACCTATTCCGGACATGAAACAACCATCCCCGAGCCTGTAAAAAAAAACAGACGCGTGTACCACTTCAGTGCCGAGCCAATGCCGTATCAATACCGAACCCGAAAAAGATCTGCGGCGTGTAGCTCAGCGATGCTAGACCAATGCCGAACACGAGACAACCATACCATGCCAATGCCGGACCAATACCGAGCCAACATCGAATCTGAGAACATGTCAAATGCCGCACAATACCGTGGTCCCAAAGCTGAAATAAAGCGCCATAGTGGCACCAAACGTGGAATAAATGGGCGCAGTGACGGTGCCGAGCCTGAGCTAAATACCCGTGATAGCGCCGAAACTGGAATAACCTGTCGTCCATGTTGCGAACCTGAAATACATCGTCATAGTGGCTCCAGACCTGAAAGTAAGCCACCGTAGCGGTTCCGGCCCTGAAACAAATACCCCTGATGATGCTGATCCTGAAATAAATAGCCGTGATGATGTCGACCCTGGAAATAAATCACCCTGGTGCCCGAACCTGAAGTACGCGGATACCGGCTCAGGCCGAACCTCAAACATGTCCGGTACCGAACCTGACATCATGCCGTCGGTCCAATGTAACACGATCCCACGCTGTCCATATCCATGTGGCCATCGTCCGTACTGCCGGGCTCAGTAAGGTTAGTAATCAGGTAAATAGGGGACGCGTCATAGAGAGTTTCGATCATCGGGGGATACCAAAAAAAGTTAGAGCTCAGGGAATTTGATCAAATTTGGGTTCTGAGCTGCCGGTGGGTATCCCAAGCAAAACCTGACCAGRCATCGAATAATCATTAGCTCCTGTTTGTTTCATCATTTTTAATTGCTCTCCCTTTTCCTTAATTCTATTGTCTGAAATAGTGAATTAGCCGTAGGTTCACCAAAAATGAATTCTGAGGGAGTTTAATCAAATAGTTGAAATTCTCTCTTTTCTTCTCTCCCTTACCATTTTAAATCTTTTTCTCTGGTTTTCTACTTCATTGCCGGAAACATAGAATAACGAGGTATTTTCCTCAAAATTTAAATGCCGCGAAAAAGA
Source organism: Chara braunii (assembly GCA_003427395.1). Classification (NCBI taxonomy): domain Eukaryota; kingdom Viridiplantae; phylum Streptophyta; class Charophyceae; order Charales; family Characeae; genus Chara; species Chara braunii. The sequence goes on along the minus strand of BFEA01000116.1, from coordinate 908,340 downwards.
AGGGAACTAASGGATATTACGTTTTTCTYTTCCCTCCTACTGTTCCCAATCTTTTCTCCCATCTTTAGTTTAGGTACAAAAATAGACAAAAATTTGAGGCCTCATTTCGGCCCCGGTCGTATGCCGCAAAAACGTTGCGGCGAAGTCGATACCCGCGATGCCTCTCCGCAGCAGGCCAATCCGAGTCTAGCTCTATAAACGACCGAAAATGACGGTCCTTAGATGCGCCGAGTGTGGCCACTTATCTCGCCATCTTTGAGGATTACTCGTAAGGCTCAGTGCACCCAGAATCAGGGGTGCCCTGAGTTCCCCTAATTTTTGTTGCCTGGTCATACGAGAGTACCATCAAAACACGGACTTGTCCCTGAGCCTAAGTCCCAAAACTGCAAATCTCAGGCGGCGCACTGCTTGCGGCCGCCTGACACCGGGCCTTTTGTAGCCCCCGGGTAATGAGGCTCATTCCGAACCTAAGCTCGGGCCTGCCTAGGTCCTAGTGGTCCCCACGTGAAAGTTGTTAAGGTCTCCCCAATTTCTGCAGGGCCTAGATCCCGAAATTAATAATTTTATGGTCCAAGGCCCCTTTTTTCAGCCTAAGGCCAGTAGCATCCATTTAGGCTTTACTTACAACCCGAATGTCAAGGCCCCAAGCATGTCCGTGCAGTGGTTCCCCTTTATTTTGAACTTGTGGTGAACCTCGGGTGTGGCCGCACCTTAGTCTGCCTGATGGCTCGTCTCAAGAGCCCTGCGTCATCCCTTGTCAGGCACATCGCCCTGACCTAGTGCGGGTTCGACCCTCTCAGCCTTGTCCCTTATCCGAGGTTTCCGACAATTCCTCAGTTGTCGTCACGCTTTAATGTCGTGTCAGTGGTAGTGTCCATAAAAGAATGCCCACTAAGAGTTTGCGTCCCCATTTCTCTTAGCGTCTCAGCCCTAACACTTGCGCCGTGAGTATGGCATCACCGTCCTTCGACGTCGGCCACGATCTCGTCAGGTAAAACATCTGGATTTGGTTCTCACCAAATGTTATCTTCAAGGAAGTAAAGGGCAGTGTAATGCTTGAGCCGCCTGACATCGTGACGCCTTTGATGCCGAGGTGTTGTGTACCATTCCTCTTCCGCACCCTTCGATCCGATGCCAAGTTGTGACGACCAAGTCTTTTCGGTCCACTTGTGCGTACAAGTGGACCGACAAGATCGACCTATGTTTTCTTAGGACCGCCGCAACGACTGAATCTTGACCTACGAACTTGTTTTCGGACACCCTCGTGGTGCGGTTGCTTGATGAGTTTGTCGACGTCTTTGAGTTTCCTACCGGTGTGGTGCTGGTTCGACCGAATTGAATCTCCCACAAGATCATTCTTGACGCCGGTGCCGTGCCGCCTAAAGAATGCATCTATCGCATGAGCGAGGAAGAGCTCGTGGTTCTCCGCTTGCAACTCGATGACTTGTCGGAAAAGGGTTGGATCCACCCCAATAGCTTACCATACGGCGCACCGGTTCTCTTCCTAAGGAAGAAGAACACGGATCTTCGCTTATGCAATGACTATCGCAAGCTCAACGTCCAAACCGACAAGAATGTGGGGCCTCATCCTCGTATCGAGAATCTTCTTGAGCGTTTGGGCGGCGCAAACTATTTTTCCACGTAGGACTTGAAGTCGGGCTATCATCAGATTTTGATACGCTTGCAAGATCACTACAAATCTGCGTTTAAAACGCGGTACGAACATTTTGAGTGGATTGCTATGCCTTTTGGCCTTACCAATGCCCCGACGACTTTTCAAGCGATGATGACCAACGAGTTTCGCGTGATGTTGGACCGGTTTGTGCTGGTCTACTTGGATGACATTCTTGTCTATAGTCGGACCTTCAAGGATCACTTCGAGCGCCTCCAACATGTGTTGGAAACACTTCGTCGTGCCAAGTACAAAGCCAACCACGACAAGTGCGGATTCGTACGACAAGAGTTGGAGTACTTGGGCCACTTTGTCACACCAGAGGGCATTAGTTTGTTATCGGACAAGATTCAAGCCGTCCAAGAGTGGCCGGAGCCGAAGAACGCCACGGATGTCCGTCTTTTTCTTGGCCTAGCCAGCTACTATCAACACTTTATTAAAGGCTATTCGAAGATCGCGACTAATTTGACCAAGCTTCAATGTGAGGATCGACCGTTCGACTTTGAGGATGATGCGCGGGCTTGCCTTTTGGCCCGCAAAGTCGCCTTGCTATCCATGGAGGTTTTACGCATCTACGACCCGCTCTTGCCAACGCGCGTCACTAACGAATCGTACCGATGCGTCCGGCTATGACATTGGTGTCGTCCTCAAGCAACACGATGGCGTGGGCTAGCACCCGGACGAGTACTTTAGTAAGAAAGTGTCTGTCGTGCATTCAATTGACGATGCACGGAAGGAGGAGTTTGGCTTAAGCAGCAATGGCATTTTCTTCTCAGTTCACGTCAATTCTGATGGGTAACAGATAACAATCCTTTGGTCTTCTATAAGACCCGAGACACGGTCAATAGTACCATAGCCCTTTGGATGACTTTCATCGCCCAGTTTGACTTTTTCCCCGATTAGATCCTGGGAAAGTCAAACCGTTTTGCGAACGCCCTTTCACGGCGTTCAGGCCTTCGTATCACGGTCTACTCAAGAGTCTCGACGTTCGAGGTTGATGACGACTTGCGGGACAGCTTCATCCGCAGCTACCAAGCCGACCTTGAGATTCGCGACAAGCACACGAATTGCTTCTCTCCAAATCCGGCGCCATCGCATTATCGGATCCAAGAGGGCTATTTGCTAGTCCACTCATGGAGGAAGGATCTTTTTTGCGTGGCGAGTGATCCACACTTGCGTACGCGGCTTCTTGGCGAGTTCCACGACGCTCTCGTCGCCGGACACTTTGGAGCCAATCGTACGATTGGCCGACTTCGCGAATGCTTTTGGTGGCCCGACGTCCTCGGCGACATCACACGCTATTGTGAGTCATGCGAGGTTTGTTGATGTTGCAAATCCCGCAACCATCGTCCATTCAACAAGTTGCGACCATTACCGGTCGTGTTAGGAGGATGGGAATTGATTGCCATGGATATCACCATATCTTTCCCCAAGCATAAGACCGGCGTGAATTGGATTCTCACGGTGGTCGATCAACTCATCAAGTTCCCCTTGTTTTTGCCTTGTCGCTGTCACGCCAAGGCACTGGAGTTCGCCGAGATTCTTTACGCCGGTTGGATTCGTACCAAGGGTTACCCCAAGGAAATCTTTTGCGACCGTGACACTCGGTTCGTGTTCGACTTTTCGTTGATGCTCATCAAACGATGGGGCTGATCTATCAAGCCGAGCTCGGCTCGCCACCTACAAACCCATGACCAAACGGAGAAGACCCACCAAGCCGCACAGGTTTTTCTTCGCACTCTTATCCGTCTCGACCAAAAGGATTGGGTTGAGCGGCTGTCGGACGTCGAGCTGGCTTACAACTCGTCCATTCATACGACTATCGAGATGTCGCCTTTTGAGTTCGAGCATGGCTCACCAGTCACATCGTCGTTGGATACGATCATCCCGAGGACGATCGAGAGCGATGACCACCTTATTTTCATTCGACAGATGCAAAAGTTCCTTGTAAAGGCACGCGACCAGATGTCGAAGACGCAAGAATGCATGAGCCGGCAGACCAATTGCCAGCGTCTTCCTTGTCCATTCCGCGTCGACGACCTCGTTTGGGTCTTTACCGCAGAATTCAGCCTCAATCAAGATATCTCTCGCAAGCTCCTTCAAAAATGGACGGGGCCTTGGTGCATTGTAGCCCCCACTGGTGATGCACCTGAAGGACCATCATTTGTTATTCAGGTGCTTGCTCACTTGCCCGTCTACCCGGTCTTTCATTGCTCAAAGTTGACTCTTTTCATTTCGGCGGAATGTGATGACTTTCTCGGGCGATGATCGCAATACCCACCCTTTATGGACAATTTTAAGGAGGTTAGCGACATCATTTCGCAGTGGCGCTACAACACCAAGCCGACAGAGTACTTAGTACAGTTTGCTTATTGTAGCCATAAGACTGAAGGTCGGTTGACCTGTGCGGAACTTCAGGTCACAGCCCCCGATGTCCTTGCACGTTACGAATGCAAACAGCAAGGCAAGAATATACCTTTGGCTCCACACCCGTCAGATGCTCTCCTTGAAGGCCCACGGCCGACCTTAGGGCCACAGGTTTCGATTTGAGGCAGCATTTATTTATTTATTCGCTGTCCTATTTTTTGTCTGTTCTGGCGTTGTTTCGGACTTGCAGTTCGTCCGAACAGACTTTCGGTCTTTTTAGACAAGGCCACGTTTTTGGCCTGGTAGGGACGTAGGCAGGCCCTATTGGGCCAAGTCCATTTTTGTCCGGTAGTGGACGCTCCCTGATGCATCAGCAGGGAGGGCCTGGACGTCCCGTAGGGACGTGGGCAGGCCGTTTTGAGGTCAGGACCAGAGGCACACAAATGCACACCCTCGAGGCCCAGTGCTACTTATAGTTGGGCCACACCTGGGCAAACACACAGTTCGAGTAGCTCACTTCTTGGGCGATATGCTGCTGCAGCAACGCGACACTACGCGGCGCTAGGGAGTAGAGGCATAGGTAGGGCGAGGAGCGGAGGCCATACCTGCATCGTCGGTCTTCATCTGGGCACCATAACTGGCCCACGCCAGCGACCTGCACAGAGGGAGAGAGACCGGCTGCAGTTAGTACACGGCGCGTGACGGCGGCAGTTACCTGCAGGTGAGATAGCGAGGAGGACGACATTTTATTCTTCTTCTTGCTCTCGCCCTCCATCTCTCCTCCTTCCTTCTTCCGAGGACCTTCCCTCTTCTTCTTCTTCTTCTTCTTTTTCTTCTTCAATTTCAGAGAGAGAGAGAGAGAGATTATAGGCAGAGGTATATCGGGCATGGAGCTAAGGATCTGATTCGACATTTTGAGGCAGACATTGATTGGACATTCGGCTGGGAGCAGTGTCGTACCCCCGTTCACCGTTCACGAGGTCTGTGAACGGATACCGGTCATCTAGTTCACGGAGAGCGGGATCATTTTTTTTTTTTTTTTTTGGGSGGGGGGGGGGGKTTTTTTTTTTTTTTTTTTTTTKGGGGGGGGGGGGGGTGTTTATTTTTTTATAGGAGGGTGGGGGACATCGGAGGTTAACTCCCTATAATTTTTTCAATTTTGTTTTTTTACGAATAATAGTTTTTTTAATTAAAAATGAAAAAAAAAGTGCAACCAGCCAAAATAAGCATTTTCGTTTGTTATTTTGTAGGTTATTTCGATTATATTTTTTTCAATGTCATCACGCTGTGGGGCTTGAGGCGACTGTAGCTGAGTGAGCGCCCYCCCCCCCCCCCAAAAAAAAAAAAACACCACTCTTTCGTGGTCGGCCCGTTCACCGTGAACGACCGTTCCCAAAAAAAACACCAAATGAACGGCCGGTCACGTTCACAGGTCTAGCACTAGCTGGGAGACTATTGTTGGACTTCGCTATCGTGATATTGGTCTTCTCCCTCTCCCCCATCTTCTCATCCGTGGTATCTCCCCCATGTGCGTGTTCAAGGAGGGACCTTTTTTCCATATGTGCGGTCCCGCCTCCCTCCCTCACATGCTTGGTGTATGACGGGGTGTCGCGTCAGTATCTGACAGGTCATGTCATATCTTCGAGTCTTCCGCTGAGCTACATTGTTGTAGCGGTACCCTCCGACCCGGCAGTGAGGCCGGACCTATTTCAGGCTGTCGGCCTGAACCCGATCCAGTACCGGTGTTAGGAAACCCGGGGAGGGGAAACCCACCGCTCGCTGAGGCCAAGGGCTACGACGCCTGTCACTCGCCGCGCCCGCTTCAGAGGTCCTTAGCGACCAGCAGGGTAGTGGGTTTTTGACTTCGCCTGTCGCACTTTCCCACTTCCCACCAATCTCTATAACGTATTCCGAAACAGAGATTTTCGAGAGACCTTTGATGGAAGTATAAAGGTAGGTTTGTTTTTCAATTAAGAGAATTCGTGTGGACTTGTTTATAGATCTTCTTCCTTCAGTCCCCCGTTTGAGACAGTTCTCTCGGCTTTCTGTTTACATTGGTTAGATCAAGATGTGACCCCAATCAGATCGCTTATAGGTATCCAATGGTTCGTTAAAACAACAAGAGTGTCATACGCAGGTATATGACTCAGTGCTCGTTGAACCAGCAACGGCTTCACATGCAGGGTCGCAACCAAGAATTTCTCAGATTAGCAGGAGTATCACATGCAGGTAAGCATCCCAGAGTCCATTAGATTGGCGTGTGTATCATATGGAGACATATATTCCAGGATTTCAGTCAAAATATGAGGGAAGAGAAATAATAACGACAATAAGAAAAATAAAATAATTTCAAAAAGTTCACTTTTCTCTGTCTCAGTCTATTCTCACTTCCCATAGACGCTTTTCCCCTTTCATGCGCTCTCTTCCGCACTCGCTGCACACTCTTTCACTCTCTCTCGGGGCACACTATTTCTCCCTCACTCACTCTCACACTCTCTCTCTCCCTCGTTGCGTAATCTCTCTCTCTCCCTCTCTGATTGAACTGTTTCTCTCTTTCCTTTTCTTCTTTCTTTGGACTAAGCCGCTGAACATCGGATGGAATTGGTCTCCTTCAGTGGCCCCATTCCTTGTGGATAACAGACTGCAATGCGAGAGGGCGACGTTCATCCACCGACCCCACATTCAGGACCGTTGCTTTGGAGTGATCTCAGTAGATGAAAATAATTTAACGGCCACACAAGATTTACGTCACACAGTAATTGCTCTCATAACTCTTTTCCCCGCTTCAGACACCAAGTAAAGCAATTCAACGAATCTGTTGCTCGATCGCGATCAGGTTCATTTCCCTCACGCAGTTCCTTTTCATATGAGTAGTTGAACTAGCGCACCCGACATCACTGACACCTGACAGATTATAACCCCTAGGCCAACTATAGTCACCAGATACGCTCAAAGGAAGACCCTCGATCCTTCCTCAGGCTGGCTGCGATCTGCCTGCACCCTCTCCAAATGGCTCCGCGCGGCTATCCCCGCCCTTATGCTCGTGTGACCGTGCACTGCGATTGCGAGCGTGATCAGTTGTGAGGCTATGTTGTGGCGTTGTATGGTTGGGGCGTAGCTTCATCACACGCAGGAACCGCCCGAATAGAAAGCCGGAGCAGACCTTCAACTCTGATGTGGACCAGACTTCACAAAATGGCTCCTTGATCGAATGGGACACAAAACGCCAAAACAAACGAGCGATCATAACTTTCTTTGGTCTGCAAGTTCACAATAATACGGAACACTGGTGACCATTTTTGGAGCTGCGGTTCTCAGTAATACGGAACGCTGGTGATCACTCAATATGTGAGCGAAATCAAACACCACCGGGACAGGAAGTCGAGATGGGTCATAATTAGTACACCTCTCGACAACAGTTGGCCGCCCAGTCCCAGTTGATCGCCTTCTCACGGCAATAGCTCCCCAATCCGGACTGTAGGTTTGTCGGGAGAGATACGTAGACTTACCCGGTCTCGCGAGTACTTCCGGACTGGGTAAAACACTCCGATCGGGCGTCAGCGTGTACTCATTAGTAATAATGCGGGAAGATGCGATGTCGCGCCACTCATCCGGCGCCCAGAGCCCTGCCTAACGTGAGCTCTCCACTGTCAATGGTGCCACGGTCCGCCCTTCACCAGAGAAGGACCAATGACGACTTCTCCCCCTTTGCGCGCGCGCTGAACCATCGACTCAAACAGATCTTACACAACTCGTTCCCCTACCGCGCGCCTTCCAAACGAACGATCCAGTGGCACGCCTTATATCAGCGCCATAGCCGTCGTACCGTCCATACACTTTACAATCGCCGCAGCGCCCAGCAGATAAGCTATGAAGTTGACTAAGCTGACCCCGAGCAGCGGACACATGGGGCGCAAAAGAATGAATCCCCTCCCGAATTTGCCCTCCCCTTGCCGTTGGCCTGGTCTATATGCTGGCCTCAGTCCTGCCTGTGAGCCTTAGCGGATTGACGACTCAGTCTAAGCCAGGCTCACAAGCCTGGGACAGTCACGACAACGGCCGTGGAATCCATGTTAAATAGAAAAGGTCCTCCTCAGGGCCAACAATGGTGGCCTAGTTGCCCGTGTGAGTTGCGGCAGTCCCGAAATGACCAAACATCGTAGTTGGGGGAGCAACCGCGTCCAAGGGAATCAGCCTCATGCCTGTCCAAGACCAGTAGCCCATTTTACAGTGGGTAACACACAGTGAAGGGTACTAATGATTGTACCCAGAGTTCGGAAATAGCGTAAACCATGATGAGCCATACTAGTAACGAACCAACAGCCGTTGCGCGCTGTACCAGTACCGAACCAATGAACGTACCAAGATAACGAGATCAGACCCTGTTCTAGTGTCGTCCCAGTGACCGGACCTGACGTAGCTGTTTCAAAACGCAGCAGCCTGTATCGTTACCATACCAGCACAACACCGAGTACCGTAGTGTACAACAAATGCACCGTGTCGGTCCCAGCCAAAAGCTGCACCGTGCCTGTTCCAATGCCAATGTACCGTACCAAATCAAGAATGCAGAAACCGTAGTCTCGTTAGCCCTGTGTCACTATACCAGTGTCATACCTGAAATAATCATTTGGAGCCGTTGTACCTCGTACCTTACCAATGCAGAACCAACACCGAACCTGGAGTCTGTCTTGAACTGCCACACTGTACCTGGCCCATGTCGAATCCCGTACAATGCCGCAATGCCGTGATAGTTTCGAACCTGCCCTGAACCAGAGTGACGTGCCCAAACCGAACCAATGACTAGTCCATTTGACCTTCTCCATGGAGGGACATTGGGTGGGTCACACACACATACACACACACACACACACACACACACACACACACACACACACACACACACACACACACACACACACACAACCAGTTTTATGTCTGTCGGTGTTTCTTCTGTTGTCTGTCCTCCCCCTGATTTNACATACACACACACACACACACACACACACACACACACACACACACACACACACACACACACACACACACACAACCAGTTTTATGTCTGTCGGTCTTTTCTTCTGTTGTTTGTCCTCTTTCTGATTTTTTCAAAGTTTTTTTTGTGTCCCCGACTGAGCACCCTTAGGTAGTTCCAAACAGTCGGTGGCTCCTCGTTTGGAGTGCCAACAACACTCTTAGGGGGGCTGCTCGGTTCGGCCCGTTCGGGATGTTTATGTTGCCTGTAGGTGATGACGGATGCTCGGCGGAGTGTCTTCCTGGCTCAGTGGGTGGTGGGAACCAACAGTCTGTGGGGTTCACCTGTGATGTGAGTAGGTGATGTGCTGCTTTGCTCCGTGTTGGATGAGTGAACGACCCCGTCTGCGCTCCACCACTGCCTTGCTGCCCGTTCCGCTTGCCTTGCAGGTCGTTCTTGGCATGCTGCTGTCTTCGCTGTGTGGTGCGGCTGGGTTGTGGTGTTGCCTTGCGCTTCGCTGCTTCGCTGCGTTGCCACCTTCCCGCTGGCCGTGCCCGCCGGGTCCTTTGCTTGAGCGCCCTGTAGTTTGATTGTCGTGTTGGGGTTGCCTTGTGCCCCTCAGCATGGTCGCTCTGCTGCTGGTCCGCTTTCCCTCTCGTCCTTTGCAGTGTGTTTGTCTTGGTAGTGTTGCTTGATGCTTCCCTGCTTGGGTGCCCTGCTGCAAGTTCGGCGTGCCGTGTCGTTCCTTGCATTCGTTTTTGGCATTGTGCAGTCGTGTTGCCTCTACTGCACTGCCTGGTGCTCCGCAGGGTTGCTGCCCGCTGCTATGTTCCGCTTGGGGACAATCTGCCTTCAACAAGGGCCAAAGGGTTCATGACCCAAACCATCAAATACGGGGATTCCACAGATTGTCGAGGGTTCAGCCTCCTGAGGAGTCGGTGCAACTCCGACGAAACAATCTTTCATCATCTATTTGTTATTATTATTTTTTTCAGTCTTTGTCTTGTTTATACTTGTATTTTTTTCGGGGGGTGTTTTTGCATTGTCGTTGTTTGTGTTGCTGTTGTTTCCCTCGCTGCCTTGCACTGTTTGCTTGCCCATCCGTCTACCCCATGCTTTTCACCTAGTGTGCTTTGTTGCTGTCTGCCGTTTGCCTGCCCACCCGCCACCCCCATGCCCTCCAGCCTATATGCTTTGCTGCCTTGTGTTGTTTGTTGTGCGGTATGTTGTCTGTCCGCCCACCCGCCTCCCCCTTGCCCTCCAGCCTTCACCCTTTGTTGATATCGCATGCCTTTTTTCCTCGCTGTTTTTTTTCTGCCTTCCCCTAGGTGCTGCGTATTGTTTGTTTCAGCTTAAGGCTCAATGCCCTCGAGCTCTAGTCGTTGTGTCCTGTTAGGGAAGTCAGTGAGGTCATGCATACCCAGTTCAATGAAATATTCGCTTGGATCATGGTGTGATTCGTTCGATGCTGTTATGTCCATGTTATTGGCATTATTTATGTTGTATGTTATATAAACGCGGCTCGCTGCATGGCAAGGTGCACTAGACTCATCTCACCTAACACACACACGCACACACACGTTCACACACACGTTCACACACACGTTCACACACACGTTCATACACACGTTCACACACAATTATTAAAAGGCCCCGGAAAAAAAAACATATATATTTTTTCCATTCCTTGATTGTTTCCTTAGGACAAAAAAAAAAAAAACAAAAAAAAAAAACGTAAAAGTTACTAAAAACGAAGAATACAAAGAACTGCCAACCAAAAATCTCCCCCCCCAAAAAAAACTTTTTTTTTTTATTTACTTTTCAATCTCTTCTCCACCTTTTCTGTTTTTTATTTTTAATAATTCCAAAAACTTATATGTTTCAAAAAATGGGGTTGTAGGGATTAAAAATCCCTACAACCCCATTTTTTTTTCCTTATTATTTAATTCAGGAAAAAATGCGGCAAATTCACGTCCGCGGCGCGAACGAGGTCGACCGCGGACGAGGCCGTATATACGGCCGCCCTCCTAGGTCGACGCCGCGGACGCGTCCGCGGGTGTTTCGTAGGCCCTGCATACATTCCTGACATCGCTGGCGACGATACAATCGAGTCTCACGATGGAGAGTGTCCGATTGCTTATCTCTCTCGACAACTACTTCCCGCAGAGCGCAATTATTCTGTTGACGAGCGTGAGGTGCTTGCACTGGTTTACGCTGTTAAGAAGTGACGTCGTGAGGTTCTCGCGCCGGTTTACACCATTAAGAAGTGACGTCATCATCTATACCGTCATACCTTCACCGTGCTTAGAAACAACTATGTCCTCACCGCCTTTCAGACGAAGCCTAAACTCACTTCTCGTCAAGCTCGTTGGTGGTATGATCTTTCCGAGTTCGACTTCACCATCAGGAAGATTTCCGGCGAGAGCAACCGTGTTGTAGATGCCTTATCCCGTCGCCCTGACCTTAAGTGCGATGATCATCGACTCTCTGCTCTTTCTGTCTCTACTCCCATTATCCATCCAGCTTTCCTTGATGAGTATCGTCGTGCTTACCCCTAGTGCTCTGAGTTTCAGTCCATCTACGCCAACTTAAAGGCTGGCAAGACCGTCCCTAACTTCCAGCTCGACCCCTTTGGACTCTTGTAGTGGCTTGGACTCAATCATTCTCGTACTCGTAACTCCTCGTTTATGTGTGCCTTCTACCGGCCAGCTCCGTGTTCGGGCAGTCGCTGAGAGTCATGATCAACGTGCCGCTGGTCATTTCGGTGTCTACAAGACTTTTAACTGCCTCTACCGCCATTACTATTGGAGTCACCGTCACACCTTCGTTAAGGAGTATGTCCGCACGTGCAAGATCTGCTAAGAGGCCAATATTACCAATCATCCCCCCTTCGATCTTCTTCAGCCCTTACCCATTCCTACTCAGCGTTGGACTTTTTTTCTCTATGGACTTCATCGGTCCTCTTCGTGCCCCCAACCCACGAGGCCACGACGTCATCTTCGTTGTTGTCTGTCGGCGGACTAAGCATGCCCACTTTCTCCCACGCAAGTATGCTAGCTTAGCTAAAGACATCGCCTCACTCTATTTCAACCGCATCGCCATTCATCACGGTCTTCCTACTAGTATTATCTCTGACCGTGACCCCCGCTTCACTTCCCACTTCTGGCGTGGACTCCACGAGATCTTCGACTCTGAGCTTTGCTTCTCCTCTGTTTACCATTACCAGTCAGACGGACAGACCGAGGTTACCAACAAAACTCTCGGGAATATTCTCAAGAAGTTTGTTGAGAATAACTTTGATTGGGACCTTCATCTCGCCCATGCCGAGATTGCTTATAACCATGCTATTTCACCAGCCATCGACATGTCTCCTTACTACTATGACTTCGGATATCACCCTCGTGTCCCATTTGATCTCCTTCGTCCATCTCAGATCCATCCTGACACTTAATGCCCCGCCCTTGATAACTGGGTTAAGGAGATGGATGAGATTCTCAGCAACGCTCGCAAGAGCATTGCTGACTCCCAGACTCGCATAGCACTAGCGTCAACCGTTCTCGCATCAACCACCCATTCAAAGTTGGCGACAAAGTCCTTGTCGACGCACATTACTTCCAGCCTATGAAACACCCACGAACGCGTCCGCGGGGTCGATCTCGGATGGCGGACGCATATACGTCCGCGTCCGCAGCCGACCTCGTTCGCGCGGCGGATGCGATTTTACCACATTTTTCCTGATTAAAATAATGGGTAAAAAACAAAAAACAAATATGGGGTTGTATTTTTTTTTTTTTTGATTTTTGGTTGG
>BFEA01000116.1:862384-885932 GCA_003427395.1 Chara braunii | reverse complement strand
GGGGGGGGGGGGGGGGGCGCGGAGGGAAAACTCCCTCTGAGCCCAATTCTCTGTCTCTCGCCGTTCATCTTTCGGATGTCAACGGTCCAACTCAACGGAGAATTTGTCCCGTTAACTAAAAAGAGAAAAAAACAACAAAAAAAAAACAAAAAAAAAAACGGCTAGTAGACGTTGACTTCATCGACCGCCATCCCCAAATTATCATCATGTTCTTTCGAAATAAAACAACAGTGTCACACAAAATGAGATTTAGAAAGGAAAAAAGACATTCACGAGCCAAAGCCGACATTACAGATTCTGAAACAAAACAAAAAATTCAAAATTGGTGAAACGCCCGGTCCATGTGGCTGAGTGTCTGCCCCCCCCGCCTCTCTTCAAGAAGAAGAAGAAGAAGAAGAAGAAGAAGAAGAAGAAGAAGAAGAAGGTGGGTGAGTGGTAGGAAGAAGAAGAAGAAGAAGAAGAAGAAGAAGAAGAAGAAGAAGGTGGGTGAGTGGTAGGCACCAGTGAAGGAACTGCTGGGATGAGAACCTGAGTTGGAAATTTAATCCTGAAGGAATTCTGATTCAGGGCATACTCACGCTAGCGGTAGGACTTCTTCACTTGTTGCTAACTTTCTGGACGTAATGGGGACGAGATACATCCAGGTAAGGGCCATGAATTCTGGTTCAGGGCATAGTACTCACACTAGGAGTTCTTGACTTGTTTCTGGACGTAATTGCGACCAGATACATCCAGGTAGGGCCAGGTACATTTCAAATAGTGCTACTCTAAGCACGCCCTCAATCAGATGCACGAACTAACTTTGAATTACCTGGTGCCGGTCAGTGTTATGATGATTTATTTTTATTTTTTTCTGTTTCCAATTGATGATTATGCAAGGAATATGAGCGAGAGCCGTAGACAGAAAACCGAGTTGCAAAATCACCAAGTAGTCCAGATAGTCAGGTACCAAGCACACAGAGCACAATGCACCAAGATTCCATCAATCTAAGAGCAATACAATGAGCTTGAGTGTCAATGTCGTCGCTCCTTGGTCACACCATAGTATGATGAGCGTGCGCACGTACGACCAGTCGCTCCTGCCAGACTGTCTGGCGCCCAGCGCCCAGCCTACTCTACTCAGCCTATCTATCCTATCTACGTTCATGCGACTGGATCACATCGAAGTCGAAGACCAATGTACGTGACATCAACACCAATGCCGACCACCAGTGTACACCAGGTACGTTCTCTCTCCTCCCCTCATCACACCTTGATCCCCTCTGCATGCACCTCCTACCGGAAGACCACCACCATCGCCATCTCCTGCCCTGTGCCCCAGCTGCCCGGCCATGGCTGCTGTGCGCCCTCTGCTGCAGCAGCACCCCTCTCACCACTGTGCCCGTGCGCGCGTCCAACCAGGAGCGCCCATGCAGACACTTGCGCAGCAACGCGGCAGCGCGTCTGCATTGCCTGACAAGGCCAGAATCTCTGCCCAGGGGGCACACACTTTCCTTTATGGAAAGTGTGTCTGCTGCTGGTTGGTCTGGCCACTGGCAGGCGTGTGGGGCCCCAGTAGCTTGCCTCCGGCCCCAAGTGTCTGCGCCCAGGACCAGTTTCAGATACTGGCCTGGGGCTGGTGCAGTTAGTCACGCCCAGGTAGTCACCAAGCCTCCAAGTGTTTGCAGCATTCTCATTGGCTCGCAGCACATGTGTGACGACAATACTGCTTCCTCATTGGCCCGCAACCAGTCCATGATGGGTCGGCCTTACACAGCGTGTGCCCAGGGCGCAACCACCTGAGCCCTGGGCTCAACTGTACAGTGCAGCCCTTGCTTCTGGAAAGAGCCTGGAGGCTCACGTTGCTGTGTAACCAACTGGCATGCTGCAACTGTCTGAGTACCCACATATGGAAAGTGTTGAAAACAGGCCTCACGTGGATATTCAGGCCCACCTTCACTTAGGGCAGGCACGGGCTTGGTGGGGGCCACAGCCCAGAACACTTGTATGTCTGATAAGGGCTCAGCGAGGCTCATTCCTCGCAATTAGGGCATACTCGCACTTGGACCTTTTTACTTATTTTTGGACGTAACTGGGGCCTGGTACATCCATGTCTGGCTGTAAATGGTGCTACTGTGAGTAGGGCCTTAGAGCTCAATGCAGTCTCCCTTGTTTTTCTTTTTTCTCTTTTTCTTTGGAGTCGTGAAGACTGGTGGTACCTCAAACTGTGCCCTCCACCAAAGATTCTTTTTTTTTTTTTTTTTTTTTTTTTCACAGTTGAAGGCTCCATCTATTGGTGGGGAGCAACACCTGCTGGAAACCGGGTCCAGCGTCCCTCATATTACAAGACATTCCATGTGACTGACAGTGATCAGACAACTGACTCATGTAGATGGGCTTTCCAGTCCTAATTGTTGCCTGTCGCCTGTTCCCCCGGAGGCGCGGGGTAGGCTGATTTGAAGGTCCTTGCCAAATGGAAGAGAACGGGCCTTGACCCCCACCGGCCCCTGTTCCGGTTGGCGGGAATGGGCCCTCTCTTTGTCGGCTGTTGTGCAGCGCTGATCCTCTGTTGTAATCCCAGGCAGCTACCTCCCTCCTGCATGTCACCCTGTTGCTGAGGCTGAGAATGCTGGAGCTCTTCAAGGCTGCCGTTGTGCATGACCTGGTGACTCGAATCTTGCACGCCGGTCTGGGGACGTGATACCATTACCATTTACGGGGCCGAGCACCATTCGTGGTGAGAGGGAGGTGAGGGGGCAGCTGAGGGGGGGTCGACGGGGAGGGGGGGTGAAGAGGTCAGAGGAATCGGCCCAGACGGCCCTCCCCACAAAAAAACCCGGAAGGTATGGGAAAAAGAAAAGAAAAAAAAAGAATAGCTTCGTAAAAAAAAGTAAAACAAACCATAGAAGTAGACAGACTGCCTCCCAGGCTCCCACCTTTTCTTCACTTTTTTTTTTTTTAACCATCACAAAAAGAAAAACAAACGATAGAAGTAGACAGACTTCCTGACTGCCTCCCACCTTTTTTTTTACTTTTTTTTTTTCACTGCGGATTCCAAGGGCAAGGTCCCACTAGCGAAGAGGATTGGATGAAGGTCCTGAATCTGAATGTGTTTTACTAGGCAGCTGAGAGATGGGGAGAATCAGTGCAATCTTGATTTTCTGCATCTTTCCTCAAACACATCCAGATTCATGTTTGAAATCCAACCCCCTTCGCTAGTGGGACCCAAGACATTAATTACGTTGACTCCTTCCACACATCATTTAATAGGGACGCTGGACCCGATTTCCAGCTGACACTTGTCAAATCATTGTATTCAAGTTGGGACGCTGTACCTGATTTCCAGCACGTGCTGCTCCCCACCAATAGATGGAGCCTTCAACACTGGGGCCCACTTCTTTAAGTGGGTTTCCCCACACAGTGTCACAAAGTTTTTCAAAAGTAAAATAAAAATTATGTTGACTCCTTTTGAACAATTTGTGTTCATTATGAGCTGTGCCAGGTGCCATGTGGCTTGTCATACCACCCTGTCTCCATTTTATCTGACGTGTGTCTCCCTGCCTAGCCAAGCCCCTTCTGCTTGGCCTGCCCTACATCTATTGATTGCTAACCCCCTGCTAATGATATCCCCTCCTGCCCAGGCGAGCGCCAGCTTATCCTGCTCAGCTTGCCCAGCCTCCACTTGAGGCATTACTAAACCCCTGCGAAACCCCTCCTAAACCCTAACCTGCTTATTAGCCTACATTTCCCCTACTAAGCCACTACTCACCCCCCGATTAGTCCTTGCTAAACCCCAGCTGGCCTTCCTAAATAAGTGAGAGCACCTTCCTTTAGAAGGGGTCCAACTTGGGCGGCATACGGGAGGTGGAGGAGGGGAGGGGGTAAGTGGTGTGACGGGAGTCCTACTGGAGAGAGAGAGCCGGAGGGGTTGGGGTGCTGGGGAGGATCAGAGGGAGGAGGTGGGGGTGGGGAGGGGGAGGAGGGCAGGGGGGGTAGCCGAAGGCTCCATGGTAACCAGCATGAGATCTCCAGATTCATTTCCTGATCTCTTTCCTCCATCAGAGCTTGCTTTAGTTGATCTAAGACGGTATGGTCCACAGGTGGAGTAAAGTCAGATGTTTGGATGCTCAGAAAGGTTGCTATGAGAGGTGGAAGTAGTATTTGGTTAAACCGCTAGTACACAGCCCCAGCCTTGCAGAAAGTTTTTTGTCGCCACAAGCAAAACTCGGAGGCGCCGCACGGTCAGGCCCGCCGTTGAAAACAAAGATCGGCGCCCTCCGAAGTGGTGCGGTTTTCATGCTGACACCCGCGGACTGATACGTGGTGTACTGGTGCTTTAAGAACAAAAGACAGTTACAAGGTGTTGGTCTGGGTGCTTGGTGGTGGGTCTGCTAGCTATATCAGGGTGATCAGGCGGCCAGATGGTGGCTGAAGAGGCGGTCCTCACTCCATCCGTCTGTACTTTTTATCACATACCAGAAGTTTGGACCCCCAATCAAGAATTAATGGAAAATCAGGTGGAATTTATTGATAATCTTTTCTATACAGGGAGAAGAGCTATCATGTGGGCCATCTGGATGAGAAGATGCACTTACGAATGGGAAGGAGCCAGATTGGATGGACCAGACTTCACAGAAACTATCAAACAACAAATTGAAACAGATATACTTACAAAATGGTCCCAAACGAAGGAAAAAGTTCAATTCTTAACCAATAAAACAGAAATACAATCACATTTCCAAAAATTCAGCCGTAACTGGCTGGGCGGAAACCAGGGAAGGAGGCTAGGCAAAGTCATATGGAAAGGGGCAGAAAGTGTTGACGAGGTTGAAATCAAAAGAGACTATAAATTGTTTTTCTATGACTGGACAACTATTGACACTGCAATTCCTATGCGCGCCCTCTCTCAGAATTTCCAGATCCCTTCCCCCCCTCAGCATCAACAATTGTTCCTCCTTCATGGTATGGGAACTAAAAGATCTTCTCAGCAAACATTCTTTAGTTCCTTGAACAGCGCAGCTTGGAATAATAGGCAAATCTGGCGCCCAGATGATAAGGGTGAAGAGGCAGCGCCTTTTCTTACAAACAAAGGGTGAATAGAGCAGAGGAATTCGCATCATCATCATCATCATCAACATCACATGAGGGACGCTGAGCCCAGTTCTCAGCATGTTCGTTTCGCCCAATCCGGGTAGACTGTGAGGACCCCGGCCTCAATCTTCTTATTTATAATATCAGCCTTGGGCACTGGGCCCGTTTAAAAAAAAAAAAAAAAAAAAAAAAAAGGGACGCTGGACCCGTTTTCCAGCAGGTGCAGCTCCCCACTGATATGTTAGCGGTGGGTGCTCATACCACCATCACTAACATATCCGGTGGGGTTTTTCGGGAAAAAAAAATAAAAAAAAGGTGAGCGCTGACCTAGAGATGGTTTTTTTTTTTCCCCTTTTGCAAGATATTGACCTAGAGATGCGTGAACTGGAGGTAATTCTTTTTCCTTTTGTTTTGGACGAAGTTTAATTCAATAACCTTTTTTTTTTGCTTTTTTTTGTGGGGAGGGGAACTGCTCCTGAGTCACGTTTTTAGTTACCAACGCCAGGACAAAGTGGCGCCGAAGTCATTGCTCGAATTTCAGAATGTGCAAGGGTTTTTTTTGGGGGGGGGCACACGGGTGGTAGGGTTTTTCTGCAGGTTGGCGAAATGGCCATCATGGTGGGAGATGGCGGTTTTGGTAGGTGAATGTCGGTGGTGGTGTGATCCGCTCTAAATCGCGAGGAGGTGGGTGGGTCTTTGCGGGGTCTGAGTCTGCGGTTGGGGGGTCGACAACCCAGACCCCTGCTGCGCGGGAGGTAGGGTGGACACACAGGGTTTGGTGTTGAGTACTTAGGGGTTTGGCATACTCTTTTTCTTATGTTTGTTTTGTTGAGCCTTTTTTACAATGTGAGGGATGCTGGACCCGTTTTCCAGCTTTTATAATTCAAAATCAGCCGTCGTATGAACCAGGCCGGATTGCCTGGATCATGGCTGCCAGTGTTCAGGGAAAAAAAAGAGAAAAAAAAAGAAAAAACAAAGTGGCACCGAAGACATTGGGGCTCGTTAGACACTCCTCAGGCGCGTAAATCCCCCGAGGAAAATTTTGTTCCACCTATCCTCGGGAATGAAAATGAGAAAAAAAAGTAAAAACATTTCCTCGGGGAATCCTCGGGGCATCCTCGGGCTACAGCCATTTGGTGGCGTTCCCCAAGGGACCTCCCGAGGTCCCTTGGAGGTCAAGGATCCACGATAATCGGAGCGGCAAGGGCACGCGTCGTCGGCAAGAAATTTTCGTCGGTTGGTCCATTGGAGTTCCTACCGGGCAGCGCACGAACATCTTGGGTCTTCAACGTTCGGCTTCCAGGAAACTTATGCCAACGGTAACCGTTGGTGGCCGACCGACCCCCGCGGACGTCGTTGACCAGTGTTCTCCCTCGTAGTGCATGCCGCCAAACGGAAAGGGGTCGAACGGTCGTCAAATTTGAACACTTCAGCCGGCCCCCCGCAACGGAAAATGTTACAAGGCGTTTGTCCCATGCTGTGGTCTGCCGTTTGCAGCCCTCTCCAGTGCCATTTGTTGGAGGTGTGCCATCGTCGTCTAGCCACTGCCCTTCCCCACGTGCCTTTCATGACCAGCGTCTTTCGAAGGCTGCCGCTGCTGCTCCTGGTCATGCTTTTGCTTGTCCTTGTCGTCTTCTTCCACGTCTGCATCCTCGACAAGGTGCCTGGACGTACACGTAAGAGGCAGTCTGCGAAGAAGGACATCAGCATGGACGGGCGGCAGGCAAAGAGCAGGTCTTCAGTGGACCACTCCAGAGGCCACGGCTCGGGCTCACAGTGGAAAGGGTGTAAGACCCGTTAGAGTGCGTGTGTCGTATGCTGTCCTCTACCGTCTGTTCCCTTCATCGCTGCCGTTCGGTGGACCTTCACCATTGTCGTAGAATTACAGCCCTGTCATACGTGTCATGGTTGCCACTGCCGCTCCTAGTCGCAATTTTGCTTGTCGTGGTCCTCGTGTTCCACGTGTTCATCCTCGATCGTTGATGGCCGACCTTTATCGAAGGCCTCTAGCATAGAAGACGAAGGATCGACACCGACTGCGGTCGACATCGACATCAGCAGCGCGTCCCGCGGGCGTTCGTCCATACTGGATGCAATCACCATCGCCCGAAAGACACGTGGCGACGTACGCAGCTTCTCCCAGTACCCCTCCGTCGCATCATCACAGTGCCTGAGATCCTCCCTCGCCCCCCCGTCCTCCTTTTCATCCACCACCTCGGTGTCCCTCGTGGAAGAACACTGCAACCCATGGTGCAGCAAACCTGAACTACAGCCTCGGTGATGGCCACGGTATCCAGCCCTTTGACCGGGACTTGATGAAGCATCTTCCTTGTTGGAATGTCTTCCCCTCCACCTATTCCACAGCAGAAACAACAGGAGGTCCAAGGGAATAGGTGGAGGGGAAGACATTCCAACAAGACGTGTACATATCACCATTTCCAGTTGTTGTTTCCACTTTCCAGACACAGAACGCCGCCCACTCTGTTACCATCCACCAGGAACAATAGTGGGACCAGTCCGAAGGACTTGCATCCACGCCGGAGGGAGCGCTTGCTGCAAGGCTTGCAGGTGCTGGGCCTGTCGCCATAGTCCTGTCAGTAACGGTGCCAGCACTTGAAGGGGTTTCCAGTCTTTTTTTTTTCTTTTTTTTTTTTTTTCTTTTTTTTTTTAAGGGCCCAGTGCCCAAGGCTTGTATTGATATTTGAGAACATTGAGGCCGGGGTCCTCACAGTCTACCCGGAGTAACCAACATATGATGATGAGGATGATGACCATAATCCCAAATGTCAGCCACTGTTCCTATTCCTCTGGACATCCATGCATTCCCAAAAGCACCCAAACCAAAACACGGAAACGGGTCGCCTTGAGAGGACAGAATAAGAGGGTTGCTAAACAGCGGTTGGGTGAGTATACAGTCGACAATGAGAGGAGGACAAAGGCATGGACAGCAAGGATGCCACACCTTAATAATCCCTGCCCAAATGGTATCTGGTAATCGTTTCATCAGGTAGTCCGGGCTCAACATTGCAATCCAAAGGCATCGTGGTGTGTGCCATTTCCAACCTGTTAGAAGGGCGTGTTCAGCAAACTGTCTCCAGGCGACCATCGGACCATTCAAAATCGCCCATGGAACCCATCTTGAGAGCAAGGCCCCTATTTGGTAACACGGGTTGAGGATCGACAATCCTTTTTTTTTTTTTTTTTTTTTTTTTTAAGTGAACAGGCCCAGTGCCCAGGGCTGATATTACCAAGAAGAAGATTGAGGCCGGGGTCCTCACAGTCTACCCGGAGTGACTGAACCGAACTTGCTGAGAACCGGGCTCAGCGTCCCTCATATGATGATGATGATGATGAACTCCTGCTGATTTTATGTGAAATGTGAGATAATCATACTAATGATGATGATGATTATATATGAAAAATATGGAAGACTATGCTATATCAGCAATTCTGGACTCCTAATCCTAGAACAACTCCTAGCCCTCCCTGTACCAGGACATTGCAACTCAGAGACAATAGCAACCTAACCAACGTCAACCATAGCTGACCTCTTCTCGCCACCTAGACTATCCCCGGCCCCATAGGTTGTCAAGGCAGCCCCCCCCGGTTCGCCACTGGATTGCCTTCCTCCCTATGCAAACCCCAGATCTCTCTACAAGGCCTCACACTCCTGCCATTTGCAGGTTACAGAGCAACGCCCCAGCTCCGGCCAGTGTCGTTCTGGCGTTGGCAAGCCAGGGGCACAGAACAAAGCAACTCTGCAGATATCAGTCCAGGTTCAACCATCTCTGAAATCCTATATCCTGAATGAGGAAGAAGGCCAGATTCTGCCAAAAATTTCAGAACAACAGAAAGCTCAATATAACATGATTGAAAACTATGGAATTCTAAAGCACCTGTTCTGTAGATTAATTTTCCCCCACCCCTCCTTCCCACCCTATCCCAACGCTGCCTCCACTGGAACGGATTACCCAGATTGCAGGCATCCCATCTCAGCCCCAATTTGGCACAGTCCCACATTCCCCCTTCTTATCCCACAAAGGCATACAGTTCCCTCCCAAAGTATGCCTCTGCACACCTTTTACCCTAATCTGCCCCCGCTGGGGTGTGTACCCCCACCCCAACCCCAGAATAGGGCAACCCGTTAAGTCTGCTCGCACCCCCTCCAGGGCTTCACCTCCCACCTTGCGTCGCCCCTGCAGAGTGGAGCTCTCCCCCTTTCTATAATACCATCCTACCAAAAGGTACTCAAAACTTGAACACAGGAGGGAATCTGAATTTTATTTTTTATGCAGAGAATGAACACCAGAGAATTACCAAATTTTTTATACTCCGAACCTTTTAGCGGATAAGGATTCGTATCTAAAAATTCCAGCTATACAAGATAATATGAAGAAATCACTCGGAGTCTGTGGGAGAAAACCCTCGTTAAAAAGGCTGACAGATAGGGAAGGAATTTAAGAATTAAATCATCCAGAAATCTTCACAGGAGTTTAGGTATATAAAAAACCATTTATGTTAGTTAGACGAAAAATTTCAGGTTTTGAAGAGCTCCCGCCCTTGTAGGTTGCGTTACCACCTCAAATGCCATCTTGGGCACGAAGGTCTGGCTCGATTGTTCCTCTTTCCACAAGTACTGAGCGGCCAGGGGATGCAAAGTCTGCAATGCAACACGGTCAAGAGGAAAAATCGCCCTTTGATGGCAGATCATTGAGAAAATTGAGTTACTTATGACAATTGCATGCCCAAGAGACTAACCCCTTTATGAGCTGTCCAAGGGCGCAACACAGCCTTCATGGTAGTCACCGCTTGCAAACGGGATTGGGATCGCTATGATTCTGCTCATTGACTGTGAGTTGCCTCTTCTGATTGGAATTGTGAGTAAGCTAGAGAAAGGCTGTCAGGTAGGCAAGCGGCTCAGACTGCTGCGTAGTGCTGCCTGCCAAAATTCCACGGTCACAGATGAGGCCTTCTTCTGGGGAGGCGGATTTTTGTAATATATAAGCAGGGGTGTTGATTGGCGGTTTAGGGCATGAGTCCTGATTTGGCTCCTTTGATGAGGTGATCAATGATGAAGATGCTTCTCGTTATTTTTCGCAGCATTCATACTTCATGCGCAGGAGTCATTTCTCCCCTGGCGTAGGGAAGTAATCAATACCTCCGCTCAACAATTACAAATTGATGGTGTACTCTGTGTCCATCTCCTTTTCTTTGGGTGGCATAGGGTGGGAGTTGGTTTGATGCTCTCCCCCTTGTTGAGCTCGGATGGGAGATAGGTCAGGGCTTCGCCAGCTCGATCTGCTATTGGCGGGTTTGAAGACTGCTTGCTGGGTTTGGACAGCGATGTTTTTGCCGGCATGCAGGCATGCAGGAAGTCAGAAATTAACAATTCTCGATTAAGAATAATACTTCAGGAACAGGAGGTCAATCCTTCCCTTTTGTAGGGGAGTAATCAATGCCTGGTTATGATTCCCAGCTTACACACATCACACTGACGTGTGGGATTCGCCCCCTCGTCCAATAGATAGGTTCGCTTTGACATCTCAACTCATCATCGTATAGGAAGGCTTTGAGTTCCACCGCAATACGTCATACACATGACATCAACGTTAGGGTTTCGTCTGACTGATTAGATTGGTCTCGATGCCCCTGTTTGTTTTGAAGATACCGTTGATCAGATGGATAGGGCTCTCCCATCGTCTGACATATATTGTCCAAAACGTGCATACAATAGGTAGGTGGAGTCATCAACACATCTCTGCATAGGGACTCTGGACCCGATTTCCAGCAGATACATTCACATAATTGTACAGGGACGCTGAACCCGATTTCTCGCAGGTGCAGCTCCCCACCAATAGATGGAGCCTTTGATGCAGGGACCTACTTACCGGGGATGCTCTTATCACCTCCGAGTCATTAAGTAGGTTTCCCGTACACGAAGTTAAAAAAAAAAAAAAAAAAAAAAAAGAAGAAGAAGAAGAAGAAGAAGAAGAAGAAGAAGAAGCAAACTGAATGTTCAGGGATGCTGGACCCGCTTTCCAGCAGGTGTTGCTCCCCACCAATGGATGGAGCCTCCTGGGGAATGCTAGTGGTGGCTGCTCTTACCAGCACCCCTAGCATCCTCTCGGGTTGTTTGTTTGAAAAAAAAAAAAAAATTGATTGTGGTCGGAATTTGGACCTGTTGACGACTTTTGTGGAAAACGCTGGGCCTGTGGAAAGGAGATTGACTGCTCCTTTTGAAGGGATTGCCATGCACATCAACCTTGACTTGGCCGTAGGCATTGTCATCATTGGCTTGTGATTGCTCTTGCTGTTGTGAGTAAGCCTCGATGTATATTCCTTTTTGTTGTTGTGACTAGGGTTTGCTTTGTCCTTGCTCTTGCCAATTGATGATGGCAATGGATGCAGTCAGTGGCAACAGCAAGAGCATCAAAACGGTGTCCTGCAGGGGAGGAGACGTTCCAGGAATAGCAACAGTGGCGGCTATTGTGCCCCCGAATACTGCAGTCGAGGATGCAGTCAAATCAGTTGCTACCGCCAAATCGCAGGCATCCGCGCACCTGTCCCATGTTCCTGTCCTGCCACCATTGCCGCTGCAGACTCAGTTCCTCAGCGGAAAGGGGTCCCTTTCCTGTTGCCACAGCAGGTACTCTGGCAGCAGTGACCTGAGCATTTGTTGGAGGCAAGACACCCGCAACTGCTGCAGAGGTCATTGCAGCCTCAATTCCATCAGCAGAAAGAGGTCCCTTTCCTGTTGCCACAGCAGGCACTCCGGCAGCAATGACCTGAGCATTTGTTGGAGGTGAGGCACCCGCAACTGCTGCAGAGGTCATTGCTGCGTTGTGGCCGCCGCAGCCATAGCGGTTGTCGAAGTTACTGCACTTGTACCACCTGCTGTTGCAGCAGCCATCGCAGGAAGCGTGCCTGCAGCGACCGCTGCCGTTGTCGCAGCGAGTGTGTTCGCTGCCACTGACGACGCAGCAGCGGAAAACGTTCCCGCAGCAGCAGTCGTAGCGGCCGCTGTGCTCTCTCCTGCCACCACCGCTGCATAGGAGGGTTCTCCTCTCTGCAACCGTTTCGGACAGACAGTATCCCCCTCCTTATGACCATACCAGCGGCACCAGGAACACCAGGGCATGTCTTGTGTAACAACTTCCAACTTGTACCACCCTTGAGGGGTCCTAAACTTAAGGAACTTCTCGACTTTTCCTCTAGCGCGTGGGTCAAGGTCTTTTTATATAAAAAAACAAAAATAAAAATAAAAATAAAAAAAAACGCCCCCACCAGTGTTAGTGGTGCTGATAAGAGCAGACAACACTAGCACCTGGAGGGCGGCTCCATCTATTGGTGGGGAGCGTCACCTGCTGGAAAACGGGTCCAGTGTGGGTGAAGGTCTACATACACAAGTTTCCACACACGGTGCTGTCTGTACATCTTGATACACAGATACACACGGAGCATACATAGCCTTCGGGTACACACATAGATTGCGAACTACACAACTATCTGACTGGGGGGGTCTAGTCACTGGGTGGGGTCTAGTATCTGCAGTAGGGACAGGTATGGGCCACCGGAGTTCCTACTGATATTCGAATAGAACTGTCTAGCGACTATATATAAGGCTTAGACCCTGGGGTAAGGGTAGGAGTATAAGTCGCTCAGGCCAGTCCGAGTTCCGCCTGGCCTTGGGTAAGCTAGGGGAAGGACGGTAAGACTGCTTCATTGGGTGCTACCCTGTCTGAAACCTACGGCCCAGAGTCTCTTGGGGCCTGTAGTAGATTGTCTGGGCTTGGCGTCCGAAGTTCCCGTTCGACAAGGCTCCGCTTCCGTCAGGGCTGGGCAACCTATCAGCCCTGGTGCCTATCACGGCTGTTCGGTCCAAGTTACCTGCCCACTGGTAGGGAAATGGTCCTGAGTGCTGGTCACACTGAGGTAGGATACTGGGTAGGGGGTGTACTAGGAGTATTGACGTGAGGATGGGATGGGAGGTGGTCTCATATTCCAGGACACCCACGGCCTACTGCTCCAGGTGATCACTGTGTACTCAGTGACTGGCCTCTACAACACCATGGACTTTTTAAGAATTAAAAAAAAAAAAAAACAAGGTCATAGCGGTGATTAATCAATCGAGGATCGCCCTACCCTGCAAAAAGAAGACTGGGTGGCAATCAGGGATCGACCAGGAGTGGTGGGCAAGGTTGTGCAACAGGACACGGATGGTACGGTGACAATGAACCTCTACCAGGTGAACTGGAACAATGAGATGCAGAAATTAGACAAGGAGGAAACTGTAAGAAATCACAAAGAAGGTCTGTTCAGAATTAGGGTGCTGCAAGAGAAGCACCAACTTACAACATTCTTCCCACATGTTCCAATTCACCAATTGGCCCTGGACCCGGCTGAATGGACATGGTCAACAGTTTTTTAAGGCAGGGCAGGAAATTCACGAAATCCTTGTACAGCCTAATGGTCAAGGCGACCTATGGGCTCCTCAGACCAAAACTCAATCTGCGGGACCAAGTGGAGGAGCGCTGGATGAGGCACTTGAACATAAGCAAAAATAACCTGAAAAGAATAAAATGGTTCAATTTGGTAAAAGTTAAACCTGCAAAGGTGGCTTCGCTGTAATGGCAAATAGAGCACCGTTGCCTTCCGACCAACGATTGGCTCATAAACAGAACCCGCCTCGAGCAGATGGGGAGAGCCCTGCCCTGGTGCAGACTGTGCAAGGACGCCTTCCCATCCCGGAAAAGGCCCGAGACTATCGAGCACATATTTTTGCAGTGCCCAGGTGCAATTTGGCTCTGGAGATGGTGGGACAGAATCTGGGACCAATTAGGAACACAATCCCCATGGCCATGGGATTGGAAAGCCCTGCTCTGCGAAACATGGAGTAACGATGAGCCAGATGAATTCACTACCAATATGTTCAAATTAGGACGCAGGGCAGTGCTTTGGGCTCTTTGGAGACGGCGTTGCACCTACGAAATGGAACGAGCAAGACTAGACGAGACAGAATTCACGGACAGTATTCGACAACAAATACAAACAGAAATTACAGCAAAATGGGGGGCAGTCAAAACCCAATTACAAACATTACTCTCAAGACAGGACATTCAAATAAAAATATAAAATTTTTGCTCGAGCTGGCTGGGAGGGGACAATGGGGGAACGATAGGAAGAGTGGAATGGAAAGGTGGACAGAAATCAGGGGAGGGTTTATAAAGGGACTACCGGATTCAGTTCAACGACTGGACAAACATAGACACAACAATTCCCATGAAACCCGCCCAAGATTTTCCGGACCCCTTCCCCCCTCCCTCAAACTGGATA
The DNA here is from genome assembly GCA_003427395.1 of Chara braunii. Classification (NCBI taxonomy): domain Eukaryota; kingdom Viridiplantae; phylum Streptophyta; class Charophyceae; order Charales; family Characeae; genus Chara; species Chara braunii. Next base: position 871,529 of record BFEA01000116.1, on the reverse strand, counting down.
GTTGACTTAGAATGGTATGGAAGGGATTGAAGGCAAGCAAGATTGGCAAAAGGCTAGGGGTGAGGCTTGTAGTCTTTGGTATTCCTGGTTTTCAAGGTGCGATAGGAGGAGGGAGGAACCAACAGGCAATGTTAGTATCTGGCGCCGACCCTGAGGTGAAGAGGTCCCTCCCATACCCCAATCCCCTGCTCAGTCAATCCCCTGCTCAGTCAATCCCCTGCATTGCAGGGCAATCAATGCTGGCAGGAACACAGATGTAAAAGGGACGCTGGACCCGCTTTCCAGCAGGTGACGCTCCCCACCAATAGATGGAGTTGGCCCTGGGGTGTTAGTGGTGTCTGCCCTCATCAGCACCACTAACACTTTAGCGGCTATTTTCTTTATAAAAATAAAAAATAAAAAAAAATCAATCGAGGATAATACTTTTGTTGCTCCAGCGGGTGGTCCTTAAGGATCTGGCCGAATTATTTTTCAATTGCCGCTTTAAGATACGGCATAGCCAAGAAAGGTATCCGCAGAACTCGTATCCAAATTTTTGGGCGACCACCTCATCTTTTCCGGCGACCATCTCATCCAGCGTAACCCACGGCCTATACTGAACCTTACAGGCCTTACCGCCCACCATAGCGTGGTGGTCCTTTTTTAAGGAATCGATTATCCAGTCACGGAGTGTGTGATTTGGAGCTAGATAAGAGATCATGTTTGCCTCTTCTGGCCTGATCCACCCTTCCTGCCCTCGAGCAATGCCAAAATCCCATCATTGCTCTATGGATCTCATCCACTCCTCTTTTACTGCAAAGGATGCATCAGCCCTGGCCCCTTCGAAAACGACCATCACACCATGCCGGCGAAGATAGTCTATGGTGAGGTTCACCGCATCGGTTTGAATGTCAATGATAACCGTGTCTTTCTCACGGAGGTCCCTGCTCATGGTCAGATACTGCGACGGCTGTCGAGAATCCTCCTCACCCGTTAAATAACAGTGACGCAACATCTCCCCCAAAATTTATCCAGGGGAGGGGTGTGTCTCCCTTATTAACGTTGCCGAAGAGAAGCGTCAAGCACTGTTTAGAACAAGGTGCAAGAGTCATGCCAGCCGGGAGGAGGATATTGGTCGGAATAACAATGTAAAAAGTGTAAGCAAAGGGAAGCAAGCAGAGGTCGAAGGAGACACCAGACATTGCAGGCAAGAACACATGGAGAAGCCAAAAGCGGAAAGCCAGGGCAAAAAGACAGAGGAAAGGGAGTAAACCAAACAAACAAACGAGGATGGGTTGTAGAGGGGAAGGCGCAAAATGAGGCTATCAATCAATCACAATCTCTACCAACTTCAAAACCAGATGGCAGTGTCCTGATCCCAATGACCCAATGACTAGGGCGAAGCGAATTCCAGCCGCAACAATAAAAACGAATGTACGTACAGGTTCACTTCCAACAACAGCAACTGTCGCAGGCCAGGGATAACGATATAAATGGCCAAATCAACGGCGGTCACGGGCGGTGTCCAGTCAACCAGCACCGCCGAAGAAGACAAAGCAAACCCCAGTCACAACAAGAAGAAGGAATGCATGTCCAAGTTTGAATCGCAGCAGCAACGGCTATCACAAGCAAACGATGAGGATGCCAATGGCCGAATCAACGCCGATGTCCAATCAACCGGCTCCACCGACGCGGCCGATTTCAATTCTCCAATCAGGGCAGTGACAAGGCTCCCAAACCAATCAACACAATCTCGAGACTTCCTAGATATGTGCATGGCCAGAATGAACTTTGGTCCCGATTTCTGTCATTGGGTGCAGCTCCTTCATAGATCGGTCACTACAAAGAGAATGCTCACTGGCCACCTCTCACCGCCGATAACGCTATAGCTGTCTCTTATACACATCTAGATGTGTATAAGAGACAGGCTGGAAAACGGGTCCAGCGTCCCATATACAGATTGGATATAGAATACATCGGAAAAAAAACAGTTGCGGGGGGGGGTCCCTGCCAGCATTGATTACCCTGGAATCCAGGGGATTGACTGCGCAGGATATTGGAAGGAAGGGGGAACCTCTTCACCCTGAACCCGGCGCCAAATACCCATTGATATACACTATTTCCTCCCTCCCCCCTCCCAGCCCCCCATACTTTCTTGTTTAGAGTGCTCAGGCTGCCAGCATTCACTGCCCCGATCCGTAGAAAGGGGGGTTCACTGAGCAGCGAAAAGAAGGAAAAAATATGGCTGTTAAAAAAAGAAAAACCTCCCCGGGGGACTCCAGGGGGTAGTTCCTTGTTTGAGTATGAGTGTGTAGAAGACTGGGTTAGAGTATTTCATCATTCATGACAGGATCTCTGACAGGGAAAGAGCATGGGGTGGGAAAGGGTCTGGAAAATCAGCGGGGGGGGGCGAAGTGGGAATGAGGGTTCTATGTTTGTCCAGTCTTTGAAGCTTAGGCGGTAGTCTCTCATCTCTTCCAAATCCCTTTGTCCCTCTCCCCTGTCTCCACTTCATTCTACTCTTGCAATCCATCCTTCTCTCTTCCCTCCCACCCATTCTGTGCAAAATGTTGTGATCCCTCTCCTCACATCTCCTACTTGTTTAAAGAGATCTAACTGTGTTGTTATGTCTAGCCATCTTTGTGTGAGTTTGAAATGTACCTGCTGCTGAATCTGTTCGGTGATTTCTGGCTCCTCTACTCTCACCTTTTCCATGGCCAGCGTGCATCTCTGCCACCGAAGTGCCCATATCACCGCTCTCCTTCCAAGTCTGTACATATTTCCTACAAAGGTCGTGGCTGCTTCTGCCTGTGGCCAATGACCGACCGATATGGCTTGCCAAGACCAGGGTCAGGGGATTGCAGATTCCATGTTTCTCTAGATGCGATCCCACCATCTCCATATAAATTGGGCGATCGGGCATTGCATGAAGTCGTGTGATGGTTTCTGCCTTCTTGTAGTCTAAGAAAGGGAAAAGACTCTGACACCGTTGGCACCACGGAAGTAGCTGACCTTTTTGTTCTAAATTAGTACGGTCATTCAGCCATTGATTTGTTGGCAGGGATGTGATTTTCATGGGTTTTGCTTTCTGTTATTGGAACCATTTAATTGGAGTCAGAAGGGAGCGATCCACGTTTAGGTGTTTGGCCCATCGGTCGTTTACTGTGTCTCTCAGCCGTCTTTTAGGTTTGAGCATTTTACAGGCTGATTTGACCGACAGCTGGTGTAGGCTGATGTGACTTGCTTTGAGGCCTCCCCTCTGCTGGGGAGGTTTCCATGTCCATTTTGTTGGGTCCAAGGCCGGGTCCTGGATTGATTTGAAGGGATGGAACACCACCCTCTGTCCTTTCTCTTCTAAAACTCTCACTCGAAACACCGATGCTCTCTCTTTTTATTCAAAGGGGGCTCTGCTACCTTGGAGGGTGTCGGTTCTAGTGATTGTGTAGTGTTCAATCAGGACAAACTGGGATGAGACCATGTGTATCTGACCTATCCTTTGAGGAGACTCCGTGCTTGCCACCCAGTCGCCTTCTTTTAAGGAGGGACCTCGTTTAAGGATTTGGTACCATGCCAACGGGATAGCTTCAATCAGGTTATCCAAATGCTCCTCTACGTAGGATTCCTCGCATCTGGTTTCCTGTTTTTCAGTCCCTTCTGTCATTATCCCAGAGATCCCCAACCCTGTGCACCCCTCTCTTTACCCAACTTTTTCAAGGCATGGTTGAGCTTATCATAACACAGCCACTCAAGTTGGTCACCCATCGGTTTCCAAAAAGAGGTTGTAATCGACCCAACCATGCAAGTGCAAGCACTAGGATTAAAATGGATTAAAAAGCTCATTTTGGCCCCCCAGTGTCCGTGGTGTGCATTGGCTCTGGAACATCTAGCCCGACTGGCCCCAGAAGCCCCCCAAACTACCCACCCGCTGATATGGTTGGAGGACCGATTCTGGACAATCCCGCGCAAGCTCCCCCGAGGAAGGGAGGGGCTGGACGGAGGCGACCAGATTCTAGACAACTTCTGGCCATCCTTGGTGGAGACCTGGCGCAGACTCCCGCTCCCAAACAGAATCTATCCTGACCACTGGGAGGCCCTTGCAACGTTGATTAGAACCCACCCGAAAATTAGTAAAGTGTTCATCCCAGATATCTCGGACCACCTTATCTCGGTGATGTCGCTTTTTGCAGACGACCTCACGATCCTCAGGCATGCAGATGTCGACAGGCTTCAGGCGCTAATCCAAACCATACACCTTTTTTCACTGGCGACAGACATGAAAGTGAATTGGGGCTCTAAAACAGAGCGTTGGTGGCTCCACCCTCAAGACTTGCCCTCCCCACCGGACCCATGTGTATCATGGGCGAGAAAAGAAGACCCTATCAAGATTTTGGGAGTGAGGCTAACGACAATGGCACCTCCGTTGGACCACCGGGACATTCTTGTAAACATGGTTATTGACCATCTGGCAAGATGGGAAGAACTACACACATCGCTGGTGGGACAGGCGCTGGAAATCAACAATGCTATCCTCGCGGCCATATGGTACATAAATTGGCGGTGTGACCACTGAAACCGCAACAATAGACCAGGTTGAGAAAGACGCTTACAACGTATCTTTGGAAAAATAGCGCCAAATCTAAGGGTTGCATGAACAGGGTGAGTAGGGACATCTTCACACAACCAAGAGCCAAAGGGGAGTTGGGGATACTGGACCCTGAAAGGGAAAGTGAGGCCATGATTTTCAAGGTGCTAATCAAACTCCTCGTAGGAAACAACATTTCATGGGCCCCTTGGACTATGTGCAGATACCTGGTGTCACAGTGGCACTTGAATATGTGCCCCCTAATTGGATGCACCCTTTTCAATGGTTGACCAACAGCCACTGAACAATCTCGGGCCCCCGCCGACACAGGCACGCGACAAGCGTGGCGCTGGCCACCAAGTAGCACATCCCCAATGACCCCCTCTGCCCATACATGTTAAAACTTTGGAGGAAATGATGCCACAAACAAAAGTGTCCACCGATAGGTGGCACTCCATATGGAGGCAGCCGCTGTTTGGCAACCCTTTCATCCTAGACGAAGCTGACAACCCATTTTGCTCACAGCTAACTCACTGTGGCTCATGTGGGCAAAAAAAGGAATCTACACAGTCGATGATCTTTGGGACTTGGTCGAGCAGAATTGGGCCACATCGGAGCAGTTGCAGGGCAAGCGGAATCACGCAAGGAATGTGGAAGGAAAGGCTTGCCAATTGACAGATGTTCTCCATTTGGCTTGGTGGCAAACTCTTAGCACAGGCCCAACGATTCAACTGCATGACTGGGTGGTTAGATACGTTGACCTGCCCAGGCCGGCGACTGTCTATAGGGTACGCAATACTGACAGTGGGAGGTGCACATTGGAAGTTTTTGCCCTGCACATCCCTGGAGTGCAGTTCTCTCATTTGGCCCGGAATGAAGACTTGGATACCACAGAACCATGAGCGGGCCTGATGAATGTGAGAGTGGTGGGCGACAAGGACAACGGCTACCAGGCATGAGAGTCTGCCACACCCATTGTCGGACTCCACTTTGACCTGGATGACTTCGAATGGACGGGTCAACAAACCATGCACGTCTGGGACTACACAGTCAAAGGGGGTACAAAGCAGCGCGTCCACAACAACATATTAAACATATGATCTCACAGAGATGGGAGCGAGATTCACCAGTGAATCCACAAGTCCTGCACAGGCCTCCTTTGGCCCAAGTACGCCAAACTAATGCCCACAAGCCTCAGGTCCCTACAATGGCAAATCTTACACTGCTGTCTCCCCACCCCCGATTGGCTCGTCTCGAGAACAGACCTTGAGCAGAAGGACCTACTGTGCCCCATCTGCACCTATTGTGGCAGGGCGACACAACCGGCCAGGGCAACACTTGAGTACTGCCTGTTGGCGTGCCCGATGGTTGCCCAAATATGGAGGTGGTGGGACGCAGCATTCCATTCGCTCACGAACATCCATATCCCGTGGGACCTGGGCCTCATCCTGCTGGGTAAAAATCAACACTTACTAATGCACTAGACTCCGTTTGCCACTAGCCTTTTCTCATATATGAGGCTACATGTCCTCATGCAAGCCTGGAGAGCTAGGTGCTCCTTTGAGAGAAAAAAACACCAATTCGGTCTGCAGCGAGCGTAACAGGCGATAGGAGAGATCAGATCCCGCACACAACATGCCTGGAAGACCATGAAACAGAACTATCACGACGAAAGAGACCTCACTCTCAGGGAAGCTTTGCGGGAATCCTACTGCCAGATCTGGTAGGATTCGCACCATGCCTTCTCTGAACTGCTAGATGACCTCAACATATGATGGAAAAATTGCAGGGCAGATGAACTCTCATGGCAAAGATGAACCCTGGATGATACCCCAGAATCCCCATCACACAATGGCCCCTGCCCCCGCCCTGCAGTAACCCGCCCCGCTTCCTACCCACTACCCTCGCCACCATCTCCTTTTCGACCCCCTCCTGCCACCTGATCCTCTATATCCCGCTGTCTCAACAGCCGCTGCAGACGATGGGAACAACTGGGCGTCTTCAGGCCACTGTGTCGAACAACCGGTGTGAGGACAAGAGCAACAACAGACATAGGATATTGGACAGACTGCATGCAAAGAGTACAATATGTGCAAAAGCAGCATCCTTGACTCACTTATGAACTCAGTGACTTCCTGCTCCTGGCTCTCTCCGGGGAACAGTGCTCGGACCGATCACCGGAGATATATGGGGACTGGGGTCCTTTTTCATGAAGGGGTTCACCTTATCTGAATGTGGATATAGGTAGAACCTGTAAAATCTGTAACTTCGGCACATTTATGATGCTGTGAAGGAACCTGGGACCTGGTTGCCAGCAGGTGCAGTTCCCCCACCAATGAAACGGAACCATCTGATAGCGGGGCCTGTAGAATGGGTGTCTTCTCTTATCAACACCCCTTCTACACCCATTGCTGTTTAAAAAAAATAAAAAATAAAAACAGTGGTCAACGATTGGTGGCGTGGTCGTGCGGATGAGGGAGGGAGGAGGGTTAGGGTGGGAAGATGCTTTCATCTATTTTTATTTTATTTTATTTTATTTTTACACAAAAAGGGCCCAGTTTGCTCCTCCTCTAGTTCAAGTTCTTTAGTTGTGTGAGTTGTTCCACTATCTGTGCCCCCCCCAAAAAAAAGAAAAAAAGAAAAAAAGATTTTTTTTTTTTTTTTTTTCCTCATCTTTTACAATCTTCTTTACAGATTCCATCACCCCATCTCAAGTTCTTTTTTTTTGGGTTTATGTCCTATCTGAAGATTAATCTGTGATGTGCTCTCTAGCCTGGAGATTAATCTTTTTTTTTTTTTTTTTTATAAACAAATACTCCAGTCTATTCGTGGGGAGCAGCACGTGCTGGGAACCGGGCCCAGCGTCCCATATCGAATTGTACAGATCATTGAGAACATTTGAGAACATTGAGATCATTTGAGATACCGGGGCCATTACCCGGCTTCGGCTGAGATCAGTCTGTGAATATCTAATGACCTAATTATGTGATTTGCCATTGCACGCATCTTGCCCCCACCATTAGGGTCTCTTTTTTTTTCGTGGAAGGGGACTAGGGCGTTGTCACAGTTCCAGTTTTAAAATGCGCTTCAGTCACGATTTGGCGAATGTTGTGCCAATCATGAATATATACAACCTAGCTTTAGAGTCGGGTGGGGATCTGTTGTATTTGAGGAATGCCTGAAGTGCATTTAAAACTGAAATGGTGACTGCGCTCTAGTTTCCCCTATTTTTTTATTTTTTTTTTACTTTCCACAGCCTCTCAGTCAGCCAAACCGAGGTCTGGGCACCATAGACACCACCATTAGGGCCTCTAGTAGAGGTCATTGCAACAAGATTCCGCTCATATAGGCCCCCGGAGGCTGGTACCTCCTCTGTTGCTCTGGAAAAGGACTAGGCGAATTGACCGGGGGAAAATCTTTGCAGCGAGCGGTTGCCAAGCCACAGCCCAGGGTCTCCAAATCTGTGCCACCATTGGGCAGGCTAATGGGCACTGGTCGAGTGTCACCCTTGCCGACAGAGAGGTCTTGTTGCAGTAAGACCAGACTGGACTTTATGTTCCAGATTGGACCTAGAAACTAGCCAGCCCGGAGTTGGTAGACACCTACAGGCAATCTGCCATTGCAAAGCCCTAAGCGATGAGGGCATCAGATGGATGTACTTTGCCCAAGAGAAGTTGCCACACTCCTGGCATGTGATAGAAGAGTCCCTTGCCCATCTATCCTTCACTTCTTCCGTAGGGTGGAGTCCAGAAACATGGAGACAGAATAATCTATAGCACTGTGGGTATGGGCAGATATCTCTTTTTTTTTTTTTTTTTTTTTTTTTTTTTTTGTGAGAACAACCTGATCGGATGCTAGGTGTGCTGATAAGAGCAGACACATCTAGCACCGTCGGGGAGGCTCCATCTATTGGTGGGGAGCAGCACCAGCTGGAAACCGGGTCCAGCGTCCCTTTGATACATCGTGCAATACAAAGAATGCTGCTTGTTGTTCCCCGGGGCTGTGGCCAATTCAAACTCAGCTTGGGGCTCCGATATCCCATGGAGCTGCTAGTGTCACCCATCCCTTCTTAGGAGCACCCCGTATCTAATAACCCAGCCCTGTCTCAGCAGCCCCCTTGTTTGGATATATGTGTGTCTGTCCATATAACCCTTTGAGCCAATACCCACTCAGAATCAGCACAAGACCCACCCCTGATCCTTGAGTGAGAAGTAAAAGAGACACAGGTTGCTCAGGCCATAACATGGTGGGATGACCAGCCCCACCCTATACCCTCTCAAACCCAGACCATGACCCATTCATTGTCCAGCCCCACCCTATACCCTCTCAAACCAGAACATGACCCATTCGTTGTTCTTAAGTAGGTATCAGAAGGCGATACAGTAAGTATCAGAAGGAGATACAGCTTGCTCGAGCTTATCCATGATGAGATGTCCGTTCCTGTGAGGCGTCCACAGGATAGAGGGTCCGGCGTAGCCAGGCTATGACGTTTATTGCTGTCTGTTCCCTTCGGCGGCCCGGGCCTTGTGGCTTCACTTGTCCGCCTTCGTTATAATTTGTCCTTGTTTCACTCGCAGCGTCCCC
>BFEA01000116.1:804951-819684 GCA_003427395.1 Chara braunii | reverse complement strand
TCTATCTATCTATCTATCTCTCTATCTATATATCTATCTATCGATCTATCTATCTATTTATTTATCTATTTATCAATCTATTTTTGCTCTCTCTCTCTCTCTCTCTCTCTCTCTCTCTCTCTCTCTCTCTCTCTCTCTCTCTCTCATGTAAGAGCAATCGATTCCCATCAGTCGAATGAAACTCTCGTAACATCTCACGAACAAAACTATGTTGCAGCACTTTCCGGCGATAATCCTCAAAAGTTTGGAATCGACTTTGTCGCTGCCGATTGTAGTCAAGATGGATGGCAGCATCAACAGACCTCCACGTGTTCATATCCGTACGCAGCTCCTCAACCGCTTGCGCGATATCTTGCAACATGTGAAAACTATCAAGATGGGAGAGATGCGCATGCACATTTTTGGGACCAATGGATGCAAGAGACTCATAGACGACAATATCGAAAGGAGGAGCAACTACTTTTGGCAAACCTTCTGCATGGACATGCAGCTGTGCAGCTGGCGACACAGGAGCGGGGACAACGCAAGCAGTAGGAGATGGAGTAAACATAGCGGCAGGCGAAGCAGAAACAACCGTAGAAGCAGTGACGACGGGCGTCGTCACATTGGATGACGAAGCGTAATCTGCAAGACGTTGAAAATCTGTAGGAGACGGTGTCGGTAATGACAGCGGACGGACAGTAACGCGAGGAGGAGCGGAAGAAGGAACACCGACAGGAATTCTTTTGATGAGACTTTGTATACGAGCATATCTAAAGAAGGGCTCCGGAACAGTACCATCCGTCGGACAATAGGGCAAATGAAATTTCATTCTTACAATCTCTTCATTGCTGAGCGCAATGTACTCATCGTGGAGAAGGGATTGGAACATCCAGCTGGACTCCACATCCGAAATATTCAACGGATTGGAGGGCAGAGATGATTTTCGTTTCAAACGCATATCAGTGAGTTTAGTTCTCTACCAATCAAGGAATCTTTCCCATATCCATTCATCCTTCACCACCGTCGCAGTCTTAACAAACATTTCGAAAAAGATCTCATTCAAAATCGTTCGCAAACTAACCTTTTTTGCATCATCAAACCATTGAGAGAGGTAAGCGCACGGATTAGGAACAGATGCAACCGGCGATGGGATTGCTATCATCGGGCACATCAACAACTGTCGCACAATTTCGTGTTTGGGACGGGGCACGAGCAATCGCTCCACCTTCACGACGTGGCAAGTTCAAACACGGATCATGATCATAGTTCAAAAGCACATCAGGAGGGATCGTGCGAAGTGATCTCAGTACCTGAGTCGCAGTTTCAGAACTAACAACTTTGTCAGTCACTCGACGATCACGAAGGGTGGGCTCAAGGTCATCGGATGAAGACAAAATATTTTTTTTCACAGTTCGATTGCTCCTTCTTTTGAATGTAGGTTGAACATGGTCACCGGAGCCATCACTGGAGGTCTCTTCTTTATCATCACTCAACACAGCTTTACCAGCATCACCCGACCGATCCCCCTGACAACTATCTCTTTTCGCACGAGAATCAAGACGCCCCTCGTCCACAAACATATTTTCAGCATCCTCGAGGTTGTTCCCTTGAGGAGACACATGTTCATCTTCAAGTCCAGGATCAGCACCCCGGCCACCTGCTCCATTCTGAAGGTTGACAGACATCTCATCGTTTCGGCTCATTTTTTACGGTTTCGAACACTCAACTCAAATATTGGATGTAACATTACTATTAGCCTCAGTTGCAGTGCTGGTGCCTGTCACTTTCAGTCTTTTAGAATTAGCACGAGTGTCATACTTGTGGCGCAACTGAGAACCGCCTGCAAAAGAGAAATATATAAAAAAAAGCAGGGAAAAAGCATTCGGGACGCTCAGAATCGACGACTGAAAGAGATATGGACTGCAAAAGAGAAAAACTCATTGCAAAAGTTCATGGTAAACAATATTCTTTGTGATGATTTTTTTGTTGGGCAACGCAACACGAATGTTCTTGGGATGACCAACGCGCGACAAAGCAACATACAACTGGTCATGCGCAAAAACAGGTTTGCGCAACCAAACCACAGCACGAGAGACAGTTTGTCCTTGCGACTTGTTAATGGTCGCAGCAAACGCAAGACGGATGGGGAACTGCCTCCTATTCCATTTAAACCCGGTGGTTTCACCATCACTTGTTAAATCGATTTAGGGGATCAGTGTCGTTTTACCGGTACGCATTATGGTCACTTCCAGCAAATCATTATCAACAATCTTCTTAGGAATTAACCTTGTGCCATTGCAAAGTCCTTGTTTGGGCGACAAATTGCGCAACAACATTACAGGCGCACCAATTTTCATGAGGCGGAAGACCAAACTCATTGAGAGAATTTAAGAGCTCATGTTGGATAGCAAGTTCGTGATCATCAGAAGCAGGGTAATCAACACTATAACTTTCACGCACCTCGCCAGGGAAATCGTTGAGAACCATATCGTTAACATACCTCGCATCATCATTGGTAGCGCAGAAAATCAATCGAGCATAAAAATAGTCAGCATCCCCAACGTGTCGGCACACATCCTCAAACGTCCAGGAAATCAAATCACGAATAAGTTTATCGGTACAAATCTCATGTGGCAGTTTGACCGCGGCAAGTTCGTTAGGAACAAAACGAATATGATCCTCATTCTCAATACGCATCAAAAACACGTCATACATTCGCGTCATTGGATCATCCCCTAAGCTTAAGATCCGCATATTCTCAGTTAGGCAATAGACCTCAAAGAGTTTCCACAAAGGAGACATTTTGATAGAGGCATCAATTTGCTGCGCTCGAGACCCATGCTTCACAACGGGCAAAATCTGTCGAAAGTCCCAGAAAGAAGCAAAACCTTTCCTCCAAACGGGAGGTTACTGTTACAGAGATCTCGAAGCATAATGTCAAGAGCTTCCAAGTGGAACTTGTTACTCATCGGAGCCTCATCCCAAACGATCAAGTCCGCACGCAGGATAAGTTCGGCAAGATCACCCTGTTACGGAATACTGAAGGGACTCATGTTATCAGGTTTCAAAGGTGCTCGAAATCGCGAGTGAAATGTTCGACCACCAGTGAAAAGAGTCGCGGCTATCCCACTGGACGCCACATCGAGTCCAATACCATTACGCGACCTGATGCCCGCCAAAATCGTTTCTATGCAAAAAGTTTTTCCTGTTCCCGCCGGCGCATCTACAAAAGCATAAAGCGGTTGTTTCTCTTCCACGGTGCGAACAACTCTTTGCATGAGCGCTCGTTGGCGCGGCCGAAGACGGTGAAAATTAGACTTGAATCTAGTTCGCATTTCAATCAGATCATACGACAACTCGTCATTTATAATCGACGACAAAGTCCTATTCTCGTAATGTCTGTTTATGTCGTCGGCAACCGTTTCTCCATCAGGGGCCCGAACAGGCGAATGTTTTTGTCAGACTTGTGCAAGATACGGTCAAGATCAAAGAGCACCAAACATTGCAAAACGATCGAATGAAGAATTAGAGAGCCCGAGCGATACTGAAAATCATCACACATTTTGTCCCAATGTCGTTGAAAGAATTGAACAAGATCGTTGACCGGGCCAAACAGCAGAAGCATAGCGAACACTTTACGAACCTCTGCAGACATATCATGGAGTGCGACCGTATCTATACATTGATTATATGCATCATCGGTTTGCAAAAGTCCTGATCGAAGACACACCGATCGGAACGAATCGTATTCGACTCCATCGACGGTACAAATTTCTGCAAAAGAGCGTGCTCCACGAGAGTGCTCATGGTGTAGCAACACACGAAGATAGACGCGTTCGCCTTCCGTGACCTTAGCATGATGCAATCGAGATATCTTTTCGAAAGGAGAACCATGAAGAGCACGCTTTCTTCTGTTCCACACCTTATGTTGATTATCCCACACATGAGTTTTAATAATGTCAGGATACAAAGGGAGCTCGTGTTTAGGAACATGTGCGTTCAAAGAGTTGTGATTCATCCATGCCGTCAATTTTGTGGTCGGCGGTCCACGCGAAAGAACATGATCTTCCGTGCCCGGTTCGAACACCACTTTTTGCATGTTCTCGATATGCACATGCAATCTTTCGACTGCAGACCACTGTTCCGCAAGGTCGAACTCAAACAGATGCCAGCATGCCTCGCACGCACCAACAACACGCATATCTTGATAGGATTTGACTTCATCGACAGGTGCATCGTTATCTTGTTCGCAAACCATGACACGATTACACCCTTTATACACGTATTTATACACATACTTGCACGCCTTGATGTTAGCACAACATTCAACATTGATGTGGCAGTTAAACCTCATCAGCAAGTACGGGTTATACGGGACCACTCGACGATTATCATAAACGACACGATTTTGAACGACCGTAAAGCCACCGTCACTTGGTTTTCTTCTCCTGTAAGAAGGGTAAGTTTGTTCATCTTTGAAGATTGTCGTGGAAATGAATTCTTTTGAAAACCTTTTGGTGCACTTCCCGTTCTCGGTACACGAAGCATCCTGCTTGTCCTCACCACAAATGTCGTGCAACATGAATTTAACAACCCTTTCTCTCAATTCCTCTTCAGGCGGAATCTCTGCACACACTACGTTGTCAACAGCATCTGGATCGCGAATTTTATCATCCGGATGCAAGATGACCAATATGTGTGCATGCGGCAGACCCCTTTTTTGGAACTCCACCACATACAACATTTCATCGACTCGCCCAAAGATCCGTTTTTTCTTAATCTCGTCAATGAGCTGGGTGAGATAACCTTTGAACACTCGGGCAAGAAGATCAGGCCTGTCGGTTGCACACTGACCCGGCAAAAGGGTTTGTTGGATCTCCGACCAGTTTGTGTTACACGTCATAGTGATTAAAAAATCGGGTTTTCCAAACTGCCTCACGATTGCCATGCTGTCATGATATCTTTCGGTCATATACCGCGGTCCCCAAGTGAAGGTGGAGGGCAGAAGTATTTTTGTTCCAACACCATCACTGTGCTGATTTTATTGCACAGCGTCTCGCAGGTCCTGATAATATTCCGACCGCAAGTCTTTCTGATGAAATCTTACCTATTTTAAGTGAAGGGATTCAACCTTAGCGTAAGCCATGCAACAAAACTCGTGGAAAAGACGTGCCGCATAAAGAAGGCAAGACCTTTCACCATCACATTCGTGCAGGTGAAACGCATAGTACTCCTTGGCACTGAGTCCTGGCGGCCATCCAGCTTCCGAGGCACGGCGGATAGACCAACTATCAATTCCTTCCGGGAAAAGCAAAACAAACCTCAAACAGTCGTTCGCTCGGGAACACTCCGGAACGACAATTGTTGCCTGCTCACCCGGAAGAGGAGCACGCAAACGAATCTCAAGCTCATGAGGAAGAAGGTCATCCGCCATGAGAACGCAGACCTCATGTAGCCCCGTCGGACGGTTGTAACGCCTCGCATGTTCCTCCGCGGGCATGGCATCCGGATTTATGACCAACTTCCTTCCATTCAACGCTCCTGGCGGAAGGTCGGCGATGGTCATGAAGTCCTTCACGTAGTTGTTACACTATTGTAGCAACTCGTGAAACCTTTTAAGAGTCGTCTCATTCGGTGAAGTTCGGCATTAAACGTGTGTGCAGACAAATTAAGGAAATTCACTATTTGATCAATCGCATCATCCAAACGGTGAGGATCGTGCAAGTAAAGTTGTGCAAACCGAGGACATTCCCCTTCTCTCACAACCAATGCACCGACACGATGATAGATCGGGACCCTGAGCCCGAAGTTGGCCCTTGAATCCCTGAACGCCATCGCTCGGTTGCTTCAACCGCGAGGATGCGAGAGATAAACACTTATTGATTATCCTCGCATTGTTTCGAACGAATCGGCCGAAAACTGTTATTGATTATCCTCGCATTGTTTCGAACGAATTGGCCGTCAGGAGTCTGAGACGTCCAAATAGAAAGAATCTCATGCTCCGGGGAGCTTTCTCGAGGCCATTCCCACAGAGGACAACGTCTCGTACCTTTTCTGCAACATATTTTTGTCCAACTTTTTTCATGATTCCACAACTTTGCACCACAATACCTGCACGGTTCTCGACCACCAATGCTGAATGCCCGAACCGTGCTAGCATTCGCAATAATAGTCACGGTGTTCTCAACCGCTGCATACGGTGTTGCCACGGGCACAGACGGAAGTGCATTCATATCAGTAGGTGGATCATCACACCAAATCATTCATTTCCTCATCCCGATTATCTGGCTCACCATGTTCCCGATTGTTCATTGAATTTTGAATCACAACGGACGGATTGTGCGACTGCTCCGCTCTCCCCGACATACTTCGCCATTGCCTCGGTCGAGAACAATGACGATGTGTTTCCTTCGAAGAAGAAGATGCACCCCGCGACTGCCCAGAGGCGGTTGCTCGAATCTCGCGAAGAATATTAACAGGGGTCAAACTTTGCCTCACACCCCGCAAAAAACATTTGTGAGCATGCATATCGTCGTTCCTCCTGCGATTCTTAATCGCATCTCTCAATGCACGCATACGTTTAACGTGATAGTTTGGTCGTCTTTGAAGTCTCTTTTTTCGAGTGGAAATTTCATACGATGCAGACCTCGGTTCATCGTCATTCATCGTACGGACTTGTTCAGTTGCACCGTCACCGGCCACTGTACTTTCAACAGCTACCGCATGTGCATCAAAGTCGGGGAACACAGGGGGACGTACGGACGACAACGATCCAAGGTTCAAACAACGCGCGACTTTACCGGTACGGAGTGCCCGAAGGCACAACATACGATATCGTCTGTTGCGGCTCGAACGAATCGGTTTCAATATTGCCGATCTCCTTCGACGATTATGAAATCCAACCAACCTCCTAACCATTGCGTTCGGGGAATTTTACAAGTTTCGCGGAGAAGATCCTGCCTGTGCATGAACCGGTGCGATGGAAGCATAAAGATCAGGTTGCACGGATCTTCGCCGCACATCTTCTGTAAATGTGGAGGACGAACCGTTTTGCACATGTGGCGAATGAAAGGAAGAATCATGAACTGGAAAGGTTGTTTCGATCGTAAGAAGAAAATTTGTCCAGACTGCATCATGCGTGAAATTTTCATCAGGTCGTGCACTTCGCAGGGTGACAGGCAGGTTTCTTTGGCAACGAATCTCACTCGTACCAACATCAACATTTTCTTGACTCCTCCGGAAAAAAAACTGAGGGCTTACGATACCATCCAACAATGGAATTATTTGTTGGAAAGATAAAGATCTATCACTACATTGTTCTTCAACAGAACAATCAAGGGCGTGATCAGGAGTTATCATCGGTTGTTTGTCCCTTCCGTCAGTAGTCACATCACCCACACCACCTACCGGTTGCAGTAAAGACCTTCGAGTCCGACGACTCCGGGAAGGCGGTCGACCACGTTTGCGGTGTTCATCTTTTGATGACACCCGTGTTTCAGTAGTAAAGGGACAATGAGTAATATCAGAACGCACACACAATCCCAACCCATCATTCGACGAAAAAGAAGAATTTGGCACCGAAGGGAAATGAACTTGAGCGGAATCAATGGCAGGAGAGTTATAACAGTTGGGTATCGTTGCAGAAGACAACAAAGGAGCGACAACAGGTCTTTCACAACGGCAAAGGCGTCTTCGACGCTTCCATTGAACGTGCGAGGACTTGTCGGCAGACGAAGCAGAGTTCGGAGTGACAAACAAATCAATGTCGCGTGAATCCTTATCTATGCTTTCATCCCCCGCCATCTAAACGGGCCTACATGCGTCTCTTCTTAAGCGGCTAAAGCGTAAAATTATAACGTAAAAATCAAAGGTTATGAGGAATATGGAAGATCTAAAAATCAGCAGGATGATATATATCGCAGAATGTTCGTAGCCAGATGTAATTATGGTATTAATAGAAAAGATACAGGGTAAAGCATTCAAAATAAGAAAAAAATATAGTCAAATGATAAACGAAGTTGGCAAAACACAAAACGAAAAACGAACAGAGCAAAACGTTGAGTTCACGTTTTTTATTTTGTTTTCTTTTTTTTTAAATGATTATGTCAAGGGAAATGAAGGTTAAGCAACTCATGACGAATTGTATTTTGTCTCTTTTATACGTGCGTTGTATTTTTTTTATGTGTTCGTAAAAAAAACCATAATTTTTTTTTCAGATAGTTTTTTTTTTTTCCCTAGACGCCCCTTAGTCTTTTCAGGGCCCCATGGGATCGAGTCATACGTACCTCATTTATCCACGTTTACCCTTTGTCATTCCTCGACAGGGCTCACTTTCCTGTTCGTATAAGTTTGTGATCGGAAATGAAGTTTCTTTTGACTCCAATTGCATTCGGTAGAGGCGGCTCCTACTTGCGGCCAGCCTTGGGTATCCTAAGTCAGTCACCGTTCACAAAAAAATCGAAGAAGGGTAAAAATTTTCCCCAACCTGCCCGAGTCCCAACCGCTAGGATGTAGTCTGTGGCACCCGTCCTCCTTGCCCAGGCACGAGGCCTGGATCTCAGAAGTAGGCGTTGGCTCCTCCATAACAACATTGCACCACCCCCATAAATGAGTCTATGCGGCGTACCGCACCTCTCCCCAGCCAGCCTCGAAGGTCGGTCAATCTGTTGATGACCTCACCATTCCTCTCCTCCCTTGTTTGGGTAACTTAGACGAAATAGGAGCAAAGGGGGTAAAAAACATGATTTTTTGGAACAGGCTTACATGAGAAAAAGTCGTTCGGGATAGCACGGGTGCCTTGGGAGAAAGGTTACGTTTATTGTCACTTTCTTTATTTATTATCGGACGAGTTTCTTCTCCGATATTCCTTACATTACACAGTGCGACCCAACCCTCCCAACACTATTTACTTTCCTCCATGAAAGCACCTTAATGTTTTCAGAGTGGAACGAAACATAATTATACGTACCTTGTTTTGGGATAAGTATGCTTTGCTTTCCTTCCACAATATGTAATCGGAGACGATAAATGTGTGTTGTTGTTGTGTTGTTTTGTTATTTTAACTATCGATGGTTTTCTTTAACGATTCTCCATTAAATCAGATTTCCATAACATGCAATATTTGCATTGTTTTTTTTTTCGAGGGGGGGGGAGGGGGTGAAAGATATTGTTTTTAAACTCGTCTTTTTTATCGCGTGCAAATTTCTTAAAGTATACTCACCTGTTTTTTTTTTCATTTTTTAAGCAATAAGTAAAAGAATATAAGAGCAGATACTGAAAACCATATAAAATGAAGAAACAAAATTTAAAGAGAGCTAGCAAGAAAAGGTAAATTTCGATTTGATAAAAACGACCACACAGAATATGAAACTGCAAAGTGAAAAATGGGCAATAGAACTTATGTTTTAATGTACGAATAATAGTTTGTCAAAATTTCAATCCTGTTCGGGAAAGACAATGTCGAACGGAAAAAAAAAAAAAAAACTTCCAAAAAAAAAGAAAAAGAAAAAAAGAGAGACATAGAAAAGAAAAAAAAGTAGAAAAGTATAAGAGGGAACACAGAGAACAGAACAATACTGGAAAAAAAAAAAAAAATTAAGTCTCAAAATAGTAACATAATGTTTATAACAATGAACACATTCAACATAAGATAACATATGAACAAATGAGTAAAGCAACCTTTGTTTTTATCCATCAATAACATTTTCATGCAAATGAAAAAAGTAGTTGTCAAAGAGGGAATGTTGAAACAAATAGAAGAGAGGAAGAAAGAGAGAGACAAAAGAGAAAAAAAACAGATAGATAGAGAGAGAGAAAGAGGGAGAGACAGGGAGACAAAAAGACAAAGTGAGAGAGAGAGAGAGAGAGAGAGAGAGAGAGAGAGAGAGAGAGAGAGAGAAAGACAAGCAGAGACAGAAAGCGAGAAAATTCAAATAAAAGTGTCAAAAGATTTAGAATCGAAGCATTTTATCATAAACCCATTAAACTGTCATTATCATTAATGAAATGAACAAATGTGAAAGCACGCATTCCTACTCGTCATCGCACCCCACGTCCGTGTTCTCCCTCCCACTCTAGCTCCTGCCTTTCCTGCTATTCTCACTCGAACAGCAGTTAATATATATGCGACAAAAAAAAAAAAAAACACTATTCATCTACATCGTCCTCCCCACGAAACTGTCTTCTCCTTTTTTCCATTGCGAACTTGTCGTTATCATCAACAACAGCATCTTCGTAGGGATAAAGGTTTGTCGTGTTGTCACACGTAGGTGTAACAACCGTCAAATCATTTATCTTTTTATAGTCCCCCTTTGTCAAATGACTTAGGCGGCCACACTTTGGACATCGACGCTGCAGAGCTTCAATCAGTGCAAGCACCACCTCATGCAATCTGCTCTCATGTTTTTTATTTATGCTCGCGAGAGCATTCAATTCCTTTTTTACATGGCTCATCTCCTTCATAACCCGCACCGGCGAATGAGCAGCAATGATATTTCCTAACAAAATTTTGAGGTTATACAACTGTTCCTTGTATCTGGCCATCATGCCATCCGTCAGTTCCTCACCGCACTGATCTGAGAAACTATGTTGATACACAGTGTCCATTAACTCTTCTCGTGCGTCTTTGTACAATTGTCCCGGAGTAACAGCTGTCGCTCTCAACTGGCTATCGCTGACCGGAAAACTCATTGCATTTTTCACCTCCAAAAGCGCATTTCTATGTGCAAGCTCCACACCAACTGTTCGCAATGATTGCAACATACCAATCAAACAACTTTTCGGAAGCTCTTCTAAAGTTCGAGCTACTGGGAGCTCAAACACCTCCGATGCAAAATAAGGATCAATCGATGGTAAGGCACCGACTGACAACAATTTTCTTAATGCACACTCGGCTGATTCACAACGTAGACGCAAATGTTCATACTCTTGGGACAGATATGGATCAACTTTAGTACTAAGTTCAACAACTTGGTCAAGCAAGTCATTTCTAATCGAGGATTGGATCAAAGAGGTAAGTTGGCTAGCAATGTCTTCGCCAACATTCTCCTCCTTCTTCCCATCCACACTACCAGACAAAGACAAATCTCTCACCTCTTCACTTCGTTTCCTTTCCAGGAAACTTTCGAGCACTGATTGTGCTTTCACCTCAATTTTTGCGAATGCACGTCTCAGCGCAGTCACTTCCTCCTCCTTCTTCTTCAACATCCCAAGCAACTCAGCCTGAGTCCACCAAAGGCCTTCATTGTCAGTCAAATAGCGGCCGCATTCTCCTTTCAATGCGGACTCGTTCGGAACCTTACCTCTAATACCATAAGGCACTTGAGACTTACGTGGAAATAGACGCTGCTCCATGTCATGAATTTGCGAAGCCATGCCATACTCATATCGTTCACTACATTCCTCAAGATATTTGCTCTGCGTGCGAGCATCGGTGAGCCATTTTCCAAATAAACCGTCCCCATCATTACACGCCCGAATTTGCGTCAGCACATCGGACCATGATATTCCTTCCACCGGCCTATCTACCTCGCTGTTAACCGCCATATTCATTTGAGTAGATGCTTGCCCATCTGTGGAGACCACCATGAAAAAGGAATCAACCAATTAATCGATCAAATTCATTGATTGATCGAAAACAGAGAGAGAGAGAGAGAGAGAGAGAGAGAGAGAGAGAGAGAGAAAAAAAACTTAGTCAAGCTTAAACAGCATTAAGACAACGATGTGAGTTGCAACCTGGCTCCAACATGGACGACGGGCGTGCACCTATACATGCGGCTGCATCTGTACACGGGCCAGGGCTTGCACCTGGGCCGGGACTTGCAGGGGAGCCTGCACACGGGCGTCCATCTGCACCTGCATATGGCCCTGGGCGTGGGCCTGCACCCGAGGCTCCACCTGGGCCCAGGCGCAGCCTCGCTGTTGTGGGTGCACCTGGACGTCGACCCGCACATGCACGCCTGCATATGCGGAGAGAGAAACTTTTTCCGTACCCTGGTAAAAAAAAAAAAAAAAAATCAACCCTGGGAACCGGACAGCGGGCTGGTTGTGTGGTTGGTTGGGTGCCAGGTCCGTGCTAAAAATGAAAAAAAAGATCAGTTTGTTTGTCTGTCTGTCCATCTCTGCGTGTTCCTATCTGCCTGTTTGTCTGCCTGTTTGCCTGTCCGCATGCCCATCTCCCTGACTCCATGCACATCTGTTTGTCTGCCTTTCTGCCTGTCTGCATGCCTATATGTCTGGGTGGTTGGGTTACGGCATTGGACGGTTTGCTGGTCCGTTGGTTGGGTGGTTGGGGGGGTTGAGTGGTTGGACGTTTCGGTGGGTGCCTGGTTGGGTGGTTGGCTTAGGTGGTTGGTTCGCTGGGGGGTGGGTAGTTGGGTGTCCCATCAATAATTCCCTCGATAATTCCCTCCGGCAACCAACACTTGGGTGTCCCATCGATGTGTGCCTTGGCGTGGGCCTGTACCTGGAGCTACACCTGGCCCTGCATCTAAACATATCCCTGCCCCTGCATCCGCACCTGCACCTGCACTTGGGACTGCACCTGAGTCTGGGCCTGCACCTGGCCCTGCACCGGGACCTGTGGCTGCACCTGGGCCTGGATCTTCACCTGCATCTGGCCCTGCACCTGGCCTTGCATCTCGGCCTACATCTGCACCCGCACCTGGAACTGCAGCTGGGCCAAGCGAAGGCCGGGGGAGTCAGGATGGCTTGATCCTCCGGCAACCAATACTTGGGTGTCCCATCGGTGTGTGCCTTGGCGTGGGCGTGCACCTGGGGCTGCACTTGGGCCTCCACCTGTACATGCACGTGGGCCTGCATGCGGGCCTGGAAGTGGGTCTGCATGTGGAAAAACAATAGAAGTCTGTGTGTTCTTGGGATTGCATTTAGGCCTGCACCTGCGCTTGTATCTCGGCCTGCATCTGCATCTGCACCTGGACCTGCAGCTGGGCCAAGCGAAGGCCGGGGGAGTCGGGATGGCTTGATCCTCCGGCAACCAACACTTGGCTGTCCCATCGGTGTGTTCCTTGGCATGGGCCTGCACCTGGGCCTGGACCTGGGCCTGCACCTTTACATGTGGGCCTGCACGTGGGCCGGCACATGGGCGTGGGCGTGCACCTGGGCCTCGGCTTGCAGCTGGGCCCGGGACTGCACCTGGGCCTGCGTCTGTACCTGCACGCCGGGCTACACCTGGGCCTCCACACCGGGCCTGCACCTAGGCCCAGGACCTATTCGGGTTAGCATGGGTGCCTGCACAGCGGGATGATCTCTGCCTGCCCGCCTATGTGCCTGCCTGGCTGCGTGGCTCCTAAAAAAAAAAAAAATCAGGTATGGGACTGTGACCCACACCCCACTCAAAGGGCCACAGACCCAGACTCAATTAACAACCCGGGCCCAGGGCCAGGTCAACGGGTACAGACCCACAGACCAGCGGTATGTCAACCCCGGGAACTGAACACCGGGCAGCACTTGCAGCGCTGGCCTTTCAGAACAGGCAGACGGACCGACGAACGCAAACAGATACAGCAGGCTATGTATGGTTCCAGGTCCGTGCTAAAGAAAAAAAAAAAACATCAGTTTGTCTGTCTGTCTGTCCATCTCTGCGTGTTCCTATCTACCTGTCTGTCTGCCTGTCTGCCTGCCTGCATGCCTATCTCCCTGCCTGCATGCACATCTGTCTGTCCGCCTTTCTGCCTGTATGCCTGCCTGTATGTCTGGGCGCCAGCAGCGCCTTAGACCTGGAGCAAACACCCAGGATTCAGGGCAAGTCTCATTCGGTTAGGTCGTTGATTAGCTCGTTGGGTGATTGCGTGGTTGAACACGGGCAGATGTAGAGTCAGGTCCTGGTCCAAGCCGACGTCCTAGTCCAACTGAGGTCCAGACTCAGGTCCAAACTAAGGTTCAGACTCAGTAACCGTCTAAGCCTGAGAACAGGCCCGGGGTCAGGTCCATAGTGACGTCCAGACCCAGCTCCAGGCTCAGGTCCATGCCCACGTCCAGTCTGACCTGCAGGCCGAGGACCGGAGATTAAAAAAAAAAAGAAAAAAAAAAGGCAAGGAGAAGGGTACACCCAGGTAAAGTTGAGAACGCACATAGGTTCAGGCTGAGGTCCTCGTCCAGGTTAAGTTAATGAAAAAAAAAAAAAAAAAAACTATACCTGGGACCGGGCCCAATAGCCATTTTCCCAGGTCGAGACCCAAGCCAAAGGGCCATCCACGCCTGTGTGCATGTCTACCTCTCCGTGTGGCTTTCAGTGTGCATGTCTACCTGTCTACCTCTCTGTGTGGCTTTGTGTGTGCATGTCTACCTGTATGTCTGTGTGAACATCAGTTCCGGCCCGGCCGCAGGTCCCTCATTATAAGTCCACGACAGGCGAACTTTAAATTTAAAAAAAAAAAAAAAAAAAAAAAACATGTGCACACTCATGTCAACATCGGTTCCGGTCCACACTCATGTGAACATCGGTTCCGGCCCGGGACCAGGATCAAGTCAACGGTCATGTCAACAGTCATGTCAACATCAGTTCCGGCGCGGGCCCAGGATCAAGTCAACGTTCGTACAGCCTGACCCCGGAGCCAGGTCAACGTTTACTACTGTATAAAACGTTGACCAAGCCGAGCATGGAGCATGTGAAAGTGCAATTGCTGCACTCTACCGCTCCATAGCCTCTCCATCATTCTGCCAGTCCCTGTCTATCTCCTACACTTCTCTCTCTCTCTCTCTCTCTCTCTCTCTCTCTCTCTCTCTCTCTCT
>BFEA01000116.1:766848-790683 GCA_003427395.1 Chara braunii | reverse complement strand
TCCCTCTGCCACACACCCACGCGCACACGCACACAGACTCTTGGCCGCACTCTCTCTGACACCCACGCACGCACACACACACACACTCTTTTCTTTTTTTGTTTCCTTGTTTCGATTATTTTTCTTTTCTTTTTTGCTCATACCACAGGCGATGCCATGTTATTATTATTTTTTTCCTCTTTTTTTTTCCTCTTTGTGCTCATACCACTGGCGATGGCATGTTATTCTTTTCTTTTCTTTTCTTTTCTTACTTCTTGTTTCTTGTTGTTTTTTAGTTTTTTTTTTTCTCTTTCCTCTGCTTTGCTTCTTTTCTTTGTCTTTTTAAAAAACGGCGCCCGATTGTTTTGTCGCCGCACGCGGGAAACGCGAAAATGGCGCATATCAGAAGGAAAAACGAAAACGAAAAGGAACTCGAACTTGGATGTTCCCGCCCAATTGTTTTGTCGTCGCGCTCGGGAAACGCGAAAAAAAAAACGCCACCCAAGTTTCTCTTTTTTTCATTTTTTTTTTTTTCTTTCTAAATAAAAAATTCCTCTTTTTCGGACCCGCCACCAAAGTATATCTCTTCTCTCTTTTTTTTTTTTTTTTTTTTTTTTTTTTTTTTTTTTTTTTTTCTCTTTTTTTTTTTTTCTCTTTTTTTTTTTTTCTCTTTTTTTCTCTTTTTTTCTTTTTCTTGCAATCCGACGGCGGGCCCTTCGAGATATCTTATGTCTTCTTTTTTTTCTCTTTTCTTTTTTTCTTTTTTTTTTCTTTTTCTTCTAAACATTTTTTTATTTTTATTTTTTTTCTAAACATTTTTTTTTCTTCTTAATCTTTTTTTTTCTCTTTTTCTTTTTTCCCTCTAATCCGACGGCGGGCCCGTCGAGATATTCACTCGAATCGACGCCCACCGTCTCTCGGCCCCTGTGGGCGAGCGCTCTCGTTTGCCGGCGCGTTGTGAACAATTCGGTACGCGCACCGCTCTGCGCGCACCTCCGCCCTCGATCGCCTTCATCCGCCGGGCCGAATCGCAAGTTCGGCCCGATTCCGACAAGCAGTGGAACATGACCTCCCCCCCGCGGGCCCACCGCGCTTAAGGGGTAGGATAGCTTGCGAATTATACATAGCCTACGGGCTACATACACAAGTTTTCACACATAGTGCTGTCTGTACATCTTCATACATCGATACACGATCCTTCCTTGCTAGTCTCTCTGCTTGTCTGTCCGATCGCCTGAATGCATGGTTGAATTGTGTCTTAACCATGTTTGACAATCCATCTAAACTTTGGATCTGTATAGCCGAATATATCCTTGGCTCAGAATGGAATATTATCCAACCGGACGCGGTTTGGACAATCAAGGGTTTGGAGAGATATCCTATATGCCTGGCAAAAACTTCTTCCTCAGAACTATAATCAGCCGGTCTCTAAGGGAGAAGAGCTTAATCAACTGTTGTTTGATAATCAGAATATATTGCGGCAGAATGGGACCCCATTTAAGGCAAATGGGGAGCATGATGGCTTTGCCAGGTCATGGGTGGAGAAAGGAGTGCTACAAGTAAAGCATGTTTGGGACGCAGACGCAGAGGACTGGTTCATTGACGAGAAACTGCGGAGAAAGCTACCACGATTGAGAAATCTGGGTAGCAATTAGTTGACCTTGAGGGTTTGCTTTATTTTCTGCCACTTACGGTTAACGGAGGCCTGAATTTTCAGAAATTTCTCACGCCGTTGAGAAGAAAATCTAAAGGCCTTTTCGATAAAACTTGTCACCCATACATGAGGTTGCTCAGGGACTGTCATAGGTTAGACCTTCGCTAGGGGGTCCCATAAGACACTGCCTGTGATATCTTGCGCGCGCCCCGTACTAGCACGCGTCACGGTACAAGTGTGCAGCTGGAAGTACCCCTTGGGGTGCACACTTGGAGTTGCCACGTGGCACACATGAGGGCGCTGTCCTCCTGCGACCGCCGTGTCAGGCACACGGGGTTGCAGGTGCTATTCCCCTTTGGGAACGAGCCAGCAAATGTGAGGGAGGATGAACCCTTGCATAACGTGGAGGAGTGCTAGCATGGTGTTATGGCGCATGGTGTCCGGATCACATGGGAGAAACTCTCGATTGCCAGAACCACATGGAGGACAGGAGGATAAGTTGCGACATTAGAGGAGGACACACGTCATCTTCAACGATCTGTATCACGGGAGAAGCTCTCGATTGCCAGAATCGTATGGAGGACGGGAGAATAAGTCGTGACATTAGAGGAGGTCACATGTCATCTTCAACGGGAGGCTCGCTTTCGATAATCATCTTTATCTTCAACATCATCATCATCATCCCATCATCTTTCATCTTCATATATCATCATCACCATTTGGAAGGATAATATCATCTTTCTTCTCTTGTTTCCCCTTTTCTCCATTCCTTTTCATTTATCTTTCTCTCTCCTCCTTCTTTCCTTCTCTCCCCTTTCATCTCCCTTTTTCCCTGCTCTCTTGCCCGTCTCATATCCCTATTCCTACTCTCAATTCTCTCTTGAACTCCGCCGTGCTTCTGATGTTCACTTCTCTCATTTTGGGGGATGTGTCGGGAGAAGTGGGGCCAGGTTGGGTGAAAAAGGAGGGGAGAGGGGTGGGGACGAGGTCAGAATTAGGAGGAAGGTAGGAGAGGGGAAGAAGGATGGGGGAGGGTTTAAAGTATGAAGAGAGGGGGTAAGGTACAAGGTGAGGAGGGTGTGTTTAGTGCTTCCATGTGGTGAGTCACTCGCATTTTTCTCTATTTTCCCTATTTTTTCTATTTTTGCCTATTGGCATTTGTCAATTAGGTATTCATATAGTAGCAATCATCCAAATCATTAATCTCATCAAATTCAATCAAGATCACAATCATCCTCAATGACTTTGGTCATCTAATCAATAAACTAATGCAGGACCTTCTCTTCAATCAACTACGTTTCTACTATATTTGGAATTAAATTCGTAATTATTCTCCTAATAAATCTCATAAACTTATCATCATTATGAGCATCATCATCGGTGCGTCATCATCATCATCATCATCATCATCATCATCATCATTACCGATATCACTATAATCATTGCCATCATCATTATCATTATCATCATCATTATCATCATCATCACCATCATCATCATCATCATCATCAGTTTGTAATCGTAAGGGTTGTTGGTGCTGCTGTTTGGTATGATCAACATCATCATTCCGTCTTCACACTCATTAGTATTATCATCATCATCAATTTGTTATCATTAGATGTTGCTCTTCAAGGCATCGTTTGCCTTTCACATCAGCAGGTGAGAGGGTCATCACCATCATCCTCATTGTCATTATCCTCAGGGTGCTGTCCATCGTCATCAACAAAATCCTACAAAATCCAAGCGAATGACATTTTGGTGGGGAGAGCCCTGCTCTGTAGGGGTTTCATTAGGAGGGGGTGAAACCCTGGAGGGGGCACGGGCGGATTGTGAGGAATACTCTTTTTTGGGGCTGGGCATTAAATCCCAGCGGGGGCAGACTAGGGTAAAGGGATAGACAAGGGAATGGAGGGAGTGGAGGAGTTTTTGTTTTTAATCTTCTCATTATAATCATCATCATAATCATCATCATCATTATCATCATCCATGTTATATCATGCTTTCTGGTGCTTTGTAATTCTTGGCGGCATTTGGCTTCCTTCCTCATTTGGGATATAGGATCTCAGAGATGATCGAATCTGGGCCGATATCTACAAAGTTGCCTTGTTCTGTGCCCCTACCTTGCCGATGCCAGAACGACGCTGGTCGGAGCTGGGGCGTTGCCCTGTAATCTGCAATTGGCAGGAGTGTGAGGCCTTGTAGAGAGATCTGGGGATTTGCTGAGGGAGGAAGGCAATCAAGTGGCGAACCAGGGGGGGCTGCCTTGACAACCAATGGGGTCAGGGATAGTCTAGGTGGAGAGAACAAGTCAGCTACGGTTGACATTGGTAAGGAGGGTATTGTCTCTTAGATGCAATGTCTTGGTACAGGGAGGGCTAGGAGGTGTTCTAGGATTAGGAGGTCAGAAGTGCTGATATAGCATAATTTTCACTTTTTTTTCCGTATTAATCATCATGATCATCATCATCATTAACATCATCATCATCATCATCATCATCATCATCATTAGTATCATCATCTCAATCATGTTATATTAAGCTTTCTGGTGCTCTGAAATTTTTGGCAGCATCTAAACTTCTTCCATATTCGGGATATAGGATTTCAGAGATGGTCGAACCTGGACTGGTGTCTACAGAGTTGCTCTGTTCTGTGCCCCTGGTTTTGCCGAAGCCAGAACGACGCTGGCTAAAGCTGGGGTGTTGCCCTGTAACCTGCAAATGGCAGGAGTGTGAGGCCTTGTAGAGAGATCTGGGGTTTGCCGAGGGAGGAAGGCAATTCAGTGGTGAACCGGGGGGGGCTGCAAGGGAGCGAGAAGAGAACAGCCATGGTAGACGTTGGTTAGGTTAGTACTGTCTCTGAGTTGCAATGTTCTGATACAGGGAGGGCTAGGAGTTGTTCTAGGATTAGGAGGTCAGAATTGCTGATATAACATAGTCTCCTTTTTTTTCATATACATTAATCTTCATTATCTTTAGCATCATTATCAGTAGTATCATTATCATCATCATGATCATTACCATCACCATATGAGGGACGCTGAGCCCGGTTCTCAATAAGTTCGGTTCGGTTACTCCGGGCAGACTGTGAGGACCCCGGCCTCAATCTTCTTATTGGTGATATCAGCCTTGGGCACTGGGCCCGGTTCAAAAAAAAAAAAAAAAAAAAAAAAAAAAAAAAATCATATACTGGGGATCCAGGGTAAATTTGAGGGACAATTAGGGGTCTACCCATGGGAACTGTTGAAAAAGAACGCTTATACCTAGCTCTCAAAGTACCCGTATGATAGATCGTATCTAACTATTCTTAAATCAGGGTTGAGTGGGGTTCCGACCGGCGGCTTCCACCGGGCGCAGCGCTACCGGGAGCGCTGCGCCCGGTTCGATCAGGCGCGTTCACACGACATGGTGCTTGAGAGGTTGGTGGGTAGCGGCAGCGGGTGGGTATGGCGACTGCGGTCGGCGATATTGGAAAGGAATTGAACAACGACGGGATATGGCGAGACGAAAGCGGGATCAGGGGAGCGACTCCTGCAGTGGTTTATGGCGATGGCCATGGCAATTGACGCGCGTTGTTTTAGCCTTGGGCTACCGATTGGAGCATGGCGCCTAATAACGAAGTCGATGCGCGTGGTGCTAGGGAGCACAACTGATCGGAGGGAGCGTCGTGGGAGGGATTACGGCATCGCTGTTCGACGGATTAAAGATGGGGTTTGGTCGTCTACATGGCGGAGGGGTTTTTGCTTGGCGGACTGAGGGGCGAACCGCGGCATCGATGTGCACGGGAATAAATGTTGGCGATGAAACAACGACATGGGAGTAGCGGCATAGCAAAGCTCGATTGGATGGGTTACTATTTCGGGTGTTGTCGTGTGCGATGCTACCTAGAGATGACGTGGTGGGTGATACCCTTCCCTCTTCCTCAACCGTAGGTAAGGGTATGGTGAGCATACAACTATGGTGGTGTTGAATCCCCTGTGGCGACTCGTCAGCGGGTTTGGCGAGGGGGTGCCACACTGTTTTCGATTTTTGCGGGAATCGAAGACGGCCGCTTATGCCTTGGGCGCTGGTGTTTGCTTCGAGCCTAGAAGTTAGCAGTGGGAGGAAGGGAATTCTTCCTCCCCCAAAGGTGCAGGGGTAGGGTTTGAAGGGTCGGCGGTAAGTAGAGGTAAGTGGTGGTTTGAGGAAGAAGGGATAGGGTTTGTTGTCCTACTAATAATAACTAGAGATTTCTTGCATGATTCTCGATTTGTCTTTTTAGGTTGATCGTCTGACATGATCTTGCTCTTTCTGAGATGATCAACAGGTTTTGTTGACCATTTCCTGGCTCGATGTGATTTTCTGTGTTTTTTTTGCTACATAGTTTCTATCTTCTACAGAGCTGTTATTTTCAATAATGATGATAATCCAATAATTGTGCTACCCATGTACCCTTTCTATATCATAGTCTTAGATGCTCATACGATAAGTTTTTCTAATTAGTAATTTTCTGACTTATGGTCTCAACGATTTCCTGAACCCTGGTTCTGAAAATTAGAGTCAAAGTTCGGGTGGACATCAGATCCTTTTTCCTATTTGTGTTTCTTATGGCCTGAACCCTGGTTCTGGAAATCAGAGTCAAAAGTTCGAGCGGACATCAGATGCTTTTCCTATTTGTGTTTCCTATGGATTTTCAAAATCAACTGATTCTCCTTTGTATTTCAACGGACTTCTAGATTAGTGATTTCAGTTTTTGTCGAATAAATCAACTGAGAATTTCATAGTATTGGTCGAAAGTCCTACTTAGGGCATCTGATGGTAATTTGCATGTGGTCCCAAATAATTGGCTAAAATTCGCTTCAAATTTCGTAAATTCGTATGGGGCGGTTCTGTTGAGTTTTGCGAGATTTGTCCAAGATGGAGGGCAAGGGCACGAGATGACTCTTTGCGAGGACGGAGAGAGGGTTGCATCGGGGTTGTCTGAGGGGTACCGGCTAGGGGAACTTTCATTGGATGCGATTGGCGTCGGGCATCTTTGGTTGTCGGATGGGTACCGACTGATGAGGGTTTACTCTGGCGCGATTGGCCTCAGGCAGTGCTAGCTCACTCCCTCGATGACGGAGACTGGAATTTTTGAGGGGGTAGGAGATTGCAGGATGAGGATTGTGTCTGACTCTTGCTGAGGACACGGTCTTTCGAACTCTTTACTAGGACGGAGTTGGGGAGGCGAAGGGGGGACAAGTGAGTGGAGGTTCTGTTGGGTTTTGGGGGATCTGTTCAAGGTGGAGGGTAAAGGGCACGGGATGACTCTTTATGAGGACGGAGAGAGGGTTGAATCAGGTCGTCTGAGGGGTACCGGCTGCGGGATCTTTCATTAGATGCGATTGGCATCGGGCAACTTTAGTTGCTGGATGGGTACCGGCTGATGAGGGATCATCCTGGTGTGATTGGCCTCAAGCAGCGCTGGCCTACCCTCTCGATGACGAAAATTGGAATCTCCGAGGGGGCAGGAGATTGCAGGATGACGCTTGTGTCTGGCTCGCGCTAAGGATATGGTCCTTCAAACCCTTCACTAAGACGGAGTTGGGGAGGGTGAAGGGGGTTCGGATGGGGGTGGTTGAGAACGGATGCGATTGGCATTGAGCGGAGTCTCGATGGGTACCGGCCGTGGTCAACTGACCTCATTAGAACATACCCGGGACCTCCCTTTCGATGACGAAGACAGAACTGTTGCGATTGCAGTTTTTGAAAAAAAGATGGTGGGGTATCACGCGTCCTACTAGTGAGTGGGCTAGCAGGTAGGATGGAAATAGAGCACAACAGCAGCAGAGATGGTGGCTCTGCTGCAGTAAGTCTTGCTGGAGTGGGGAGCATGGGATTGTATGGGGGGTCTGACTTTTTTTTCTGAAAAATGAAAACTCTTAGGAACCTCAAATAGCGAATAAGGCGAGTAGGAGCAGAGGGTGGGTTATCACGCGTCCTGCCAGTGAGGGGGCTAGCTGGTAGGATGGGAGTATGGTACAGCAGCAGCCGAGATGGTGGCTCCGCTGCAGTCAGTCTTGCCAGAGTGAGGTAAAGTGGTGTGATGGGGGGTTCTCCTGAGTCGTTCCTGAAATTTGTTCTAAATCATGAAGATTGTTGTAGACATGTCTGAAGCTGCTCCAATATCTCTGAGTCAAAGCCGGGTAATGGCCTCGGTATTTTTTTTATTTTTATTTTTTTTATTTTTATTTTTATTATTTTTTTTTTTAAGCCCAGGGTGTTGTAGAGGCCGGTTACTAGGCACACATTAATCGCCAGGAGCGGTCAACCATGGCCGTCCTCAGGGAACGAGGCTACCTTCCCATCCCAACCTCACATCAATACTCCTAGCGAACCCCCTATCTCTACTATTCTACCTCAGTG
The DNA here is from genome assembly GCA_003427395.1 of Chara braunii. NCBI lineage: Eukaryota > Viridiplantae > Streptophyta > Charophyceae > Charales > Characeae > Chara > Chara braunii. The sequence continues at coordinate 782,670 of BFEA01000116.1, read as the reverse complement.
TGACCAGCACTCAGGACCGTTACCCCTATTCAGGGGAACTTGGACCGAACAGTAGTGATAGGCACCAGGGCTAGCCATGACCCAGCCCTGGTGGAAGCGGAATCGAACGAACCACGTCGCACTGGAACTTCGGACGCCAGGCACAAGCAATCTCCTATTAGCCCCTAAGTTGACCAACTGGTAACTCACGCCCTCTACTCGCCCACCACAGTCCTAGTAGATTTTAAGGCGGGGTACATATCCTCGAAACGCCTATCATCATCGTCAGTTAATCCAGACCAACCAGTGACTCACGCCCTCTACTCGCCCCCACAACCCTAGACTGCCATACACGGTCTAGCTGATATTAAGGGGGGTACTTATCATCAAGACGCCTATCATCATCAGTGGTTGATCCAGACCAACCAGCAACTCACGCCCTCAACTCGCCCACCACTTCCTAGCTGATATTAAGGGGGATACTTATCATCGAACGCCTATCATCATTATCGGTTGATCATGATCTTCTCCAGCCCTATGGTTGTGAATGTGTATATGTGCTCTGTATCTTGGAGATGTGTGTCCGTAGGCTATGTATATGTTTGTTATGTGTATGTGGACCTGATTTCATAGCAGATGCTGCTCCCCACCATGGGACATCTGCAAGGTAAGTGTATAGTATGTGTGTATAGTATCGTGGTGTATACTTTGTGTGTGAATGGTATCGTAGTTGTGCTATCGGGGTGGTATCTCGATGTGTGGATGTGTGTGGTAGAGACAGGTCTATCTGGACAGGACTCCCCCCGAAGTCCGAAACCGGACTCGAACCTGTGACCTACAGCATGGAGGGCTCTACCACATGTACTTCCATAGGAAGCAGGTATAATGTGTGTAGTGTCTGGGCTGGGGGAGATCATCAGAGCGACCAAAGCCAACAACAACCAGCAACCAACGTGAAGTCTAGGCCAGCATACAACACCCATGGACTAACCCCTGGGTGGTGCGCAGGCAGTGTCTGTAATAGTACCATGCGTCATCCCAGGGGTGTGTGTGTCCAGCCGTGCGTCATTCTAACGCCCTGCCGGTGTCCATGCGCAAGGCTGCGGAGTTTTGAACCCGCAACCTCATACCACAATGCGCATTTCCAACCGGTGCTCTAACCACTGAGCTACATCAACTGGACATGGCCCCAGTATCTTAATTTTCAAAGACTATTCTTAGGCCAATTGGTTTTTTCTAGTAGGTTTTTAGTGACGAATCTTCTGAAGGTATTCGTTATGGGACGTTGGGCCCGGTTCCCAATTCGTGCCAATTTGTGAGGTAATGCTTGTATCTATGGGACGCTGGACCCGGTTTCCAGCAGGTGTTGCTCCCCACCAATAGATGGAGCTGTTTTGTGGGGGGGGAAAAAAAAAAGAGTGGGGTTCCTGCTCAGCCCTGGCCCCTGCAACCACCATCCGGTCAGGTCAGCTCACCAAGGTGGTGGAAGAGTGATGGTCCTGAGTGGTACACATTGTGGGGGCGTTGGGTGAGTAAGGGTGCACCAAGGAGAAATGACATGACGAAGGGTGGGAGGGGGTCTCATAACGCGTAGGACACTGAAATAGAAAAGAAGGGGGGAAGGAAAAAAAAAAAAAAAAAAAGAATACTAGGGTTTAAGTTTGAAAATGCACTCCAGGCAAAAGGGTCGATAATGTACTAATGGTGAATGTATATACTATATAACCTAGGTTTCGGGTCCGGTGGGGTCACGTGGGGGTGTGTTGTGTCCGCGGGATTGCCTGAAGTGCATTTTCAAACTGTTTTCGTGACTGCGTGGAAGTTACCCCCCAAGAAAACGACGTGCTTGATCTGCTATTTTATATCGCTAGGAAGCTTCACTGTGCATGGGAAGACGTTGACTGGGCGCCGCAGTGAGGGGTGGCATGGTATGGAATTGTTCCCGTGGGACGCCCGGGGAGGAAGGGAGGCTGTTGCAAGGAGGGTTTGGGATATCTGTTGGCCGTTGTTGTTGGCCTCCCTGCCTGTTCTTTCTTCCTCTTCCCTCCACGTGTACTGATGTTCCTTGTTTGCTGAATTCTTCCTTTGTTGATTTGCTTTAAACCACCAGTACTTAGCCCAGCTATTGGCCGCGGGTGTTTCACGTTAACGCGCCGGTAGTTGCGGGCTTCGGGCCACCGAACCGCAATGGTTGGAAGCGCCAGCCAAAGTGAAAACAAAACGGTGCCCCGACAGCTCGGCAAAACTTGGCGTGCAGGGGGCATCCCGGCTCGGCATCCATAGTTGGGCCAAGTACTGGTGTTAACTACTCCCCACGGATTGTGTTAACTGTTGGGCATATCCACTTAAGGTTTTGACTGAGACCCAGCTGGACCCCATTTCCAGCAAGTGCTGCTCCCCACTAATAGATGGAGTCACTGAGTACACAGTGATCACCTGGAACAGTAGGCCGTGGGTGTCTTGGAATATGAGACCACCTCCTATCCCATCCTCCCGTCAATACTCCTAGCGCACCCCCTATCCCACTATCCTACCTCAGTGTGACCAGCACTCAGGACCATTACCCTACCAATGGGCAGGTAACTTGGACCAAACAGCAGTGATAGGCACCAGGGCTGATAGGTTGGCCAGCCTTGGTGGAAGCGCAATCGGGCGAGCCTTGTCAAACGGGAACTTCGGACGCCAGGCCCAGACAATCTACTACAGGCCCCAAGAGACTCTGGGCCCTAGGTTTCGGACAGGGTAGCACCCATTGAAGCAGTCTTACCGTCCTTCCCCTAACTTACCCAAGGCCAGACGGAACTCGGACTGGCCTGAGCTACTTATACCCCTACCCTTACCCCAGCGTCTAAGCCTTATATATAGCCACTAGGCAGTTCTACCTGAATATCAGTAGGAACTCCGGTGGCCCATACCTGTCCCTACCGCAGATACTAGACCCCACCCAGTGACTAGACCCCCCCAGTCTGATAGTTGTGTAGATCGCAATGTATATGCATACCGGAAGGCTGAAGGAGTAGACAGAAAAAGGAGGAGACAGAGAAAGTCCCTTGAAATTCCCGAACGCGACCATAAAGCCGAAAAATATTGCAATGAAACAAGCCAAGTACATCGTAAGAAAGTCGTGTAAGCTAGCGCAGCGACCCAGGGGTCTGTGTACACAAGTCGCCAGGAAGGGACGAAAGGAATAGGAGTAGCAGAATAAATAGTGTTAAAATAGACAATTAGAAAACCGAAGAAGCAGAAGAGAATTCTAGAAGCCTCCACTACAAACCAGAAAAGAGACCAGAAACCGAGTGAACAATCATCCAGATAACCTTCCGAAGAACCCGACGAAAACCCTGAATAAGCGCGGCCCCAACCACTTGAGCACCTTCCCAGTGGTCGGGCCACTAGTTCAAAACACCACTTCTCGAATCAACACGTGCCATCTCGTCCCTTACACAGACCCATTTTTCGGGAAAAGTTTGAAAATCAAAAAGGAAAAGAAAATCAAAACGAAGGATCAAAACAAGAAAAAAAAAAAGGAAAAACAAAGGAAAAAAAAAAAAAAAAAAAAAAAAAAAAAAAAAAAAAAAAAAAAAGGAGTCAGCCCAAAGAAATCGGACCAAGCCCCAATGCCCCTACTAACAACAGAGTGCGACACCCAAAGAGACCGGTATTTTCAACTAGAACCCCCCAAAGTTTACTCCACTACGCCCTATGCACACTCCCCACCACTTCGCCCCGAAGTGCCATCTGCCCGTAAAAACGGTTGGCCATGCCCTTCGCTTGGCCCCCGTTTACCAGCCGATCCCAACGAGTCAGAGTGTTGACCCAGTCGTCCCACGCGTTTGCAAACTTAGCAGGTGAACAAAAAGCCCACCTCAGACCCAATCAACGTGGTATAAGCCCTGGCCCTGTGCAAAAATGACYCGATAACTGCCATTTTCTGTTGCCTGTTGCAGTACGAGTCAAAATCCTGCATACTTTGAAAGCGCAGCTCTTTATCTTGGTAATTCCTTTGATTCTTATGCAAAGCCACACTTTGGACACCCCAAGGCCACTCCAGCACCTGCATAACGCATCCCAAGAAATCCCAACAATTACTACTGCTCTCCTGTTCCAAGACCAGGTTAGAGTCATAACACTTCTTGATTTTTTTCCAGAATAGCTTCAATTGCAGCCAGAGAAGATGCCTGTCCTATTTTATAATGAACCAACACAGAGACGTCGTCCACCATACGGATCCCATCAATCATACGCCTATCAGAGCCCAGCGAGAGCAGGAAATTGAACTCATTAAAGGCGCAGAGCAGACATGCCAGAGTCGGGCTAGACGACTTGCCCATCGGGATGCCAACTCCCTGTTGCAAGACTTGCCCACATGTTTTGAAAAAGGTGTTGTCCAATTCAAACTGTACAAATTCCAAAATAGCATTCAACGGAACAGACTTCCAGCCGGTCTGGGAGTAACCGAAGTTTAACTTAGCCCCCACACCCCTTGCTTTAATCAGAACTCCGGAACAACCCCTAATAGACCAGAAGTCGACAACCCATCTTACTGCCATCATAATCGAGCTATGCGGAAGATTGCAAAATATTTCCTTAATATCGAAAGCTGCGCAGACAAAACGTTCCCCCTTACGCAAGTTCTCATTCAAGGACTCCAAGGCTGGCGTCAAACAAACCATACTTTTTAGATTAAAATTTGTGCCTTTCGGCAAGTCCCACAGCAGCTGATTGATTGCCCTTGCAATTCTCTTACTTGCAACAACACAACCTTCCAAAAAAGTTGGACAAATCGGACGCCACCTCATCACATCCTTGTGTTTCGGGATGGTGTAAGCCTCACCCAATTTCCCACAAACATTCCGTTTCCCCAAAGTCGAAAAATTCTCGGCCAAGTACTTAGCTCTACAGGACATTAACACCTCAGTTTCATTATCCCAGTGCAAAAACCCAGAATTGGTCAAGAACAGACGATCCAGACTTTCACAGTACGCAGACGGGCAACAGACAAGCATGTCACCTGCATTATGATCAATCGGGCATCTAACTAGATTGCCAAATCGCGTTCCACCCCATAACCTCATCCGTGCATACACCCTTACTCCAACATCCGCTCTCATCTTTTTGAAAACAAGAGAGCAAAGGAGCCGCATCAAAATCCCTTTCCTGAATCTTTGGCAGAAAGGCAGTTCCACTAAAAGAAGAGACTATCTGCCTTACCAAACCTCCTTTGCTGCCATTACGTGATAGACAAGGGATATTACGAGAATTTTTCAGGAAGGTGGGAATAAAGTCCACGCACGATGTCTGAAAGTTGACATGACCATCAAACCGAGGGAACAGATCATCAGAGTCTTGGCAGCAGCACACTTGATCAGTCTGCCTACTAACGGTCCGAAAATTGAAAAGGAAATCCCCAACACTCTTGTTTTTTGTCCAAACCACCCTCATCCTTCTGCAAGTCATATCCCTCAGGGAAGCCGGCAAGTCGAAACCCCCAATGATATCACAACACAGAGATCTGACCACACGTTTACTAATACACTCATCATAAACCAGGCGCACGATCAATCGAGATCTCACATTGAACCCAAATTTTCGCTGAATAACGCCCGAAAGCAAACAACGCAGGGTAAAGCGGGATTTCTTTTCTTTGAAACACCTGATACCAACGTACAATCTAACCAGGCCATCCAAATCCTTTGTCAAAAGTTGTGCACGTGACGGAGGATTAGTGAGTAAGCCCAGCAAGATAGGTTTGTGGAACAATAGTGCTGAGCAAAAGAAAGAGATTGATCGAAAGGTTAAAGCCACTCCGTTTACCAACCAACCACGATGCTTCTTCAAGGATCCTGTTCCAAAATTCGTTTCAACAATTGACCCCCCAAAACAGCGTTTGACTTCTTTCCATTTGTCCAAAAGCAAATCACCACCTTCACAATGCACGGTCAACTCCTGCCTACCCTTTTCCCGAGCTAGGTGAAGCAAATTGAGTAGGCTAGCAGACCTTTGCCCCTCGTTGGTTGAAAACATTAGATGCGTGAGAACTCTGCGTTCCTTGACATCGACTACACCCTCCGCAACGTGCATGCGTTGAACTTTCCTGACCCGCTCCTTCTTACCAGACCGACATCACTTGTGACGAGAAGGTTTATCTCGACACTTCAGAAAAGGGGTAGTTCGTTGAATGACAAATTTCTCCAAAGCCAACAAGTCACAATCCTCACATCGAAATAACGGAAGCGCAACATAATTGTCAGGACCACACCTCCTAAGCCAACTGTATAATTTACGATTCCTCTTCCCCCGCTCTATAACCCCCTTATCACAAGACCGATAAACATGCTCGCTCCACCGCACATCCAGAGACCGACTCATAGAACCAACGTAAACATGATTATGCCAAGGAGAGATATTAACATACTAGACCAACGGACCCTTATAAGAGCAAAGGTCAACCCCCTCCTCAATCAATGACAACAGATAAGGACGAAATTTCTCCGCCCATGGGATAAGACCTCAGAGCAGCAAGATGAGAACCACAGTTTGGAAGGCTGAATTGAGCTTATTGTCACGTAAAGAAGAAGTGCAGCGAGATCTAATATCACGACAAGCCCTAGCAAAACCCCATAACACCGCGTTTCGGAAGTCCCATCAAGTAGAGTATGACGAAACCTCCTCCACACTCACCTCATCACTATCCTCCAACACCCCATTGCCACGTCCCGCGGTACCAGTCTCCTTTTCCGCCACATCGTCGTTCCCGAAAGCTTTCTTCATATTCAATTGTGCTAGTTCTTCAACGCTGACCTCCATATTCTGATATGGGATCCCCGCTTCTCTGCACAGAGGTTCCACCCCGCCTTTCTTTAATGCTCGTAAACGCTTGCGTTCCTCCTGAAGGAAAACAAACTTGTCATTGGCCTTTCGCATGCTGCCTTCGGGTCGAGGAAGTCGACCACAGGTCATCTTTAGGCCCTTCCTTCCCGTACGGAAGCCGATCTTGGCCGCCTCCTCCATTCTTTCCTTAAGGTTAGTTCCTAGTCCGCTAGGCATGCTGCAAACCGCCATCCCAGTCGTCAAGTCACTCATCTTCTTCTGCAATCGAGCCAACTCAGCTTCGGCCTGCATCCTTTTTGCCTCAGCCTCTGCTCCCCTTTCTTTTAGCATATCGACCTTCGTTTGGTCACACCTCCTCCGTTCCTTAATCTCCGAGAGCTCAGCTCTGAGACGACCCGCTTCGTCAGAAATTCCCAATCGCGATCTGGTCAAATCCTGACCTTCGCTAGCAGGAGTTGACACGTTTATACTTCCTCGTTTGTTGCCAGGCCTCAGCGCCTCATTGCGCCAAAGCTGGGCGACTTCTTCGGTCTCTTCGTTGCGCTTCCGCAACACTTCCATCTCCGCGCGAAGGTCATCAATCTGTTTAGCCAGCTCCGAACGTCCCAGATTTTCACGACACTCCTTCAGACCACGTATCTCCCAATGCAGAGCCGCCAGATCACCTTCCATTTTCTGTTTCAAGTCAGCTTCCAATCTTTTGAGGTCATGATTCTCCCGCTGTAAACGTTCCACCAAGTCCGTTGGAGGCAGTTGCTCCTTCGCGCCATGCTTCGAGCGCAACTCCTCATTTTCACGTCGAAGTCGGCACACTTCGTCATTCACAGAACTCGAACTAGCCTTGTCCAAGCCCTTCCCCATAATCACATCGTATATAGGTGCCAACTTACTTTCCAATCTTTTCCCCATCTTGTCCTCTAGTTCCTCACGTTCTTTCCTCCGTTGCTCCGCCTCTTCATCCTTCTCACGCTTCCTCCTCTCCCTCTCCTTAGCCTCCAACTCTTCCCTTTCCTTTTGTTGTGCCTTGCTGACGAAATCATTGCACTTGTCTAATATTTGCTGGAAGCAGTTCAAGGAGCTGGAGCGTAAGAAGCCGGAGGACCGGCCGGAATAGTTAAAATAGGATCAGCATTCGCACCCGTAGCCACCGACGGTCTATATCCTAACGTCTGTGGATGAGGGCACTCACGGGACCAATGCCCATGCTGTCCACAGTTAAGGCAAGCCCCATGGGGAGCTGCCATCGGGAAGAAGAAGAAGAAGAAAAAAAAAAAAAAAAAAAAAAAAAAAAAAAAAAAAAAAAAGATGAAGAAAGAGGGGAAGAAAAGGAAGAAGAAGAAGAAAAGGAGAGAAATAGAAGAAGGTACGTAACAAAGGTCAGGATACTAAGTCACTTCAACATTCATCTAACGCAGCCACACTTCCGTAATCTAATTGTTACGGCGGTTACAGCGCGAATTGCAGGTGAAGACACAAGTAAACCATGCATTCAGGCGATCGGACAGACAAGCAGAGAAACTAGCAAGGAGGGAGAATAAAGACTGAAGGAGTAGACAGAAAAAGGAGGAGACAAAGAAAGTCCCTTGAAATTCCCGAAACGCGACCATAAGGCTGAAAAATAGTGCAATGAAACAGGCCAAGTACATCGTAAGAAAGTCGTGTAAGCTAGCGCAGCGACCCAGGGGTCTGTATACGGGGGTCTAGATAGGCCACTTGGCCAGCATTGCCAGGTTCTGGTGGCGGGGGTCTAGGATTCCTAGACCCTTTTCCGAACGTGGGAGAGCTAAAGCTTCCCGGGCTACTTTTGCCATAAACCCATCCTCCTCCTTAGCCCCTGGCTTCCAAAGATATTTCGCTGCACATCTTTTAATCTGAGAGTAGGCCTCATCCCCCAACCTGACGATAGTAAGTGGGTATCATAAAGCAGAGAAGGCCGAAGATGATATCACCAGTGCCCTACCAAACAAGGACAAGGTATGGTTCTTTTGCCAGTTGCTTATTCGGGCCGTAACCTTGCCAGACAAAATCCGATTTTGAGAGCTTGAACTCTCTAGCCTGAGCAGCAGGACAGCAGGGCGGAGCGCTGATGAGTTGTTTTTGCATCGGCGACATCGGGTGTTTTTGCTGTGATATGTAAAGTCCACGACACCTGGTTTTTGTATTATCTATACTTGTATGCCAAGGAACTGTTCCAAGTTTTGCGTTGGAATCTGACGTAGACCCCAGTCAACTTTGAAGGTGTATGGAGAAGGTAGGAAGAAAACCGATTTATGCCAGTTTATCGATGCCTCAGACAATACTCCATAACTATCTAAGACTGGTTTTAGTTCCTCTAATGCATCTCAACTGTTTTTGCACGCAATTGTCAAATCATCTGCTATGGCTCCCCCCTTCTATTCTAATGATGGGGAGAGTGTGAGCCCTGTTATCCTAGGGTTATGTCTGATATTATCTAACAAGGTTTCCAACTGCAGAACAAACAATAAAGGAGCTAGCGGGCAGCCCTGCCTCAGGGAGCGGGTAAGACGGAAGTCCTCCGAGAGCCTCCAATTTACCATCATTGAGGAAGTGGCATGTGAATACATTGCTTTGACCTATGTGCAGAACCCTTTCCCAAACCCCATCTTGCTCAAGGTGGTGGACACAAAGGCTCACCCCACCTTAAAATACGCTTTTTCCATATCGAGAAGCAAAACCACCACCTCCCTTTTCTCTCTGCCTATGATCTCCAAGTCCTTCACCGTAGTTAAAATATTCTCAAATATTGATCATCCTTTGACGAATGCCCCTTGTTCCGATCCTACTAACTCTGGGAGAAAGGCCGCCAGGCGAGATGCTAGGGCTTTAGCTAGGATTTTATAGGCAATATTGAGCACTGAGATTATAGATAGGCCTGTAATTCCTTACATCCTTTTTATCCCCTTTTTTGTACAGAAGGGATATCATCCCCTTTACAAATCCCTTAGGAAGTGAACCCGTGACCAGTGCCCTATTATAAATATCGCATAAGAACGACGCCCAAGCTTCCCAGGTTAACACAAACAACTCAACAGGGAGGCCATCTAACCCTGGGCACTTGCCCGCGGCAGCGAGGCCATTTTCCTGACTGCCTTATGAAGCTCCCCTTCTGTCATTGGTTTGTCAAGTTGGTCGCTTATAGGTTTGTCCAATACCACTTTGGATCTGTCCCAGAAGCTGGATACTTCCGAAAGATCAGTCTCAAACTCATCAAATGGGCATCTGGTCAAAACTATGTCCCTAAAGTAATCCAGGGCATAGCGACACATATCCACCGTTCCCGTGGCCACTGGAGGAATCAGTGCAAAGGGATGGGATAGCTCCCTTATCAGGGGTTTTGTCTGTCGAAGGATCAGAGAGCGAAAGGTCAATTTGGCCATCCTATCATACCCTATTATTCCTCTGAGCCTTAGTCTCTCAAGTCTTTCGGCCTGCTTCCTTACTTCAATTTCTTCCAGGTGGGTCAAGGCCAATTTCTTTTTTTCTGTCAAATAATAGTTTGTAAAGGGGTCAGTTCCCATCTTAGCCTCAGCCTCCAATACCAGGTTCTGCAGTTTCGTCTCCTCCCATGTTCTATGGGCCGTTTTCATTCTTACTCTAGCAGTGCTTCCCTGACTATATTAATACCAATGTCTGCCCACGTGTCTTCGTCTTCAAAGCGGTCTTTAGCCTCCATCCAACGCTCCATCTGAGTGGTTACCCATTGGGGGATACCTTTATCCTTTAGGTTGAATCCCAGTGGGCGTCCGGTCTCCTTCCTGTATTCATTATGGAGTAAATCAACCAAGGGTAGCGTTGCCGAGATGCGCGTGGAAAAACACTTACCGAGCAACAGGAGGCTCGCACCTCCGAGGCCGGCTCAGGAGATAAAAGTCGGAACGAATGAGGATAACGAACTCTATTATGTAGTGGCTCCTTTAGGTTACTAACATTCAACCTAAAGGGAGGTCTTTCTTTGGAGACCAAATCCTTCGAGATTATATCAGTGAAGATTGGGTAATGGTCAGAAAGAAAGGAAACCTGAAAGTCCGAGGCATAACACCTGTCCCATAGAGTGCCCCTAGCCACTATATAATCTAATCTCCTCCGGGGGATCGGGGCCCTGGGGTTTGGTCTTGGGCCATGCCAGGTGTATCCATTTTGTTCTGGATGGAAGCATCTGAATGTGTCGACTAAACTCTGAGAGTCAAAGAGCGTAGTCAGGAGCGTTAAGTCCGCTCTGAGCAGTAAACACGTCGGGGAATCTAAACCAGGATTCAGAATTGTATTCCAATCCCCTAACATAACCAGGTTATCTGTGTCTGGTATAAAGGATGGTAGAGATGCAAAAAATTGAGTTCTGTCTACGAAGTTCGTGGGTGCATAAACTGCCATTACCCCCCAGTCCTCACCGTCAATGCCCAGTTTAACCCAAACAAAGCGCCCACCTTGATCAACGTAGGAGTCCAATAATACATTCTAAGTCCTCATGAATGAGGATGGCTGAACCTCCCTTTGATCCATCTGCAGGGGCCCAAAGCAGCGGGCCCCTCCACCAATCCACCACCCCTCGTACCTTGCTAAAGTCCAGTTTAGCCTCCTGGAGGCCTAGAATCTATACTGATGCTTTACGGACCCAGGAAATCAAACACTGTCTTTTGTATCAATTGGAAGTGTCGCCTAATCCCTTGATGTTCCAGCTAGCAATTCGAACCTTTTTGGGCAGGACCATTTGACTGGTCTGTGCCGCTCGTCCTTTGGATGCGGTTCTCCTTGTTGGCTGGTTCGCTTTGGTTGGCCAAAGTATCGGCAATGACCTTCTGAATTTCAGGAGGGAAGCCGGTCGTGTTAATTAACGACGGAACTTTTGTCCTAAGATCATTTGGATTGCGTCCCTTCTGACCAGCCAGTCGTGGATGGTTGTTGCAGACACTTCCGGGGATAGACGTATGTTAGATAGTGCCTCCGCAATGGGGGTTATGAAGTCCTGTAGTGGGTACCACAGTCCCAAATTTGAACACCATACTTCTGTGTCCATGGAAACAGAAGAGATGCCCAGAAAAACAATGTGCAGTAGTATTTTGCTTCTACCCGGCAGGGAAACAATATGTCGGCCCATTTTTGGAAAAGGTATGATTGCACATAAACCAATTCCGTTAAAGACCTGGTTTTTCGTTAGTTCCAAAACTTATTCCTCTGAGGGGGTCGCATTTACTGCAATCATTGGTGGTCTTTTCGTTAGTTCCAAAACTTGTTCCTCTGAGGGGGTCACATTTACTGCAATCATTGGTATGTTCAGTTGAGCGCCGTGCGAACGCTGAGTGAAAACCATTAAGCCCTGTGGAGAGTCTGAACATGTCAATGGAACTAGATATTCCTTTATACCCTCCGTGTTCAGGTCTGCTCTTTGCAGAGTGACCATTGGGGCTGACAACAGCAAGGTTTTCTGTGCTGAACGGCCCGGCTGAGATCTCTTTTTTCGAGAGAGTTGCTCCTCCGTTGGTTCAGCCTCCGCAGTATCGGGCGTTCGTTCAACTTTCGTCGAAATAACCTTGTTATTTTCTAGCCGTGCATTTTTGCATGAAGCATAATGAGCAGAATCCTTATTAAAATTGATACATGAAGCAGGAAAAGGGGGTTCTCGTGGTTTCTGAGGACTTGCAGACGAGTTTCAGAAGCAGGAAAAAGGGGTTCTTGTGGTTTCTGAGGACATGGGCAAAGGGTAATCAACTGGCAGCAGTATCGCAGGATAAGAAATTGGTTATCTCCCATTGGCTTAAGCCGCCCTAAAAGCGGTCCGCTTTAGGCCGATGGTACAGATTGAGTGAAATCGGATAAATAGGCAGGGCAGATATAGATAAATCTGGGCTTTATTTTATTGTATTGTTTTTATGCTATGGAGCTTTATGGTAGTCAGGAAGAATTTTCTTATTATAATAGCATTGCTTGACTGCGAATGCAGTCCCTTTTAATTGTGCTTCAAGGTTTAATTTTGGAAAGTCTTTTGTGTTAGAATGGGAAGCTGGACCTGGGGGTTTCCAGCAGATAGATGTTATGAACTTTGAGTACCTGGGGGTTCTCGAGCTTGGCTCCTAGGCAAAACTGGCTGAGGCTGCCAGGATAACTCCGGGTCGAATTGTGAGGTCCCCGGCCTCGCCCCATTTTGTGCAATACATTTGAAGCTTTCCAAACAAAAAAAAAAAAAAAAAAAAAAAAGCAAGAAGAAAAGATTGGCCACCAGATTGCGGCAGGCCAGAGAAGAGAAGAGGTGGCGCCCGTTGAAACAGGCACATGCCTCTTTTCTGGGGACAGAGAAGTCTCAAAGAAAATGAGGCAGGCACCTGCTTCAACGGGCACCTGCTCTTCTCTTTTGGCTTTCCTCTTCGGTTTCCCTCACAGCATCTGCGCTCTTTTTGAGGGCAGTTACAGGGTCTGGCCACACGGCACACGAAACGAAAATGAAACGAGTGCATCTTCCCACGAAAGCTGGCGAAATACAGTCGTTACTATTTATAGCAAACCGATGGCCATTTTCTGCAGGAAGATGCACTCGTTTCGTTTTTCGTTTCGTGTCCCGTGCGGGGACGCCCATAATTACAGGTGCGCAGAAAAACGAGACGGAACTGCCCTGCCTTGTTGGCAGGGCTTAGGGCCTGGCTGCACGGCACACAAAACAAAAAACGAAACGAATGTGTCTTCCTGCAGAAGATGGCCAGGTTCATCAGTTTGCTATAAATAGTAACAACTGTATTTTGCCACATTTGGTGGGCAGATGCATTGGTTTCGTTTTCGTTTCTTGTGCCGTGTGGCGAGACCCTTACTAACGTACGAAAAGAAAAGACAAAAACAAACCGGCAAGCAGCAGCCGCCCACGAGAAACGAGCGCTGTGAGGTGTGCCCACTCAATCCTTCGCTAGAACATGGAAAGATACACTGCCATGTTATTTTTGTCTTTTGTGCACCTGAGGAGTAGTGGAGCAAGGCCCTCGGGGTCCCGCTCCTCAGCTCCAGTACTCTCCACATGCACAAAAGACACAAAATATGGCAATGTATCTTTCCTGGACTTCCCATGTTCTTTTTTTTTTTTTCGCCTGAGAAAAGCCCTCATGCAAGGCCACTATCCCGGTTTCTTTCCATGTGTTCTAGAAGAGGATTCAGTCACACTGTGCACATTTGCAGTGCAGTGAAGTGAGGCCCTGAGATGCTGAAAACGGCCCAACTACGACTTTCTGCCTTTGTTTTCTCTTAAGAATCTCGTCCAGCCTGTTTCTCATGTGACTCCCTGTGAGAGGCAGGGAGCAATCCATTGCCTGTCATTCCGTCCGCTGGCCAGAGGTCCAGCAGACAGGTATCACAGGGCAGGACAGGTACGGCCCTAGTTTTTCGGGTACCAGCACAGGTATCACAGGGCAGGACAGGTACGGCCCTAGTTTTTCAGGTCCTGGTACCCGCTTCTATCAGGCTCAGCAAAAATTGGCCCGCAGGACCTCATTAGTGGGATATCACTGATATCATCTGCAGGCGAGTCTGCTCGCCAATATCATCTTTAAAATCTCTAGTCTTAGGGTACTGTTCTCGGTCACCCATCCAATCACAAGACATCAATATCATCATCGTCATCACCATCGGTAGCATTATCATCGAAAGTACTATCATCATTATCACCATCATCCTTATAAAAATTATCATTAATCCAATCGCTAATTAGGGGGTTATTACTGACATCATTTGCAGGTGAGTTGCTCGCCAATATTCTCCCTATAGCCCTATGTTTTAGGGCACTGTTCTTCTCTGCAATTAGAATTTCTTCTGCCACGTTTATCATGATCTTCTGTTTCTCATGTTCACTCTCTTGAGTGTTTTCATCCTGGGATTTCCACCACAAAACCTTACTCAACTATACACTGCTCATAAGATCTTTCTCTAGGTTAATTGGCCGTTTCATTTGATGGGTGTGCTTCAGTCGGGATAGGGCTTCTGTGGTCACGGTTCGGACTCTTGGGGGAAGGGTGGGGGTTGGTATTGGGGAGCCTTACTTTACAGGGGCGCCGCAAGGTTGGAGGTGGCAGCCCTGTCGGGGGTGGGGCAGATTTGTGGTTTTGTCCTTGTCTGGGGCCGGGGTGGGAGAGTTGGTCGCCTTCAACCCCGGCGGGGGCAGATAGGGACAAGGGGAGGGCGAAGGTATCCTCTAGGAGGGAATTGGCTGCCTTTGCGGATGGGGGGGAAGGAGGGGGTCTGTTCCAGGTTGGGGCCGAGGTGGGTTTCATCGACGGTGGCAGCATGGGACAGGGTTCGTGGGCAGGGGATTTTTTTCTGCGCAGTGACTCTTGGAAGCTTCTTAGACAAAATATGTTATATTAAGCTTTCCGGGGCTCTAAAAGCTAGGGCAGCATCTGGTCTTCTTCTTCATTAGGATATTCGATTTTAGAGATGTTATACCTGGACTGACACCGTCAGAGTTGCTCTTTTCTGTGCCCTCAGTTTGCCGATGCCAGAACGACGTTGGCCGGAGCTGGGGTGTTACCCTGTACCTGCAACAGCAGGAGTGTGAGGCCTTGTAGAGAGATCTGGGGTTTGCCGAGGGAGGAAGGTAAGCCAGTGGCGAATTGTGGGGGACCGCCTTGACACCCTATGGGGTCGGGGATAGTCTTGGTGGTGAGAAGAGGTCAGCTATGGATGATGTTGGTCTGGTCAGTACTGTCTTTGAGTAGTAATGTCCCGGTAAAGGGAGGGCTAGGAGTTGCTCTATGTTTAGGAAGCTGGAATGGCTGATATAGCATAGTATTCAATTTTTTAGTTCTTCATCAAAAAAAAAAAAAAAAAAGGCTTGGCATCAATAGCTGAGAAGCGTACTGGTGGTTTAAAAAAATAGAAAAATAAAAACAGGGGTAACTACGCGGGAGCCGCAAAAATGAGTTATGATTGCACTATGGGCCAAGATACAGTTTGGAAATGCAGTTCGGGCACCCTGCCTGGCCAGAAAGCCGGGTTTTTTTTTTTTTTTTTTTTTTTTTT
>BFEA01000116.1:673806-685846 GCA_003427395.1 Chara braunii | reverse complement strand
AGTCTATTCATGGGGAGCAACACGTGCTGGGAACCGGGCCCAGCGTCACATATAGAAATATACAAATGATTTGACGTGCCAAGGCCATTACCTGGCTCCGGCCAAGAACAATCTGAGAACTATGAAAAGAGTAGCTGCTAACCTGCCAACCTATTACTAGGCTACTCAAGCAGCAATTAGTGGAAGTCCCTCAAATACTCAGAACCCTGGAAGCCCCCACAAAAGCACTTTTATTCTCTAATACTGTATTCTTCCCTGTCGAGCTCTCACATGCCTCATGCCCCCACCCTGTTGGGTTACAGGGCAATACGACTCACCCCAGCTCCGGCCAGCGTCGTCCCGACAGCAACCCTTGGTTTTCCCTTGGGATGCCCGGCCCAAAGCATCCCCAGATCTCTCTACTAGGCCTCATGCTCCTGCTATTAACAGGTTACAGGGCAATCCCCCAGCACCGGCCAGCGTCGTTCTGGCATCGAAAAACCAACAGATCCATGAGAAAACAGCATCAAGGAAGCCTAGACTGCTTTGCAAGAAGTCCCCAGAGTCCTAAAGAATTCTCAAGACTACCAAAAGTATCAAGAAACATCTCGAAAATAGCGAAGAAATTAGGGCCACATTAAGTTTTTTTTTAAGTGACTACAACAAAAATTCAGAAATCGACTCAGAGAACCCCCCATCAAACCTCTTCACCTCACCCCGGCAAGACTGACTGCAGCAGAGCCACCATCTCTGTTGCTGCTGTACCATACTCCCATCCTACCAGCTAGCCCCCTCACTAGTAGGACGCGTGATATCCCACCATTTCCTTCTCCCACCCCCCTTATTCTCTTTTTAAGGTACGAAAGAACAATTTACAGTAAAAAAGAGCATGAGAATAGGCCGCAGAGGTCCTGCAAATGTTCCAAAAAACGTTGAAATCCCTCACGAACCCTTTCGAAGTCCTCCAAAACTGTCTTACTCCCTGCCGAGTTCTTCCAGGCCTCACACCCCCACATCCAGCTGGGTTACAGGGCAACACGACTCACCCCAGCTCCGACCAGCGTCATCCCGGCAGCAACCCTTGGATGTCCCGTGGAATGCCCACCCCAAAGCATCCCCAGATCTCTCTACCAGGCCTCACGCTACCGCGTTGCAGGTTACAGGGCACCTCCCCAGCACCGGCCAGGGTCGTTCTGGCATCGGACAACCGCAGAGCACTGAGTATGTCAACATCGAAACCACCTCAGGATGAGTTAGTAGGAATATCAGAATCCTGAAGACCATCCAGGACCACCAAACGACCTATTCTTGTTCAGATTTTCGCCATGAACTTTATGAAAACGGGGGGAGAGAAACTAAAACTGCCTACTATCCTAAAAATCCCCCCTCAACGGACGAAGTGTCAGTCCAGGCTTTCAGCCTTCGTACCATAACTCACTTGGTCTCATACCCCCTTCTGCTAGGGTAAGAGGGCACCACAACCCTCCCTAGTACCGACCAACCTCGTTCTGACGATCAGGAAGTGCCTTCCTCCCTCGATAGTTCCTTCAGCGGCAAGCCCCTACAGGTTACAAGGAACTTCGCTGGCCTCAAACTCCCCCCGGGTCACAAAGCACAAGCTCCAGCACCGGCCTGAGTCGTCCCAACACCGTCCTTCTAACTTACTTACCCTGACCGACGACCCTCCTCTGTTGAGTACCCCTTTCTACCTTCCATCCCCATTCCCAGCTTCTCTCCCCTGATTTTGGAATAGAAAAACCTTCAGAAGCCTAATTGTCGGGGTCTGAACCTGACGGCGTTTGGCCCCCGCCAAAAATTATTTCGGGCCCTAAGAATAATTTGTTTTTTTCTGAATTTTTCTTTTGTGAGTTCTCTATGACTTTAGGTACATGCTTATTAATTTTGACGTCATTTGGCTCAGCCAAATAAGAATTAAAAATCGCCAAAGATGGCGGTGTCGAAACATGCTCGCCCACCTTTTTTTTCACTTTTTACTTTTTGTTTTCACTTTAATTCGGGGTCTAAACAATTTTATTATTTTTTTTAACTTTTTTAGTGGGTTTTGTATTATGTGAAGTACACATCTGTAAATTTTCAGGGCATTAAGCTATGCCAAAAAAAAATGAAAAATCGTCAAAGATGGTGGTGTCGAAAACGTGCTCGCGGAATACTATTTTCTTCAAAACCCGACAAGTAGTTGCCAGCTATGTTTTCCTCGTAAGACCATTTGCTTCATTGGCCGTCTGACCACTTTGCCGATCTGGTTTAGCATTCGGAACTGCGTATTGGTTTGGCCCTATTGGAATATGCGTTGCAGTCTGGGTCTGGTTTAGCCTTTTTTCTTTTTTTCCTTAGCCTTGACAAATTGTACGTGGTCAAACAAGGGTCAGATTCCATTATGAGGTGAGAAGGGTGATTTCGTCTCAATAATATCTCCTATCGACATACCCACTCTCCCTCAGCATGGGTGGTGCGGATCACATAATTGTTTTTTGTCTCCTTCACTTACAAGTGCGAGGATTGAGCCCTCGCGGGGATCCACGTAAGGCCTATTTTTGACATTTTTCCACATGTGGGGTATCCGACAGTTGCAGCATGCAAGTTGGTTACAGAGCAACGTGAGCCTCCAGGCTCCTTCCAGAAGGAAGGGCTGCACTGTACAGTTGAGCCCAGGGCTCAGGCGGTTGCGCCCTGGGTACATGCTGTGTGAGGTCAACACATCACGGACTGGTCGCAGCCCAATGAGAACGCAGCATTGTCGTCACACACGCACGGCGAGCCAATGAGAAAGTTGCGAACACTTGGAGGCTGGTTGGCCACTTGGACGTTGTCGAGCGCATCGGTCCGGCACCACACGTGGCAACGCGGGACCCTCTCGGCCGTGTCACGCAGGAGTTGGACCAACCTCGACACGAACACGCACATGGAGCTTCCTTAGGCCGCTCCGGCCGAGTGCGCCAGCCATACCTCTCGCGAGCCCCTATGACAAGATAGGGCCTATGCAAGGCACAACTTACCTCCACCTTACGGGAGTTGTCACCTCCCTTCGGTGGGCGTATCCCCGCCGAGCTACCAGTAGACAGTACGAAAGCTAATCAGTTGCAATCGCAGAGGTGGACCAGTCGAGGGCGTTTCTCGTTCGATGTAGCATAGTCAGGGGTACGCGCAGTAATACGCCTATCGGACCCGTACGCGAACCGACATCTTGGGGGGCTGAAGTCCTAAGCGCGGCTCGTCGTCGGTCGACTAGGACGCATCCCGCACACCACGCGCACACCACTCTACGAACACAAAAATAAGAAAACACACACACACCCAAAACGACACAACACAAACAACGCGACAACGCTCCTAGCCCCTTCAGTGGTCATCCCATAACTTTCCACTATGGAGATCAGATAGGCGTCGCGCGAGACTTAGTATAAAACTGCGCGGACGCAGGGCCTTCTCATATCGACTAGCAATGCAAACGTACGCAGGCAGTCGTGACGATGGTGTACCATGTAGTACCCATACTCGCGCGGCCCTCGTTAATCTCGAGGGCCGCGTTCGACACTCAAGTGTTGGCCGACACGCGCCTTGAGGGTTAATCTCTCGACGCTGGACAACCGCCATGCGCGGTTGAAGACCACACACCCTCTTCTGCACCTTATGCAGAGCGGGTGGTACACAGGTCCATACCTGTGGTGGAAGTCGTTTCTTGCGGCCCTGGAGGTAAGTCCTACTCTAGGCCTGGGCAAAAGTCAAGGGGTTTGACTTTGACGGCTGCCACGGACTATAACGTCCAACCATGAAAACTCTAAAAAGCAAAAATGAATAGGCCGAGAATCCCTTTGTTCCAACCGGGGTCATGACCTTTGGGGTACCCTCCCCCTCCTCGAGTAGTGTCCGCGGCCTGCAATAATCCCAAGCGTTCGTGTCTACGTGCGAGCCCCGCGATCCCATAATCTTTAGACGCTGGCGCGGCGAAGCGGTGCGCGCGGGATTTTTACATAAAACCTCGCGGCTGCTGGTCAATCCCATACCAACCATCGATGTCGGTCATACGTGATAATCGCAGCTCCGGCCTCACGATATTGAATGGTTGAAGGAATATATCGCGAGGGGTTACCCCTCACGATATTGAACGGCTGAAGGACGTGCCATTCGGCCCTCACAGCACCCCCACCTTCAGGGTTGGGTGTCCCGACGGGCAGTGCAAATAGGCTTTGCGCGAGGGGGAGTCCCTCCCCTGCAGGGCCTAGGGCTTGGGATGTCCTGGACAAGGACCTTGAATCCCAACCCAGAACCAACGTCCAGCTAAGAAAGCTCCCAAGGAGCAACAGGGCTAAAAGGAAAGTTATCCTTGTGCCCATCTCGGTCTTACCTTCTGAGTATGCCTTTAGTACGCCCCCCCCCCCTCTCTGGACCTCACAAACACCCGCCGTAACTACACCCAAGCATACACACATAAGGGAGATAGAGTTGGGGCGATCACTTCTCACAGGCACAGTGGGACTCCTCACAACCATATGTACGTATATATGGGATCGCAGGCAATCCAAATCCAAAATTTGAGCCACAGGACCTACCTGCAGTCACATCAAAGAATCGAACAACAAGCCACGCACTACACGGAGTCAACCCTAACCAATCTCCGCACTCATACCCTTCGCTTTAGCCATGCAAGCCCCAGTCTCCTGTCCAACCAACCATAATTAAGTACTCAGTACCTTTATTAAATGGTCATTCAATAAAAGTCCGGGTGAAACCCTTAACAAACAATAAAGTCACCAGGGCTAAAGCCTTTTAGGTTGGGTATGGAGAGTGAGTTGAAATTGATTCGTAAACCGACGAATCGACAACCGACCTGTTATCAGTGATAACGGAAGATAATCCTTGTAGGATCAAGTTGAAACTAGTCCAAATCCTGAGTCAAACGTCCAAGAAAGGCCTGTACCATAAGACAGGTCAATGCCCAAGCTAAATCATCAACATATGGGGGATGAACCTCCATAGCACATCCTCACTCAAAGTTATCTGCCAACTAAGTCTAAGTCTACCTCTAAGCTAGTGCCCAAAGCAAAGGTAGACTAGTGGCAGAATCTCCCCTATTCAGGATGGATCGCCAGAATCGCACCTGTCAAAATATAATCTATCTCCTTTAAAACTCACGGGGGGCACGCAAAAAGTCTTATTTTATTAGTGGCCATGATTGGAGCTATAGTACTTACCATGCATAAGACTACTCAAGTAAAAAGACAAGATGTTTTTCAACAAAATATGATGAACTGCTCATTTGTACAATCAATATGTCAAATAAATGAGACGTTGTAGAAGTCCACAACGAGACGGACACGACTTATTCAACGCCGTTGAAGATACTCGTAGTGAAGAACTCGCTGCGAAGAAAAACCATAAGTTCCCAATTTTAAGAGAATTCCCGCTAAGATAACAGATCCAGCGGTGGGTGCTTCTACATGAGCTTCAGGTAACCAAATATGAACTGGTACCATAGGTACTTTCACTGCAAAAGATGCAAAAAAAACAATCCATAACAATATTTGACGTCGTTCGCTAAATTCTGTTGTTAATAAGATTTGTAAATCAGTGGTTCCCGTTTGAAACAAAATCAAAATCTGGCTATATGCTGGAACACTCGCAATTCTTACATACACTACCGAGAAATACGGCAGAAAGGTCACTCGAGTGGATAGAGTAAATCAGCAGGCTCGCTAGACGAAGCGTCTCTATCGATCCTCAGAGGCCATACGCCAGACGCACGGAAACTACCAATTGTGATGATATGGTCCAATCCTCATGGTGACCCAGAAAATTTCAGCAGCGCTTCCCGTAGGAAAAGTGTCTTTTCAGAATTTATATCAGCCTGAATACGAAACCAGAAATAGTCTTTGATTTTTCAAAGCCCAATTTTGTCTAACTCCCTGAATTAGCAAAAATTTGGGCAGCACCCCCTTTAGAAAAGGAGACTTTCCAAATTTTTACTAAGCCATATATGAACTTTAGACAAGCTGAACTTTGAAAAAGTCAAGAATTTGACTAACTCCTTGGATTTGCAGAAATTTCGGCAGCGCTTCCCGTAGAGAAAGTAGCCTACCAAAATTCATACAAAGTCGAGTATAATAAAAGATCCCAGAAAATGCGAGAATCGATCTAAGAAAAAAACTTAGCTTAGAAAATGCAGGAATTGAACTAACTCTTATCGCTCTAGCACGTGGCGAGCCTCTAAAGCAACTACCTGTCAACCTGAAACTCAAACTAGGTAGCAATCTCACTCAGCCACATGCAATGTCAAACCACAAGGGTAAGTACTCTCACCAGCCCCAGGTCAACTTAGCAAACAATAGTTCGTGTCTTCTCAGTAATTTACCCATTTATTCCCAACTTACATAGGGCGTAAAGTCAGGTCATCCAATCTTATGGAACATGCCTAACTCAGCCATCCAGTATACAACAGGTTGCACAACTACTTCTCTCTTCTTTTGGACATATGACTAAGCCGTTCATCTTAGAAGCAAGTCTTAGTCGCCCTGAACTATTTAATATCCAGGTTATATATACCTCTCTGAACTCAGTGTTCAAACGCTGGACGTAGGACCGAGCCGTTCATCTTAGAAACAAGGCCCCGCCTGCCCAAGGTTACCTTAAGTTATACTCTTAGTTATACTCTCTTCATGTTGTGATAAGCTATAGTCAGGTCATCCAATCTTATGGAACCTGTGCCTGACTAGCCTGTTCATAGATGTGATAGTATAAAGTATAGCCAAATTTCAACATTTTGGGTTCCAGCATGTGCGAGGCATTGGGCCAGACCATCCAATCTTATGGAACATATCTGGTCCTCTGCCAGGTTCGTTTCTCTGATTCAACTGTGTGCGGCATGAGTCCAAAGCCGTCAAATCTTATGGACATGCTTGGCCCCCAGCGAGAATTATCCCCTCAGAATAAAACAGGAAGAGGCTGAGCCGTCCAATCTTATGGACTTGCCCAGACCCCCTCGATCCGAAACAAAAGAAACAGAACAAACCCCAACCAAACATGACAACCAAGCCCTCCAATCTTATGGTTCAGGTTTGGCCCCTGAAAAGTCAACCACAGTCAAACCCTCACAATTCAGAGCAATCAAACCATCCAATCTTATGGAACTTGTGTGATTCTCAAGGCAATTCCATAGCACCGGGTCTCCCCAAACTTATGGGGACCTCCCAGCCTCCAAAGCATTTAGGTCACCTAAACTTATAGAGCGGCCTGATGCCCCAAGCAAAATGAAACACAACAGTCAGACCATCCAAACTTATGGAACATGCCTGACCCCATAGGACCCTGCCAAGCATAGCAACCACCTTTCTTCCACCCTTCCCCCAGATGCAACCTCTTCTTGTTCACAGTCTGCGTTCAGGCAGTCAACAAAACTGAAACTGTGATTTCACATACATTCCTTTATTTAGGCTGAGTTGTGTCCTGTCAGTCAAACCAAAGTCAAAGTAGGGGTGCATACAACATACTCAGTCAAACGTAGCAAGACGTACAAGTAGGGGTTATACCAGGGGATATAGAGGGAAAGCAAAAGGTTACCTTTCAATTCCCTGCCTCCAGAGCCTCGCCTAAGCTCCGGCAGAGCTCCCGCAATCGGTGGGGCGAATCTCCCACAGAGGCCTTGGCGCGGATTACGGGTTGCAATCCCGCCTGCCGCCTTCCACTCAGAACCAATAGACCAGACTTAGAGGAAGAAGGGCAGAAGGAGAAAGTTAGTCTCTCAGATCCAGGAGAGGTGCACTCAGACTCGCAGGAGAGAGCCTTGTTATCTCGACGCGCCTGAGGGCCCCTGCAATGATGGTCAAAACACAGCTGCACCTGGTCAGCTTCTGAACTCAAATACTGAAGTCAGTCTCCTGAAGGCCTCCAAAAATCGTAGCACTAATCTCCTAATTGCCCCGTTTGATCACCTCCCCTTGTCTCAACACCCCTCCCCGGCCTGTTCGCGGTCGCACAGCAGCTGACAACAATGTATATACGCAGCGGTGGTGCTCAATGGCCGTCCCCCGCAGCCTATAGCTGCATGTTACAATTCGCAGTAGTCGAAAGCAGGCCTTAACAATAGCATATAGGAGTGATTATCAATAGCAACAGCAACTCGTGCCTCGTCAAAAACAGCAGCCTCCTTTCTTGCCCCGCCACCAACACACCGTAATCCACAGCCACAGCCGGCAGCAACAACTATTGTTATAGTCTGTGCCCAGCTAGAACAGACCGCAACAGCTTCACTCGGCGGCCACCGGTAGTGGGTCGTAAAACGCAGCCACAGTTGCCCGTACCCGATCAGCAGCAACTTATAGCTTGTTGTCAATGCCTCTTCTCAACTGATGATCATTACGTCTGCCAACAGTCCAATCTGCATTGCGCAGCAAAATCCATCGCGGCTTCATCTCACAACAGACTGTGGTCCCGCGCAAGAAAGGAGTCTGCAATCCCCGTCACCCGCCCTTCGTTACCTCGATACAACAGTGTGAGCAGCTCACCGGCTGGCTGGTAACCCCACACTTCTCCAAGGCCGAAACTTCTCCTTAACTCTTCCTCTCCTCTACGCCCCACGATCGGCCTCTTACCAGTTTCACTCAACCTGATAAGCAGCACCGAATGAGGCTTCCGCCAGTTCGCTCTTTTCAGCTCGTAAGTCCTCGAGCACACTGTTGTCCTGACTCTCCTTCACCTCGTGGGGGTACGTAGCGTAGCTTTCCGAAAGGTAAGTCCCCAATCCCAACGGAAAGGTAAGCCTCCCACCACGTTGCTGCCCTGCCCAACTTCTGGTAACGACAACGAATAAAGTCGAGTGTATCTTCTGCTAGGATGTGGAAGTATTCACCCCCCACCCTTCGCCGATTTCACCTGCATCCTCCCCATCACTCCCTCGACTATACCTGCAGGCACCTCTCCTAGGCGCAGCCTCATTCCATCACTCCGCCAAAACTAGGCACCCCCCCTCGATTCCGACTCCATAGCCTGATTCGCAGGGTCCAAGAACCCTTACCTGGTCCCCCAATCTGCCCGATTCCACCACGATTTGGTCGAACTAACTTCTTCGACTGCACCTACCCCGTTGTCCGCCATCTCCACGCAGCTCACTTCCCCTCTAACCCCCATATCACTAACTACCTCGCAGATCTAACCTCAGATTCGGGGTCGCAGGCCCCGAACCCCCCCACCTAGTATCCGCCCCCGTCCGATTTCGTGGAGAGAGCGGGTAGGCACGCTCTACTCACACCGCCACGGCCCCTCACCATCTCCGAACGCACCTCAACGCGGAACCCGTCCGGGTTCCTTCCCTTCTCCCCTCCGGCGCCCGCCTACCCAGCTCTGTTGTCGTCACCTCCGGTCTCCTCCCCGATAGCGCTTGGCGCATCTCACATCTTTCCCGGTTGCCCCAGCTGTCGAAAACTTTCCGGCACACAACTTTCCAGCCGTCGCGACCGATCCTCCCCCCTTTTTCTGCCCTCCTATCCCCTACTACAGTGTCTCCGACGCCGCCCGCTCTTTGCAACACCTGCCGCACCGCTGCACTGTCACTCCGTCCACAACCGTACTACCTCGGCTGGCCGAACTCCACCGCCTCAGCTTGAACCTGGCGGGACCCGCGACTAGGTCCCCCCCCTTTTTTGTGCTACCCTCACGCCGGGGGGGCCGCGCGAATCTCCTCCGTATCGTTCCAATTTTAACGGATGCCCCGAAGGACTCCGGCCGGGGTAGTGCCCCGTGGCGTCACCAAAGGCCACTCTGCCTCCTTTCTCCTGGCCTGCCAGTGGGGGCTACGGTTGTGGGCCACTGTCGGGCCTTCAAGCAAAAACGGGGCCATAAACCCTGGATAAAAATAAAAATAATAATAATAAAATAAAAAACGAACCCAAGCATCCCGAGATACTTGTCGGGAGGGGGATGGCCTTGCGCCAAGGAGAGGGGCCCGCGACTGAACTCCCCCGACAGAACAAAAAAAAAAAAAAAAAGGGGGATAATCCCGCGGGACCCTCAACCCCTTAGCCTTCCGCTGCTCCAGTATTCCCTCGCCGCTTCCTACCGGCCTCGATCCCCGAACCTCCGTAACAGTAGTCCAACACCGTAACCTATGGGGCTATGCCCCAGCTTGGAACCACTAGGCGCGGATTCCTATACGAAGTGGTGTCGCGTCATGCTTAGGCCTGGGAACAACAGCCTAGGCCTTCCTGCCCAACCACGGCCGGCGTGCCATCACCCGGCACCCGCGCTAGCCTACTTGGACTGCGTTGTGACTATCCCACGTGCCACACCGCGCGCCATTCCTACCGTCGGTCGCGCATGCCGACCCAAAAGCGGACTTTTATCCCTTAATCAAAACCGTAGCACGGTCCAGGTTGGTCAACTAGGCCCACTCACTCAAGCAAAGAAATCACACGCGCGCCTTAAACTGCGTGCCCACATACCCCCTAACTTAACCAAGGCGGGTCCCGGACGAGGTCGTGCCTCGCACGGCTTATTCCGACCAAACTCATTTTTCCCTGTCACCTGCAAAAACCAGGGCGGATACCCTTGTAAGGGTATTCGCACCGACAACATGCCCAACTGAGAAGGGCCCAGGCCCGTAATTGCAAGAGGGCCTGGGCACAGACACTGGGGGCCGACTAGAAGCTACTGGAAGCTTCCCAGGCCACGCGCACGCAGCTAGAAGAAGGGCCGCACTTTCCATAAAGGAAAGTGTCTCGCCCTGGCAGGATATTCTGGCCTTGGCAGGCAATGAGGACACACTGCTGCATTCTTGCGCGAGTGTCTGTATGGGCGCTAGTACCGGACGCGCGCACGGGCACTGAGGTGAGGGGCGTTGCTGAGGCAGCGCGCGCACAGCAGCCATAGCTGGGCTGCAGGGGCGCAGGCAGGTCATGGCGATGGCGGTCTTCGGGTAGGAGGCGCATGCAGAGGGGATCAAGGTGTGATGAGGGGAGGAGAGAGAATGTACCTGGTGTACGCTGGTGGTCGGCATTGGTGTTGACGTCACGTACATCGGTCTTCAACTTCCATGTGATCCATCGCAAGAACGTAGATAGGACAGATAGGCCGAGTAGTGTAGGCTGGACGTTGGGCATCAGACAGTTGAAGCGACATTGGTGTGACCATAGAGTGTCCGCATTGGCTCTCGAGTTCATTATATTGCTCTTATTTGGATGGTCTCTTGGTGCATTGTGCTCTCTGCTTGGTACATGACTATCTGGACTACGTCGTGATTTTGCAACTTGGTTTTCTGTCTATCGCTCACGCGCATATTCCTTGCACGAGGGTCTCCTGAGAAGTAGTCACCATTTGGAGGTAACTACTTCAAAACGTAACTACTTCTCAGAAGACCCTCGTGCAAGGAATACGCGCGAGAGCGATAGACATTTGGAGATCGATTCAAAAGGTTAGGCAATTGAAACCGGTGCACCCGATAAAGGTGCAATGCATTCCGAAAGCAATTCCAGACGTAACACCGGTTTCAAATGCCTAACCTTTTGAATCGATCTCCAAATGTCTATCGCTCTCGCGCATATTCCGTGCAAGGAATATGCGCGAGAGCAATAGACAATTGGAGATCGATTCAAAACGTTAGGCATTTGAAACCGGTGTAACCTCTTGAACTGCTTTCGGAATGCATTGCGTCTTCATTTATCGGGTGTTTCCTCAATATTAGGTGCTATCAATTTCATTACGACTATTTTTAACATGCGTGTCCCAGAAATTACCACACCTCTAGTTGTTTGGTTTGTTTTAATTACAGCTTTTCTGATTTTATTGTCACTTCCAGTATCAGCAGGTGCTGCTACTATGCTATTAACTGATGGAAATTTTAATACCACTTTTTTTTATCCTGCAGGAGGGGAGGAGATCCTGTTTCATTTCAACTTCTGTTTTGGTTCTTTCTTTATACCACCAGTACCTCTCCCAGCTATTTTGTTCCAACTTCCAACCTGGTTGTTGGAGCCATCGCAAACAATTAGCACTAACGCACTCTGAAAGGATGCTGTACCTCCCTTCTGATCCCATTTACATCTTCTTGTTTCTT
>BFEA01000116.1:636116-649287 GCA_003427395.1 Chara braunii | reverse complement strand
TGCTCCCACTCCGATCAGGAAGTCGTGTAGGGCATAAGGTTGGTACCGGAGCCGGCACGTGTCGGTTCTGAGGACGAACTTATGTACCGGCTCCATAAGTCGAACTGGCGGGTCCATCCGATCAGGAAGTCGTGTAGGGCATAAGGTTGGTACCGGAGCCAGCACGTGTCAGTTCTGAGGACGAACTTATGTACCGGCTCCACTAAGTTGAACTGGCGGGTCCATGCTGAGGACAAGCACACCCGCACGTGATCCCGTAATCACTCATAGCCCCACTATGATGAATGTCAACCAAGCTAACACTAATCAAGCTCCAGATCCGAGCCAGGGCCGAGTTCAACCTCCTTTACCTCCTCCCACTCTCTATCTGTCTGAGCCGAAGCATCACCTTCCAGCAGGATGGCTTGCTAGACTCAGAAACCGAAGCAAGAATGAGCATTCCTGCCCAGCTGGGAGGGCTGGCACATCACTGGTTTGAAAACTACCCCTGGGTCAATCTGCAAACCTCGAAAAATATTTTCTTGATCGGTTTGACTATATCTATATCCGGAACAAGCCTTCTTTATGATTAGCCCCTTGAGTCAGTCCGAGATTTTCGCAGCCGGTTTAATTGGTTGCTTGGCAAGTCTCAAAGAGATGAACGACAGGGGCAAGATCTATTCATTGATGGGCTTTGAAGCAGTACGATGAGAGCTAAGTTGTGAAAGCAGTTTTCATCCATCAATCACACCCTGCAACAGATCATGGAGGCAGCCGAACAAACGGAAAGGAAGTTCGCTGCGCACTTTCTAGAGAATGAGGATCGTGTAAAAGAGGGTGAGTCCAGCGGATTAACTCGGGCTAAAGCGGAGCTGGCAGCATTACAGGACAAATTCAAGGACATAGGATTTGTATCCGGACCAGTCGCTTATCAATAACAGGTAGCGCCCATACCATCCTCCTCGAAGACTGCGGCTCCTCCCCCAGCACTCCCGTCTTTCCCCGCACCAGCATCATCATCCGCCAAGGCGAGTGTGAGCTTCACCGAGCCTCAGACTCAGGTGGAACTCACACGGGCCATGATGACCATGATGCAGGAGAACCTCAAATAGCAGAAAGAGTACAACGCTCGTATCGAAGCGATGATGCGACAATGTGGTGCCCAGGCATGGTGCAGACAAGAGCGCAGGTTGCTCTGGCGGTCGCCCAGCCTGTTGGACAGCCCCCAGGTGCAGCTGCAGTGGCGGCTGCTCAAGCAGATGGATGTTTCGTTTGCCTCCAGCCTGGACACATGGTGCAAGAGTAGAGCTGAAGCAGCTCCCGACTGCCCAGAGCAAGCTAGAGTCCGAGCAGCCCCGGTGGCCTACGGTCCTGGGAGGGTAGGAGCCGTGGTTGACGAGGGTACGACAGAAACAAGTACCGCTGCCATAGCCACCGAAGAGGCTCCCGCCGAACTGATGCCGGTTGATCAGTAACTCAGCCTGGGATATCCCGGGTTCGATTTAGCTACGCCAGACGCAGAAGAAGTCTCGGAATGGAGACCCACGCCCACAGAAATGGAATCAGGAGGCCCGACCTTTAAGATGGGGGAGATCGACATATTGGAGTTAGTTTACCCTCGATAATCATACCCCCCTGCCTATCGGGCACCTTCTGTCCGTATCTGAGCTCGCTAATGATCGGATGCTACAGCACTGAAAAGCTAACAGGAAACAGTTCGCAATGGCTAAGTTAGCCGATATCAAAAGGCAAAGCCCCGCGAAGCCTTCCTCACCACTCAAGGAGGCCATAGCCAGCACATTGAAACTGCTGCGGATAGGACTGGTTCACAAGGATGATCACTTCATGTGGATCCGACCCATCAATTGGAAATCACCTGAATGCAACATCGAGGTTTGGGGAAGACTGTATAATGCCATAATCAACACTGGGTCTGCGGTACTGGCAGTCTCTCGAGGACCGATACAGATGGAGGGTCGGAGAAAACCTTCTTTCCGCAAACGAAGGAAAAGTTTGGGCAGCAGGGCGAATGATGAATGTCGCCACTCAGATAGTCAAGGTCCATGTGTTAGGCGATGTGCCCGTCTTCAATGTCCTTCTACGACTCCCTGCCATCATCGCGGTCCATGCTCACCTGGACTTCAAAGACGGATGATCACACTGAAAGATATGGGCGGGAAACATTGTGGGCTACCTGTGAGATCATGCTGAGGACGGTGCTGGGCAAACCCCACCTATCAAACAGATAGTAGCGATGGCTTGGACCAAGAAGATGACAGTTTGATGCACTTCTGCATGTCAATAGTGACTGGTGCTATTTGCTGCCGCCGCCGCGAAGCGACTCCACATTTGTTCACCAGACAGTTCAATTACTGGTGCTATTTGCTGCTGCCACCCTGAAGTAACTCCACATTTGTTTACCAGATCTTCTGATCTAGTACCAGGCTGCTCCGTTTAGCATAGTGCAGAATTATAACTGCGCCAGAAACATCAGTGCCTGTCTTATCAATTCCCATCTGCCTGAAGCTTGGGACAATATTCTGAATCACGAATACCCTGGATTGTCATGCCGCTTGTGTCGCCTTTGTCGTGTGTTGCATCTGTCATAATCCGTTTAAGGGAAGACCCAAAATTCGGGTTTTTTTTGCCGCATCACCACAAGAAATGTGGTTGAAAATTTCCCGACCAAACAATGCAGGCTCATAATACAAACATTAAAAAAAAAAATAGAGGGAAAAAAAACGAAAAAAGAAAAACTCAAAAGCACTATAAAACCCTATTTCGGAGTAGCTTTCGCAGCTCACCGAACTTTTCTCCGAATTCGGTGTTTTTGCCAACTTTTTCGTTACTGGTCCAAACGCGTCAAAACTGGATACAGATATACCCTAAAGCACAAACATATCTCACACACACACACACCTGTCTCTTATACACATCTAGATGTGTATAAGAGATCACCCCATCACTCATCACCCCATAATCAGGCAAGCACGACTCACCTCTCTTTCTCAATCCGCTCCTCTTCAATTCCGACTGTCCGTGGTCACTTTCTCTCTACCTTCTCCATGAGATCAAACCTGCCCCCTCCAAGTCCTAACCGTGCAGCCCGGCCCCCCCAGTAACGGTTCTCCGCACGGTCACAGCGTGCTCACACTGCTAGCAGTATCTCAAATGTATCTGACCGCTTTGACGGCCATACCTGAATGTACCTGGCCGCAATTCGGTTCAAAAACAGGCAAAAAAATCGCAGTGTGAGTAGCAGGCCCACACTCGGGAAGAGGGTGGTATGGGAAGAGGGTAGTAGGCCTACACTCCGGAACAGCGAACCTGGCGATGCAAATCAAGTGATGTTCCTCAAGTGCGAGCGGTCTGCCCTTGTTTGTTTTACGTTACCTTGGGACCGGCTACCGGTAATCATAAGGACAAATCATTTTTTAGTTTATTTTTGTTTTTGTTTTTATTTTATTTTATTATATTTTATTTCTTATTTTTATTTTTTTAAAAACAAAGAAAGAATACCTGGGGCGAGGTCGTACATGCAGGGAGAGTAGATGCAGGACAGCGAGGTCGTACGTGCAGGCGGGAACCATTAAAAAAGGGGAAATTGCATCTGTACCCGACTTAAAGATGGGAATAGTACCCGCTATAGCCAGTCCCAGCGACCAACTTGCATCTATACCCGGACCCGTTCAACTTTGCATAGTACCCGACTTTTCCCCTGTGCGAAATTGTAGGCATACCCTGTCCCACAGGCCGTCAGTTCCGGGCAGCGAAATTACGCCCATGCCCCGAAACGGGCTGGCCAAATTGTGGGTGTACCCACCGCCAGGGGTGGGCCTTGGATCACAGAACACAAAATTATGCTCATGCCCACCCCGTGGGTATGAGCATAATTTCAGCCATCCGGTAGTAGGGTATATGAATAATTTGGCCAGACCACCTCAGTCCCGTGTGTGCCCATAATTTTGCCTGGGTATGTCCATAATTTGTGCATTCCGGTAGTTGGTTATAACTGCAATTTTGCTGTACCAGCCTGGGTCCACCTCAGTCCTGGGTATGCAAATAATTTCCACAGCAGTTTTCCGGGTATAGGTGCAAGTTGGCGCTGGGACTGGGTATAGTGGGTGTTCCTATCTTTAAGTGGGGTACAGATGCAATTCCCCAAAAGAAAAAGCTACATTCGTTCATCTTTCATCTTTCACGACCTACCTATTACTTCTTTCATCTTTCATGACCTACCTACTACTACTTTCATCTTTCACGACCTACCTACTACTTTCATCTTTCACGACCTACCTACTACTACTTTCATCTTTCACGACCTACCATCCACTACTCCTAAGGGTTCTAAGGGGAGGTTACCTCTCTCAGTGTAGGGAGGTGATCACATGTTTGCCCCTTGCCCTGGTGGTTTAGGGTGCAGGGTTGGGGCCGCTGATGGTGCCCGGCTAACACAAGGACCGAGCATTGATCCAATGGCCTGGCTCAATTGGTAAGGCAACACAAGTCGCACTCTGGAGGTCTGTTCAATCCCCATTGGCCTCATGTACCCTCCTAGGCAACTTTGGCAGCTGCCACCTGGGGATAGGTTGTTGGTCCCCCCGAGAGACTGCTGATGGTGGTAGGGGAAGGGGATCAGAGGGGAGGCACAGCGATTGGCCCATCCAAGAAGCTCGGTCCTGATGCTATCGGCTGACCCCTACTTGCTAAAGCAGGTATCGCATCTGCTAGTGGGTGTTGCTCCCTCATGTTCCTCGTTGAACACGGATGTGGCTGCTATGGGGTTCCCGTAATACTATAATGATAATAAGAAAAAGCCTGAAAGGTCATCTTGTCCAGATTTGGAAGGTAATTGAATCGGTTGGGCCAAGCATTTGTTTGCACCTCCCTTTTCATCCTCCCTCACTACCGTCAAGTAACAGAAGCTTCCCACACACCACACGCAAACCACTCACACTCGCACGCACACCCGTGTTGGCTGAAGACCCTACTAATACCGGCCAGAAGGATCCAAATGACTATCTCAGTTGGTTGGCACCAAACATACTGCAGGTGGCCATGGGGATTGAACCCACTACCTCCTCAATGCCTCTTGTGTGCCTAACCAAGCAATCTAGGCCGCTAGATTCCCTCGGATGATGGGTTTTTTTTTTTCTCCATTTGATAATTTGTTATATACCCCGAAAGATGAGATATATGTCGAAATGTCCCTAAACAACATGGCAAGAGCGGACCGTCCTTTTGGCCCAAAATCTTTGTGATACGGCCCTGTTAGGTAGGGATGAAAATTTGCATTTTAGACCATGCCCCATACGATCAGACTTGCATTGGTTTTCATCTCGTTTGCCCCCCGCTGGGTGGGCAATTTTGTGAAATGTCTGGGTTGATGGAATAAGACACCCGATTTCAAAACTATCATACCTCGTTCCAACACACACACACACACACACCTTCTAATGAGTCGGTGAAAGTCCGACGAAACATTCTCACACAGTCGTG
Source organism: Chara braunii (assembly GCA_003427395.1). NCBI lineage: Eukaryota > Viridiplantae > Streptophyta > Charophyceae > Charales > Characeae > Chara > Chara braunii. The sequence continues at coordinate 643,809 of BFEA01000116.1, read as the reverse complement.
TTTTCTTTTAGTATGTAGTGAATATGACAATACACACACACACAGGGGGGGGGGAGAGAGAGAGAGAGAGAGAGAGAGAGAGAGAGAGAGAGAGAGAGAGAGATGGTAGTCATGTTTGAGCCTTCAAGGGTTTGGGAGGCAAAATCAAAATATGAACTCGATCAGTTGGGGTACATATGAATTGGGCCTTAGGAAAGTTGGCAAGTACTGAGTTATTTCGCATAGTTGGAGTGGTACCCAATACGGGTATATTGCAGAGATGACAAGTCTGACCAACAGGAGAGGTATTCCACAAAGGAATTTTTTTGTTAGAGTGGCAGTCCCTCTACCTACATTTTTTAGGGACATTTTACGTATATCTCGTAGTTGGGGGGTACATTTCTCAATTTGTGTGTACCATCCTTGAGCAAGGGTCATGCTAACCACAAAAAGAGAAAAAAAAATAAAAAAAATAAAAAAATAGTGGTCCTAGTTGTCCCTCCAAGAGTTTGGGGGGAGGGAATGAAAAGATGACCTTAGCCAGTAGGAGTAAATATCACTCTTGAATTGGGAAAGTTGTTAGGCCACCACTACCCTCGTTGACCTAGATTAAACTTTTCTACCATTACGGACCGGGTTTTTAGAGGGGGCGGCAACCGATAGGCGCAGGCAGGTCCGATCCAAAAAAAATTCAAAAAAATTATAGGGGGCGGCAACCGATAGGCGCAGGCAAATCCGATCTCAAATTTTCAGATTTTTTTGGTCAATTTTTTAGCACAAAAAATAGTTAAAGTTCGCGCTTGAATTTTTTTTGGATTCCAACCGATAATTTTTTTTGAATTCCAACCGATAGGCGCAGGCAACAGTAGATGAGGTCGTAATCTTTCCAAGAAAAATATCAAAAAAATTATATAAAAAAAAAAAAAAAGCGTGAAGTAAATATCGCGCCGTTTTGTCACATTTTTCATTTTTGCTACACTACTACGTATGGGTCAACGAGAAAAGTAACCCAACTTTTGTGATTTTTTGCGCTCAGAAGGATAACTCCACAACTTTGAAAATTTGCGGATCCATAAATTTTTTCGCGATCTTTATAAAAAAAAAATATTTAAAAAAAAATAATAATAATAATTTTAACTGCAAAATAAATCGCGGGGTCGATTCAACGTATTTTTTAATTTTGCCACTTCACCAGTTCCCCCCACTGTGCTACCGATAGCCCTCATGGACCTGTGCTACTGGGCCCCCTAATTTATGACCGCGAGGGTAGTGGTGGCTTAAGTGTTATGATATTTCACAAAGTTTGAGTGATATATTGTAAAGGGTATATTGCAAAGATGATAGTTCCGGTCAACATGAGAGGTATTTTATAAAGGATTTTTGTGTCAGAGGGGAATTTCATTTTATCCACGTTTTTTAGGGCATTTTGACGTATATCGTATTTGGAAAGTATATTTCTCGATTTGTGTCCATTATCCTTGTGCACGAGTGATGCTAACCATAAAGAGAGAGAGAGAGAGAGAGAAAAAAAAAAAATAATAATAATAATAATAAAAAAAATGATCTTGCTTGCCCCTCCAAAAGCTTTGGGGGGGGAAACGAAACGATGACCTAGGTTGGTAGGGGCAAATATCAATCATTAGGCCTTGGGAAAGTCGTTAACTATCGAGATGTTTTGCAACATTGCAATAGTAACCAGCACCGGTATATTGCAAAAATGACAGGTCCAGCCGACATGAGAAGTATTCAACATATGATTTTTGTCTCAAAGGAGCATTCCTCTTTACCCATGTCTTTTACGGGCATTTTGGCATGTATCTCGTTCATGGGCAGACATATTTTTTTATGTTTATGTGCAGGGATCATGACAATTTTTTATGAATCGTTTCAATTTTAACGAATGTCCCCAACAAAGGATAATTGTGTTTGCAGTCCCAAGGTTGCAGTATAGCAGATTATTGTATTTATGAAAAGGTGACTTGCCCCTTATTTTGATAATTGCTCATCAGAAAAATTCATAGCACCTTAATACAAAAACGGGAACCCATTATATCATAGTTTTAGAGTTGTAAATACAAGGGGGAAACCATTATATTGCACTCCTACATCTGTGAATTAAAAACTTGACCCATTGGACCGAAAAATTAAAAGCCTAAAGTATTATTTCACCCCATTAAGTTTTTTGCCGTGTAGAGATTTCGGTTTTAAGTTGTTGTTTTTTTTTACATGAAGATCATTGATCAATTTACATACTTCAGTTTTAATAAAATTTTTAATTAATTATTATAACTCAAAAAAATCACACAAATAATATACTTAACATTTTGCAACAAGTCAATGATACCCCAAACCTCCTGGCCACCACCATATCTTTAAGAGCGGTTTACTTTTAAAAAATCAGCTTTTCAAAACTTTTGAGCCCATTTTTTACCCTTCCGTCACAACGTAAGACCAATCTTATATTTTTCAGAGTTACTAACTGTGACATTAATAACTGCACGTCCTCTGTGAAAAAGCGAAGGGTTAGTCACCACAAAACTTTGATCCTCTTTATACCAATTTTATAGTGGTCGTCTGCTTTGTAAACTCGTGCCACCTTGATACAAATGCAACAACCCACTTATTGGATCCTTATGTTGTGAAGGAACATAATAGGTGGTGAGTTTGCAATTAACAAAAATAAAAATATAATTTAAAAGGTGCAAGTACATAATATTTCTCATACACATTATACCTATACCATATAACATTTATCCCTTATTCTTTCTTCGAAAAAAAATAAAACATTAAGAGGAAAAACTCATAATTCGTCATTCAAAATTAACTAATACTACTATAGATTGCATGTCAATCGTCCATAAAAATACAAAGGGCTAATTATTGTAAAGCTTTAAGTATTTCACCCAGTATACTGCCTTTTTGGCATAAGCCGAGCGAGAAAACAAAATTGTATCACCTTGATATAGGTAAGGAAAACCAGTATACCGCAATCTCAAGGTTGCAAATATCATGACAAATGCGAAAACTCGCTTTATTGCAGCCTTATGGCTGCGGATTAAGTTTGGCCCATTGAGCCAACCAATAAGAGTCTACTTGTATTAGTCGGGGATTTTTTTTTTTTTTTACGACTTTTACTCTAAGAAAAATTTTATTTCAGTTTTTAATTGTTTTTTAGAATTATGATTACTTTTTTTTTTCTTCTAACTTAAGAAAAAAATGATTTGGGAGCGAGTTATACGCAACCCAGGTGCCTATAACCGCTATCAGGCCATGTCACCCCTACCAAGATAGCAGACGGATGATAGCCTTAATTCAAAGTGTTATACACTAATGTAGAACAAGGGAGTATGGGTTTACCAATTACAAGGATACGAGAGGAAAGACTAGGCATGAATCTAAAAAAAAGAGTACTCAATTTTTGAAAAAGGTGAAGAATACTATTTTTTTTTAACCCTTTGAATCTTACGCATTTGATGGTAGCTAATAGGATTTTGACTATACACGGTCAATAACATGTTGTAAAATTATAAATTCACCCACTTTGATAAATTTTCGTTATTAAAATAATTAAAAAAAAAAACACTCAAAAACACATACTAAGTTATGACCTTTCTCAAATATAACACTAAAAATAAAATCAAAATTTTCTCATAGGAAAAATATGATATCAATGAAATAATGTATATTTTGTTAATGTCGATGAAATAACGCATTTTTTCCCTAGGTTACCAATGGTCCAGGGGCCGGTCGTCTCCCCCGGACGTCTCCCCATACGTTCGGTACCCCCGTCATCCGGAAAAACATTTTTTTTTTCCAAAACAATATATATATATTTATTTTTTCGGTTTTTGATTTTTAACTCATGATTGGATGCGAATTTGAACATGACTCCAAGACAAAAGTTGTTTGTATTGTTCTGTTACATAACATATATTTTTTTTCAGATTTTTCAGAGATGTTTTTTTTTTTTTTTTTTTTGCGCTAGGTCGGAGATACTCTGTCCGGTCGGACGTCCGACCAGACGTCCGGTCGGACATCCGGACGGTCAGGGGGGTCCCGGACGTCCGATCCAATAACCTAGTTTTTTTTTCCTATTCTTACCAGTAGCCCCCTATTATTTTGCTTCAATAAAACTTAAAATTTGCAGCTTTGAGGTTGTCTTATAGTGAACTCCCTCATTTGTGTACAACGATTTCTCGTATATGTGTCAAAGGAGTAGTGCGTGGCTACGAAAAAAGGATACAGGGGAGGGTAATGTTTAACGATAATTGGTCCATCGTAATTTTTTTCAGTACCGATAATTTTGAAATTTGAAAAATTGGTCCTCGGTTTTCCATACACCCAAAATTATCGAGATTTCAATGGAGGGTGTGAGACAATTATTATGTAGCGTGGGTATAATAATCGCCAAAGGGTATCATAAGCACCAAAAATGATATACACTTATAGCTATGAATTTTATAAAAGCACTCTTTCCTACAAAAAAAATAAAAATAATCGTTTCGGATTGCGTCCCCCGTATTTCTGCAGTAGGTAGTTAATTTGAGATATAGAGACATTTTTCCCCCTAATAAATTACATGATGAAGTTCACAACCCTAAGAAGCAGGGTCCGACTGGACATAAGGCTGGTCTTTGTTCGAACAACAAGCGTGGTGTAGATTCTACAATCGTTGTGAAAAACAAAGGTCGATACGAAGTATTTTATATTTTTCCCCGATTCAGTTTCCTTTTCAACACTACCCCACCTAAAACAGTCACAAAGATATATAAAAATTACGAATTAACGTGAATAAGTTGCTAAGATACTCTTAAGTAACTTTATAATGAAAATTAGCCAAGCGACTATCAATTTTATTAACTTGTTCAGTGATTGTTTTTTCTTAAGTAATAGCATAACGCAAACTTCGATCAATTTATTTTACCAACAATTGTCGTTCTTTTTCAACCGCCTACATTACAGAGTCAATAATTATCGAAAAAATGTTGTAAAGCTATAGGATAGACACCTACGCCTAAGGGGTAGGGGTGCGTAAAATTTCAAGTACCCCAACTTCAACGATTTGTACTTACAATTTCTGACAATAAAAATATATATATAAAAAAAAAAACTACCATATTTCTCTAAGCATAAAATATATGCATTATATTTAAGTTTTATAAATAAACGAGGCTAACAAAGTGCCTTCAACCCGCATGCGTTGCGAGACAAAAAAATATTGAATATATATAACATCAGGGTTGCCAGGCCGAACGTACGGAGGCCCCTAAGCTGACCCCCGAACGTTCGGGCATTCGCGTCCCCGTACGGGGCCCGAACTCGAAGGGGTTCGGACCCCGCAAAAAATTATTTTGGTACCTAATTTTTTTTTTTTTTTCTGATTTTTTTTTGCAAGTTCTCTGTTATATAAGTTATATGTCTCTCAATTTTGAAGTCATTCTGTGGAGTCAAACAATAATGAAAAATTGGCAAAGATGGTGGTGTCAAAACTTGCTTTYCCACTTACTAATTTGTTTTTTTTTTTCTTTTCACTTTTTATTTTCCCTTTATTTCAGGGCCTAAAAAAAATTATTATTTTTTCAAACTTTATTTGTAGGTTCTCTATTATGTAAGATAAATATGTATAAAATTTCATGGCATTTGACAGATCCAAACAAAAATGAAAAATCGCCAAAGATGACGGTGTCAAAAACTTGCTCGCCCACGCAATAATTTCATTCTCGTTTTTTTTTTTTTTTTTTTCATTAATATTATTTATTTTTCGTACTTGATTTTTATTTCAAATTTGGTAAGAAATTCAAATTTGGTAAAAAAATTGTATGTACTGTTGAGGCAAATGTTGTTCAGTTTATTCTTCTGCATGAATTTGTTTTTTCAGAATTTTTTTTTTTTTTTTTTTTTTTTTTTTTTTTCGTTCCACGTTCGGTCGAACGTCCGAACGCGTCGAGAGAGGGTCCCAAATGTTCGGGTGTTCGGCGCGTCCCGAACACCAGCAACCCTGTATAATATAATATATGCATAATATATATAATCAAACAAAATTGTATGGTAAACCTTCGACAGAGAGCAAGAAGAGGAGAACGCACGAGGGGTTATGACAAACTGTTTCATCGGAGTTTCACCGATGCATCACGAGGTTAAACCCTCAACAATCTGCAGAATCCTTTAACTGATCACACTATAAATGATAATCCACCTTAACCCCTGTTGAATATAATATCTTATTTTCTCCCTCTATGTCTACGGTTTACCGAACAATTATATTCGACGATATATATCTATATATATATCTATATCTATATATATATTTGTATAGGTATATATATATATATTTATATAGAGGGTAACCGGCATTCGGGATGGGCCGAACGCCCGAACGTATGGGACCCCTTGGGGATGCGTTCGGCCGTTCGGGTCGAACGCGGACCAAAAAAAAAAAAAAAAAAAAAAAAAGTCATCAAAAAATTTTGAAAAAAAGATATGTTATGGAGGAAAATAAATTAAACAATATTTGACCGAGAACTACATCCGAATTCCTAACCACATTTGAAATAAAAATAAAATACACAGAACAAATACTAATAATAAAAATAAATAAAAATAAAAAAAGAATTAAATTTAGTGAGTGCGGGAGCATGTTTTTGACACCGCCATCTTTGGCGATTTTTTTTTTTTTTTTTGGCATAGCTAAATGCTCTGAAACTTTACAGATTTGTACTTCACATAATACAAAACCCACTAAAAAAAATTCAAAACATAATAAAATTGTTTAGACCCCGAACTAAAGTGAAAACAAAAAGTAAAAAATGAAAACAAATGTGGGCGAGCACGTTTTGACACCGCCAGTTTTGGCGATTTTTAATTCTTATTTGGCTAATCCAAATGACTTGAAACTTTATAGGCATGTACCTCACATCGTAGAGAACTCGTAAAAAACAATTCAGAAGAAAAAAGTTATTTTTCGACCCCGAAATAATTTTTGGCGGGAGCCGAACGCCGTCGGGTTGGAACCCCGTACACGGGACCCCGCACGTTCGGAGGTCCACCCGGGGGCCTCCGTACGTACGGGCTGGTAACTCTGCATATATATATACAAGGTTACCTGATCGAACGTTCGGGGGCCCCCGGGCTGGCCCCCGGACGTTCGGGCGTTCGGGGTGCCGTTTGGGGGCCGAACACCTCCAGGTTCGGCCCCCGCCAAAAAATATTTCGGGGCCTGAAAATAATTTTTTTTTTCTGAATGTTTTTTTGTGAGTTGTTTATGCTGTAAACTATACGCCTGTAAATTTCGAAGTCATTCTGCTAAGCCAAAAAAACATTAAAAATCGTTAAAGATGGCGGTGTCAAAACATGCTCGCCCACTCACTATTTTGTTTTTTTTCACTTTTAACGTTTTGTTTTTACTTCATTTCGGGACCTAAAAATATTTATTATTTTTTGAAAACTTTTTAATGAGTTATTGATTATGTAAACTACATACCTGTAAATTTTAAGGGCATTTTTCAATGCCAAAAAATAATTACAAATTGGCAAAGATGGCGGTGTCGAAAAGGTGCTGGCACACTCACTCATTTTAATTATCTTTTTATTTTTTCTTATTTTTATGATAGTGGTTATTTTCTGTATTGGATTTTTAATTCAAATTTGGTAAAGAATTTGGATGTAATGCCCAAGCAAATGTTGTTTAGTTTTTTTTTTTCCATAACATAGTTTT
>BFEA01000116.1:611121-625583 GCA_003427395.1 Chara braunii | reverse complement strand
TGTAACAGGCACACAAGACACCACTCTTATACACATCTAGATGTGTATAAGAGACAGCCCTAACGCACATACATATCACACACACACACACACACACACACACACACACAAACAAAAAAAAAAAAAAAAAAAAAAAAAAAAAGAGGGAAATATGGCAGTTTCGGTGAAAATTTCACCGAAAATTACCCCACCCGTTATCCACTAGTGGTTTAAACCACCAGTACTTGGGCGACGCCTTAGCGTTAACGCTACGAGAATTTCGCTACCGGCGGGCTGTCGATAAATCGTATCGACAGCCCGCGCCGCTTCAAAAAAGGTGCGGCCGGCGCGGCGCGCAGTGCCCAAGTACTGGTGGTTTAAGATTACATGACTTTTACAGGTTTTGTTTGCCGTTTTCTGAATTACTTGATGACCATTTGAACGAGCGATATACGCACTGACATCACGAGCTCTTCCTAAATCAAGGACTGTTCTTTCCAAATCAATAATAGTAAATCAGTAATTTGTTTTGTAATCTGTACATGATTACCAAAACGTGCCTTTTGCTGTCATGCCATGCTCCAGGACCTACTCCCAACACCGCTGCTGAAGGGTGTGATTGTAGCACTGGCACAGTGGCGTCGCTCTTGGCCCACGGCTCCAGATAATGTGGATTACGAACAAATCGGTCATGCAGTGGCTGTGCCATCTACGAAGATGCATAATGAAAGCCCAGGGTTTCTTCGTAGTTTTTTGACGCTGCAGACAAGACCGACAGGTATTTTTGGTCGCTTGAGCACTCAGGTACGACGGGTTTTCCTCCCATTTCATACCCACTCTCCGTGTTGGGGTTTCGCATGCATCCCGATGATCCCATATATGGTATGCTAACCAATCTTACTTATGCGGGCCCGAACCCGTATGTGCTCTCGTCTGGCACCAGGCCATGTCCATGCAACAGGATGGGAGTGGAGAAAGTGGATGGGTGTAACTGGACAAGACACCCCCTCCCCGGAGCTTTTGTTGAAATTTGATCGCTCTGACGAATCCGACCCTTCTCCGGTTTTGCAGAGCGAGCAGTTAGTTGACCTTCAAATTCAGACGTACTGTTGGGCTGCGTAATCTACCTAGACCCCTGGAAGGGGTGTCAATGAGGTAGGTATACTATACTATACCTCAATCCTTGTCTATTGCATGGATCGATACATGACTACTTGACACTTGTTGCTGAAGCTCCACTGCCCAAGGATTGTGGTCCTACAGCATGAAACTCAAGAACTGAGCCAAGGCCCAAGAGCATAGATCAAGATACAGGGGCTCTGATCAACCAAGGACTGCAAGCCACTGCAGGTTATGGCTTGAAGCCAATTGCACTGGCTGTGATTTTGTAAAGGACACTGAGCTCATTTAACTTGATTATTATTCGCTACCACCAGGGGTTGAACCGCGACCTGTCAGAGCCGTAAGCGCATTAAGTGTTCCCTGTTTGCTTTGGGTTTCAGGCTGATGAGTGTCAAACGTGAGGCTGTCTTGTGGCATTGCATGTTTGCTGTGAGTGAGTTTTGAACACACAACCTTCCACTCAAAGAGAGGGTTTAAGTAGAGCTGAGGGACCGTGAGCTGAGGAAGTCAGGTTTCGTGCAAGGCATCAAAACTGTGAGCTGCCTTTTCGTGGTCATTGGTTCTCATGGCTGCCGCACAGGGTTTTAGTGGCCCGCACAGCTGTAAGTAAGACGTCACAGTGCTTGAGCGTGTTGTAGGGAGCGAGATGCCATACAATGACACATACTACATACAAAGACGAGGCCTACAATGAATGACGAGGTTGGGATAGTTTGTCGCTCCTTTCTGCATGGTGTTCACCCCCATCTACTCTTGCCTTCCACCATTTTTTTGGCTCTCTCCTTCGCTGCATGAGGTATCACAAGAGAGATCAGATGTGGTATCTTTTCTTTACTTCTCTTTTGCAGTGACCCATAGATTCAGTCTGAGAAGTCCAGACTGAATTTCGTCTGAGATTCCCTGCAAATCGGTGTTTTGGACTGACAGAATCATAACTTGCTGAGAACTGTGAGCTCAGGTCCTTGTTTGCAATCTGCTGAAGTTTCCTGTGCCTAAATGGATGTGTGTGCTTGCCTCGTGCCTGTATTCCAGTCTGAGTCTCAGCAAGGCTATACCTGCAAACGTTGGACGCTGTGAGGGTCAAGACTGAAAATTGGTCCAGACTACAGAGGGCAGGGGAGGTAAGCTACTAGGACGTACAAGCTCGCAATTTGGACTCTATAGGTATATACCCAGAAATCGGTTAGATGCAATAGAGATCTAGCAGAAAGCCCATGGAAGAGATGCTACGTCAGTATACCCATCGGCCGAGAAAGGGCATACCAGATGGACCCGGACTACATCATGATCCGATTCATCCACTCCAGACCTTGTTTAGCAGACTTGAGAAGGGCCCAGAGAACGGTAGGTGTAGAATGAAGGTACCAGTTGTGCGCAAACCAAATTTAGGTCCGATTCATCCGGTGTGCCGAATTCCAGACTTTACCCCCTGCTGCTTCTCACACTTTCTCATGCTGCTTTTCCCTCTGCCTTTACTTGGACTCCTGTCCCCGTTAAACAACACCAGTACATGCCCCCAGGCAACTGGAGAACCTGTTTTGAGCCGTAGATAAAATGAATCAACGGCAGGCGGCCTCCGAAAGGGGCCTGTGAACGATTGCTGGGATGTAGTGGTGCTTTAACCACTTGTGTGACGTGCTAGAGCATGTGTATATCTCTTCGGCCTTACACCATGCCAAACACAGCACAGGGTCGTCATTGAGGTATCCGAGCTGGAAAATTGCACTGGATACAGCTATAATGGCACAATACAGATGCATTAAGGTAGAACCACGCATTCACACAGGAACACGTCCGGAAGATAGCTAGACAAATAAGACCCCTGAGAATACATCTGGATGGTTCTGGGTAATGAGCAAGCAAATCATGGGCATAAACGGGGAGTCGAAGCAGGGCAGGCCGCAACCCAGACGAGCATCATACAGGAGCGGACTATTGGAGGCATCTTCTGCGATTCTGGGAGGAGGTATTCCTAGCCAAGGTCTACCGACTCCGAACGAGAGAAGAGGTTCTGCAGCAACCACTCTTCTGTAATCAATTGTTAACAGACGAGCGCGATAAACCACGCATGCTGTCAGGGCACGACTCCCTCTGGTGGAGAACATGGGTAGAGCATGGCATCTGGCAGATGAGACACCATTTTTCAGAGGAGGATAACATGCGTTGGAAAACGCACAGGGAACCGCGCAAGGAATTGAAAGGGAGCCATCATCACTTGCTAGAGAATCTCAATGACATTTCGATTGACATCGTTGTTGCAGCACGGGCCTCGGCGGACACAAGGGGACTGTACTACATGGAACAGGCAGCCATGTCCACGGAGGCGTTCCGGATTGGGAGACGAGAAGGCCCGCAGGATGACTGGCTTCAGGTGGGGACATGGATGACACATTGGTTATCTTGGGCACACAACCAGTTCACTTTGGCACTCTGCAAAGACTCCCAAACGGACGTGGGTGGGTCCATCAGAGCAGAAGACCTTGACCTTTGGAAAATCAGGGTCATAGGAGACGATTCCTTTACAATTTTCCCGACCCACCACCTCAATTGAAAATTTGGAAATTGACCCGGTGGAGCGGGCTTGGAATTGGCGTGGGGTGGGGGACAGATGCAGGTTTCTCTCAGAACCAACATTTCTCCATTACACAACAAGGCTGATCATGAGATCTGGCAGAAATGCTGGAACATCGGTGGCAGAATCAGCTGAAAATTGCCCCACTTCAGAGCTCAGGCTTTCCCTGGTTGCCGCTGCAGGCTATTCTACATAGTATATATGCAGTAGCGGCTTTGTTTATACCTTGCCCTTCCGGTTAACGTGTGGCTCAACACATGATGAAGGAGTAAAGAGAGGCAAACCCCACAGAGCGAGCTCTGTGTCGTATTTTTCTTTCGTTCCGGCCCGGCTAAAAGAGACGATTCGCGTCATTGCTTATTGGACTGCGCCAAGGCTCAGCAGATCTGGCGGGAAATAGACCTCCTTTGGCAACGAATTAGCCCCACCCTGGTTCCAGTCAACCCCGTTACTCAGCTAATAGGTACGCAGACACCGACCACTTGGACGAAATTCGGAGCAGGGCAGTTATCAGAAACCGTGCCGATATAGGCTGTCGCTAATTTGGAAAAACAGGTGCCAAAGCACGATAGACAACACACCAATGCCGCCATGCGAGGTCAAGGAAGAGCTTAGAGGTTTATAGTACTTTATACTATTATACTAAGGACAGATATAGTGGCGCAATGGAAACGAGCACAATTCTGGATGTGGCAGGGCAGTCTCCGGAGACAGCTCGACAAGCGAAAGACGTCTTCATACATAATGCTCTCCGGCATGGCAAGCCGGCCGTGCTGGACGGGATCTCAGTCAAATGGAGGACATGGTGGGTGGAGGAAGACCCGGTGTAAGTGGGGAAGCCAGTTCCGGTCCCGACCTTATGCCTAGGGTTTAGGGTTTAGCGAGCAGGCCAGTCTGAGTACAGGCAACGGGTTGGGGTGAGGGGAGATAGATAGGAGCGGGTGTTCCCTCGGGTCTGGGACAGGCACCGGTCCGCCCGGCTATCTCAACTGCAAACGTGTTTAGGCGAGCTCCAATTATATTACAGTTTGCAGTTCTTTTGCAGGCTCACTCAAAACTCCATACTGCTTTCTTCAGGTCAGTCAGGCTAGTTTCTTCAGGTCAGCTCACGCAGCTAAGTAGCTGAGAGGCCGAGCTGCAGAAGCAATACAAGCGAAGCTGGGTAATGCTCCCAGCAATTTGTTACAGTAACTTGTCACAAAGATTATATATTGTCACACTGTGAATCAGAGCGTGAAGGCGAAAAAAAGCAAAACAAGGAAAGGAAAAGAAGGAAGGAAGGAAAGCCCTATATCAGGGACGCTGGACCCGGTTTCCAGCACGTGCTGCTCCCCATCAATGAATGGGAGTCATCCGTCAGAGCTCCTCGATCCCGGTGGTGCTCTTATCAGCCCAGGACCGTAGGATGTCACAGGACGTTTTACTGAAAGAAAAAAAACACCCGCTCTCTTTTTATTTGTCATTTTTTTTGGTTACGATCATCACCCGAAAGCACACTTCAAATAGACAAATCCGCACCTACAGACAGAGAGAGAGAGAGAGAGAGAGAGAGAGAGAGAGAGAGAGAGAGAGAGAGAGAGAGAGAGAGAGAGAGAGAGTGTGAGAGAGAGAGAGAGGGGGGGGGACACATAAGACAGATCCCCACCACCACCTGACCTGAAATTGTTACGCCTAAAAAATTCCCAAATTCAATTTTCGAATTAGAAATTCTCAAGAATTAGAATCGCAAACACCGCCTGAAATTGTTAGCTCCAAAAAATTCCACATTCAAATTTCGAATTATAAATTCTCAAAAACTTGGAATAGCAAACACACCGCCTGAAATTGTCGCCTCTGAGAAATTCCAAATTCCAAATTCTATTGCGAGTTGAAAAATTATCAAAAAATTATCAAAAAAATAGAATCACACAAAAGCAGCGCGCTTTTTGCAGTGACTCTGTTATGATCTTTTTGGCGGTTTTTGCTCTAAATTGCTTCTTTTATTTTGTCCTCTTCTTTTTTATTGGACGTGGACGTGCCAAAGGCCCTCTTTCTCTCTCGTGACACACCCCTTGAATGGATTTATTATTATATAAATTACTTTTAAGTCCTTATTAAAAAAAAAATCCTCCTTTGTTTTTTATTCTATGAAGCTGCTCTTCCTTCTTAATTCCATCTTTGCAAGTGGGCGGGAAGCTCATGAACTACACCTTGGAAACTTTCGATAATATTTTCTGATGATGTCAATTTTTTTTTCGGGCCTCCGTTAACCTGCTCCACTCTTTATAAATTGGTGGGAAGTTTGGTTAAAATAACCCTTGGGGTTTGTTCATAAATGGCATGACAAGTTCTCTGAAAAAAAAATTATGGGTCTCCGTTAACCTGCTCTCCAATTTGAATGCCAAGCTCTGGCAAGCCGTCCAACGCCTGCACCAGTCACAGGACCCATGTGCAGCAACCACAAGGGTAATTTTTTTTTTTTTTTTTTTTTTTTTGTCGTCTACCAGAGGAGGGCGCTACGTCTGACCAAGAGCTCTGTACTCTGAGACACACCCCTTGTATTATTTTTTATTATTACTCACTTTAAGTTCTCATAATAATTAAAATTTTAAAACCTGATTCCTTTTTATTATAAAATTTATTTCCTTTTTTATTAAATTTATTTGGATTTTGACGGAACCGTTCTTCCCTCTTCATTCCGTCTTTGAAAATGCGCGGCAAGCTCATCAACTACGCCTTGAAAAGTTTCAAAATGTTTTCCGATGACGTCAACTTGAATGCCAAGCCGCTCAACACCTGCCGCAGTAACGGGTCCGTGTGCAGCAACCACAGGGCCGCCATTCTTCTCTCCGAGGACGAGCAGAGGATCGAAGCCACGCACTCTGCAAGCTTTCAACAAGGCTTCTGCCTCTGTAATACTCGTGAAAATCAACGCATCTAGTCGTCCTCGTATCCTTCTGCACATGTTTGCATCTCTTCCATCTTCTTCCTCCCCTCCATATCTCATCCAGTCATCCTCTCTATCATCGTCCACTTGGAGAATAGACGCCTCAAACATTCTCATCTCAGCCTCGTTCTTGCTGCTGGTGTCTGCCGAAATTCCCTCCTCCTTCTTCTCCTTCTCCTTCTCCTTCTCCTTGTCTCCTCCTTTGCCCCCCACCAGCCGCTCTGCCGATCTCATAACTTGAAGTATTCCCCTTCCCGCCATTTTCACGATTCCCGCCTTTTGCCCGGTACCCGCTTTCCAGCTGTCATTCTCGTCTTTTTTCCCGCCACTTATCGTGTTGGCGCCAACTCTGCACCGTAGATAAGGTTCCAGGCGATCCACACACCGCTCTCCCATGCACTGGGTGACGTAAGCATCCACCCTCACCGGCCTCCACCCTCTCTCGGTCAAGGATCTGAGGAAATCGGGAACGACACGTGGCTCTTCTAAGCCTATGACACGTGGCACTGGGCATAAGATCCGTCGCCCGTGTCCGTTTCCCAGTTCCTCCGCCAAGGATAATGGGAGAGCTGTGCGCGGGGAGAACACCTCCACCCGCCTCTTCTCACAGCCCATCTCCGATCTCAACTGCGGCAGAAGCTCCGCGTCCCGCCCAAGCGCGCATAGAAGGAAAGGATCACCTACTTCTCCCAAAACTGCTCTCCTGGGCTGGATCATCACCTCCTCGCTCCTCGACCTCTCGTCCTCTCCATCTGCTGACTTTTTCAATGGAAGGCCGCCGGAGCTCCTCGTCGTTGTTGTTGTCGACTCGAGGTTTGAACCCATTCCCTTCTTTTCTTCACCGAGCTTCTCTCCCTCTCCCTCTCCCTCTCCCTCCCCTCCGCTCTCTCTCTCCCTCCCACCATGACTCCTCCCTTTCCTAATTACATTGAGTACGGCAGTAATTCCATTCCTGGAGGTGAAAGCTATACCAGCAAATTTGTCTAGAGGATAAGACTCCTCGAAAGAGCGGTCAACACCACCACCACCACCTCCTCCTCCTCCTCCTCCTCCTCCTTCTCCTCCTCCTCCTCCTGCTACTGCTCCTCGTCCTCGTGGTGTTCCCCAGATCACTCTCTCCAACTCTAAATCTGTGTCGTGAGATGAGCCCACGTGGATCGAAGGCGACCAGACGGTAGTGGCGCCAGCCATGCGTAACTTATCCTCCAGGGTTTTGCCATATGACTTAGGGCAAGTAAAGGCTACGGACCTACCCGCCAACTTCTTCATCCGCCGGTCGTTCGTCATCACAAAACCATCGCCTACTTCTCCCATTATCCCACTCCCTCCTTCCTCTGCCCGACTCTTCGCATTGTCGTTCTCACTGCAGGGCAACTTTTCTCCACGACCAGCCCTGCCCGGCATCTCCAGAGGACAAGAGGAGGTGTCGGAGGAAGGATAGCGAGACTGCGAAGAGGACGAAATCGAGGAGGCGGAGGAGGAGGAGGAGGAGAAATGGGATTCCTTTCCACCGGTAGCTCCCAGGCAATTCGCACGAACGGACAATCTCCGCTCTCTAACCGTTGAATAACATCTGTTCCAGACGACGCATTTCGACGGATTATCTTCCTCCTCCTCACACCTGTAGCAACCTGATTGCTCCCCCGCCATCCCCTTGTCCTCCTCCCCCCTCTTCGCCTCCTCCCACTCCAGGCTAGCTTGTCCACCATCGTTTCCTCCTCCTCCTCCTCCTCCTCCTCCTCCTCCTCCTCCACGGCGAATCGTGTCAAAGCGCCGCCAATATTGATCTATCCCACGTTGGTCGCTATCGCTTGCTTCGACGGGACTGCGGTCATAGAGGAGGCAGCCGAGCCGCCGATACCCAACCTGGTCGGGATCCCGTGTGCCTCGTAACGGATTGCGTCTTTCTCTGGCTTGTGTGGTCCCCACTCCTACTCTCCTTCTCCCCCCACCTCCTTCGCCCCAGGCTCTCTGCAAGCGATCAGAAAGGACAAAGAACCACCTTTCATCCCAGGGAAATCGACTTAGGTGGGCCTCCATTCTGTCGCCGCGTGGCAGCATCCTCCGCCGCCGCCTGCTTCCCCTTTTCATGCCTCTCTCTCCCACTACTCCCTCCCACGAGAGCAGAGAAGAGTCTCGCACCCACTTTGCACTCCAAGCTTGACTGGCCTGCTGCCTCCTGCTGCATGGCATTCCGTTGCGCCTTTTCCGAGCGACGGCGGCGGCGGCGGCGGTCCGAGAGGAGGTGCCACGTGGCATAGCCACAGCCAGAACGCGGACGGAAGTGCCACGTGGCATGCACACAGCCAAAGCACGACGGCTCGATCCGGTTCCCGCTTGCCGGGGAGTGTCCCGGATGAAGGCCAACTTATGCCACGTGTCATTACGATGTCGGCTTAGAGCCTCTGACTCGGCGCGGAATGACATGGTGCGCAATCGGCGGCACTCACCGCTGTCCTGGTGCGCTGCCCCGCGCGACCCACACCCAACTCCTCCTTGTCGAATGTCCTCCCACCCCACTGGACTACCAATAGATGCAGTGGTCATTGTCACCAGAGCGGTCGATGGTACCGCCATCATGAACCACCACAGAATCCAGCACAGGCCGGTTGATTGGCCTCCTGAGAACAAGCGCAGGGAGGAGGAGGAAGAGAGGGAGGAAAATACGCAGGAGAAGGGGCAGAAGTAGAGGGAGGGGAGGGGGGGGGGAGAAAAAGTGGGGAGGAGAAGGGGGAGGAGAAGGGGGAGGAGAAGGGGGAGGAGAAGACTCTGCTTCCGATGCGACGACGAGGGGGAGGAACCTGAAGAGGTTGCTCTGATGTGTCAATGGCCACGAAAGCACAAGGAGAGGAACAAGGAGGAAACAGAGGGAGAAGGGAGAAGGGAGAAGACGAATGGGATCCACTTCCAATATGAGACAGAACAAGAAGAAGAGGAGAGAGGAGGGAGAGGAGGAGGAGGAGGAGGAGCAGGAAGAGGGGGAGAAGAAGATGAGAAGACGGTATTTTTTCGACGTGTGAACGAGTAATAAGGACGAGCAAAATGGGAGAGAGGACAAGGAGTGGTGAGTGGGCACTCTTCGAATGTAGTGGGTGGCCGCACCCACATCCACCACAGGTCCTATTGGAAAAAGCGATGACGTCAACCTGAGAGCATACAAGAGGAGAGTGATGGAGAAAAGAGGAGTAGGCGCTCACCTACCTCTGGCGTGCGAGACGCAAATTCCTATCGACGTCATCGCAAAAGCCATTTCTTTTCTTCGAAGATATAACCGGGAGAGACGAGATAGGTCCAGAGAGATGGCAGGGCGAGTCTTACTATCTGATCGTTTCCAGAATCAATAAATGTCTTTCGTTCTCTTCTTCACCCTCCATCGCAGACGAGCGGTAGCTGCCACTTCACTCCCAGCTCTTCAGATCATCTCCTCGATGCTAAATTCCTACCCCCTCGTCTTGGCTTGTGATAAAACTTTTGCTGCTGGATCCGCTTTACAGGACGATAAATCCCATCGCTGCATCGTCGCCTGCTCCAACTCTATCACTAGCTAATCATCAATCCATCTTCTGATCGATCATATAACACTCATTACTATGTTGATTGGTTGATTGATTGATTGATTGATTGATTGATTGACTGATTTGATTGATTGGGTCACTGATTTGATTGATTGATAGATTGATTGACTTGATCGATTGGTTGGTTGATTTGATTGATTGATTGATTGATTGATTGATTGCTGTATGTCTGCCTATCCATTAAACGTATGTCTAGTAAGACCCACTCCGATCTACGTACCTATCCCAATATATACCTGTTTCTCTCTATCTAGTTAGTTTCCAAAAAACCCTAATTTATTCACTGACTGTTTGCCTGTCGTCCAATCTGTAAGGTTCTCTTCTATATCCGTGCGCCGGCTTGTGTCTGGGTCGTTCTCCATTTCCCTTTCCTGATGGTTTTGCATATCCAGGTGGTCCTTTTTCCATAGCCTGCGCAGTCACACATGCAAATAAACACAAGTCACACGTACACGATTCTTCTTCAGATCGTGATCAACTACATCCCATAATTGCATGTTCGATTTGATTGATTAACACTTTGCGTAACGGTCAGATTATCGCTTGATGCTTGGATAACTCTATAATTGCGAGATTGATCAGCTCTGTTTTTAAGGAGCTGAGAGAGGACTGCGCCTAGAGAGAGAAGAAAAAAGAGAGGGAGACAGGGGGGAAGAGAGAGAGTGCGAGGGAGTTGGAGGGAGAGAGAGAGACGAGGGTGACATAGGGATAGGGAGAGAGACGAATACAAGGGAGACAGGGGGAAGAGAGGAGGTAGAGAGAATCACTGATGAGCTCCAGAGGTGGGAGAGAGATGGAGCGTGAGGGAGAGAGGGAGAGGGAGGGAGAAGGAGACAGAGAAGGGAGTGGGAGAGGGAGAGGGAGAGAGAGAGAGGGACAGAGAGGGAGAGAGAGGGAGAGAGGGGGGGGGAGGGGGAAGAGGGAGGAGTGAATCACTGGTAAGAGGAGTAGAGAGAGGGAGAGCGAGGGGGTGAGACAGAGTCACTGATGAACGTGGACCTGAAAAAGGCAATTCTCGTTCTCCCTCGCTCTCTCACCCCATCTCTTTCTAGCCCTCTCTCTCTCTCTCTCTCTCTCTCTCTCTCTCTCTCTCTCTCTCTCTCTCTCTCTCTCTCTCTCTCTCTCTCTCTCTCTCTNTCTCTCTCTCTCTCTCTCTCTCTCTCTCTCTCTCTCTCTCTCTCTCTCTCCGCATCTCTCTCCCTCATTTCCGGATCGAGCAACAAGAAGAGTTTCAGGGCAAAGCGAAGTACCGTCTTCCCCCTGACAGCACATAGGATAATGATCGCTGAATCTCGACAGAAAATTGCCCCAAATACAGCCCCAATGATCGTACATTCTACCAGCGGAAGAGGTAAGTCGTCCGAGGCAGTATCCCGACCCGGAAATGAATCCACGTGGCGTGATTAGCGCCTTAAACCCCCCAGCTCCCCCACTTCCCCCTAGCCCTCCCCCCCTGCCCTGGACCCCCGTTTCTCTCTCTCTCCCGAACCGGAAATGAATCCACGTGGCGCGATTAGCGCCTTCAACCCCCCAGCTTCCCCAGCTTCCCCCTAGCCCTTCGACTTCCATTTATTTAGGTTATGCCCCTCTGATGGCCGACTTACCCAGTCGCGCCCCTCTGACTATTGACTTACCGTGAGGGCACGGGTGCAAAGCCCGTAGTTCCTTTGTTGATGCGGTTGGGGAAGGGTGAGGTAGTGATTATGGTGTGCGTATGTTTTGCTATGTTCGCGGTACACAACTCCAAGAGTGTCGGGGGGAGTTCGGGCAGGTGCTCTATTGACGATGTTCATGGGGCGCTGGACGCAGTTTCCAGCAGGTGCGGCTCCCTGTGTGTGTAAAAAGAGAGAGAGAGAGAGAGAGAGAGAGAGAGAGAGAGAGAGAGAGAGAGAGAGAGAAAGCCCTGCAGCATGCACCATGTCAGTGGCGGGGAGCACAAGGGCAGGCGCTGACCTCCCAAAAAAAAAGAAAACGTAATTGGCAGCCCTAAGGCTGCGGTCTAGTGGGCTTCGGGGTCAATGTGAAGGTATCGGATTTTCTGCGCCGGGCCACCAGGACACAAAGTGGGTTCTTAGGGGGCAAAAAAATTTGGGTGACCGGTCCTTGGCAAAATTGCGGACTACTTATTGACTTACCGTGAGGGCACGGGTGCGCAGCCCGTAGTTTGTTTCGTTTTGGCTGTGGCGAGGCCGCGTGTGTGTGTGTGTGTGTGTGTGTGTGTGTGTGTGTGAGAGAGAGAGAGAGAACATCTCTGTTTCCGAATCTGGCTTAGAACTGCTTCCAGATTCAGACAAAATCTTGCGCACCCCGTAGTTTGTTTCGTTTTGGCTGTGGCGAGGCCCTGTGTGTGTGTGTGTGTGTGTGTGTGTGTGTGTGTCAGAGAGAGAGAGAGAGAGAGAGAGAGAGAGAACATCTCTGTTTCCAAATCTGGCTCAGAACTGCTTCCAGATTCAGACAAAATCATCCAGAACAGTGAGGGCCGAAGTGGGTGGGCTGGGCATGAGGCTGTAGGCCTGGGTCCACGCCTTTTCATATTTGAATTTCAAGGACCTGCGTCCCCCAGGGCGTCGTTTCGGACTTTTCGCCCCAGCCCCTGCGCCCTTTCCTTTTTGAAACTCGCAGCTCAAGGACCGCGGCCTGCGCCAACCCTGCGCGGTCCCACGAGCAGCTACCGGTCCAGTATTTCCAAAGAAACTGCCATTGTAGCCCCTAAAGTGCCCTGCCTGTCTGTGTGCCTGCATTTTTGGAGCCTTCCAACGNTGCCCTGCCTGTCTGTGTGCCTGCATTTTTGGAGCCTTCCAACGACCAACCAGCGGGAATGAACAACCGGTATAACGAACGACGACGAAAAATGTCTTCCACGGCCGAAATCGCAACCCTGACGGGCTGCGAACATCTAGCTCTAGTAGAACCGAAAGTTTTGGAAAAAGGAAGGACCGGTCCTCGTGTGGAAGCGGACCCCAAAAGGAAGTGGGGGACGTTCGACTGGTCCTCGGGTGAAAGCAGACCCCAAAAAGAAGTGAGGGCATGTGAACTGCAAAAGGGCCCTCAAGCCCAGGCGTTGAGGCCTGTCTTCTCAAAACAGGGAGGTCAGGTGCAACGAAACAGGCGTTTTGCAAGAGGTCACTTTGGCGATTTTCTGTGCTCGGAGGAACCTGCAAAAAAATCTGAAATTTTGAGAATCCATAGATGAGGTTGTGTTCTTTCAAGGAAAAATATTATAACATTTTCAAAAACAAATTTAGACCGTGAAATAATCGTCGCGCCGATTCGGCACATTTTCCATTTTTTGCCACTCAGCCATGTGTGGGCCAACTGAAAAAGTACTCCAAATTAAGTGAGTTTTCGCGCTCAGAAGAATGCATGAAAAAACTTGAAAATTGCAGTACTCGTAGATTTTGTTGTGATCTTTCCAAGAAAAACGCTAAATAAATTTTAAAAAATCATTCCAACCATGAAATAGATCGCGGCCGCAATTTGACCCATATTTCAATTTTGCCATTCTCTTTTTTTTTTTCTCTCTCTCTCTCTCTCTCTCTCTCTCTCTCTCTCTCTCTCTCTCTCTCTCTCTCTCTCTCTCACACTCGTTATAACATACACAACAAAACTTTATAACACTAATTCTTTCTCTCTCACTCTCTCTCTCTCTCTCTCTCACATTCATCTCTATCTCTATACACCTAAAAGATGCAAAGGTCCTAGCGACACACGCAGTCGCAAGCCCAGCGGAAACCAGCGAAAGGGCAAACGCAAGGGCAGGGGCGATTGGTGCCCGCCCGCAACCAAGGGACGGAAGACGTTCCTGAAACGGCAGGACGCAGACCCGGTGACAGGCAGAGGGACGGAGCCGAAGGTGAGGCCCGCACGCAGGTAAAACAGTACTCACGGAGGTGAGGCAAACAACACACGTGGGGGTGAGGCCTGAAGTGTGGTCCGAGTGCGTCGATGCCGACGTGCAACAGAGGAAGGGTCGCACGCGTCGATGTTGGCCGACGCGAAACAGGGACGGTCGGGAGGTGAGGCAAAGGACACATACAGGGGTTCACAACAGGTCCGCCCAATCATTGAACGTAAGTACAGTGATGAGGGGAGGGGAAAGGGGGGAAATCCCCACTGAATGGACTTTCACAAACTCCAGGACCCTACTCGGAGCTAAAGAAATCAGCATCTGAGCCGGGCGGGAAGGAGCACAAAACGAATCAAGCCAAGCCATGCCTTCACCGAGCAGATCCGAGTACCATCCGTTGTTGGAAAACGAAGGCACCTGTAACAGGCACACAAGACACCA
>BFEA01000116.1:571450-589402 GCA_003427395.1 Chara braunii | reverse complement strand
GAGAGAGAGAGAGAGAGAGAGAGAGAGAGAGAGAGAGGCCAGTCGCGCAAACTGCCAGGGGGTGAGGATGCGGCCCGCGGGACAAGTGGGAGGAGGAAGTGGGGAAGAGTAGGAGCAGCAACGGGCGGAGGAGGAGGAAGAGCTATCAGGGCAAGAGAGGTTGCAATCGGGGGAAGTAAAGGTTGGGATGGAGAAATGGGATCGGAGAGGGAAGTCGGGATCGGGGGACAGAGGTGGGAATCGATGGGGGAAATTGGGGGGAAGGACGCCGGTATGGGGAGGGAAGTCGTCGGACGGACGTCGGGGGAGGGAGGTAGGAGGAGGGAGTCGGGATCGGGGGAGAGAAGTGGGGATCGGAGGGAAGCTGGGATTGGGGGAGAGGTGGGGATCGATGGAGGAAATTCAGGATCAGGGAGAGAGGTGGGGATCTATGGAGGGAAGTAGGGGAGGGATGCTGGGATGCGGAAGGAAGTCGACAAAGGGAGGTGGGGGGAGGGAGGGAGGTGGAGGGAGGTCGGAGTAGGGACGTTGGAGTAGGGACATTGGAGTAGGGACGTCGGAGTAGGGACGTTGGAGTAGGGACGTCGGGGGAGGGAGGGGTGTCGGGATGGGAAGGGAAGTCGTGGGAGGGGGTTTAGTGCAGGGAGGGAAGTCGGGATAGGAAGGTGGGTCGGGGGAGGGAGGTCGGCGGAGGGAAGTCGCTGGAAAGAAGTCGAGGGAGGAAGGCGGACTGGGGACATGGGGGGGTCGAATCGCGAGGAGGGAGGGGGGAATAGGAGGTGGCATTGTCGAGCGCATCGGTCCGGCACCGCGTGTGGCAGTGCGGGACCCTCTCGGCCGCGTCACACAGGAGTTGGACCAACCTCGTCACGAACACAAAAGTGGAGCTTCCTTAGGCCGCTCCGGCCGAGTGCGCCAGCCATACCTCTCGCGAGCCCCTACGACAGGATAGGGCCTACGCGAGGCACAACTTACCTCCACCTTACGGGAGTTGTCACCTCCCTTCGGTGGGCGTATCCCCGTCGAGCTACCGGTCCACAGTACGAAAGCTACTCGGTTGCAATCGCAGAGGTGGACCAGCCGAGGGCGCTTCTCGTTCGCTGTAGCGTAGGGGGTACGCGCAGTAATACGCCTATCGGACCCACACGCGGACCGACATCTTGGGGGGCTGAAGTCCCAAGCGTGGCTCGACTTCGGTCGACTAGGACGCATCGCACACACCATGCGCACACCACTCTAACAATCACAAAACGACAACACACGCACATATACACGAAACGACACAACATAAACAACGCGACAACATTCCTAACCCCTCGGTAGTCAACCCATAACTCTCCGATGCGGGAATCGGATAGGCGTCCCCCGCAAGACTTGATATAAAACCGTGCGGACGCAGGGCTAAGCCATATCGTCTCGCAATGCAAGCGTATGCAAGCGGTCGCGATGATGGTGTACTATGTGGTACCCACTGTCGGCGCGACTACCCTTACAAGGGTATCCGCCCTGGTTTTTGCAAGTGACAGAAAGGCTTGGTTAACCTGGATTTCGGGTGCCCGTGCGGGAAAATGTGAGGGTCGTCCGCGCGCGGGTAAAAGTCTGCCTTGTCCCGGTAGGGAGTATGTGGGCGCGCAATTTTGAGGCGCGCGTGTGATTTTTTCTGGTTGGAGTAGGCGGCCGGTCTAGCCGACTGGCCCGGATCGTGTTACGACCTTGGTTAGGGAGCAAAAGTTTGTTTTTGGTTGGTGTGCGCGGCCTAGCGATAGGGTTGGCGCGCCGGTAGGCTTATGGGATGGCCCGGGCACAGACTGGCAGGCCGGCGCAGACGCTTAGGGACCGTGAATGTAGATGGGGGCCGAAGGCGTGGCCGAGGCGGTACCTTGGCCCGAAGGCGCTACGTGATACCACCTTATGTGGGAAGTCGCACCTGCTGGTCACAGGCTTGGGCTTAGCCCTATAGGTTACGGTGTTGGACTATTGCGACGGAGGAGCGGGGATCGAGGCCAGCAGGCATCAGCACAGGAGCAGCGGAGCACCGAAGAAACTGAGGGGGTCGAGGGCCCGACGGGGTATCCCCCCTTGGTTTTGTTGGCCAGCGCGGCAGCGAGCCCGACTGCGGGGGCCGGCAGGATGCCGGCGGTTCCCACCCCACTGTTTGGGGGAGTTCTGTTAATTTTGTTATTTCTCAATTTTTATTTTTTTTTATGCTGTCTTTGTTTTAGCTCTAGGACCCAGCCGGTGGGCATATCTGGGGATAGCCGAGGCCTGGGCATGTGTTAGCACCCCGGGTAGCTGAGGGGATCCTTTCCGAGGTTGCTGCAAGGGCAGCTGCGCAGGGGGGGGGGGCACTGTGGGGCTCTGTCCCGAACAGGACGGCACAAAGAAGGTTCACGTGGTCCCGAGGAGGAATAACGTGCGGAGAGGCAGGGGGGATGAAACGGGACGTATGTCGGGGTAGGTGCACGGCCGGGAGAGCGAGGGGAGAAGGCCGGATGACCTTTGGAGATGCTGTGGGGTGCCTGCCACGGTGAAAGCCCCCGCGGCTTTGGCCAAGATCGGATCGACGAGATCTGAATGACGATTGTGCGAAGGCTGAGGAATTCGAAACGGGGGGGGGTGAATCCAGCTGTAAGCCGGGTCGGGTGCATGCCAGGGGTGAGTAGAGGCCGGGAGTGAACTTGGGCGGGGCCTGGTGCGCGCGAGTGCGAATGGGATAGAGCAGGGGAGGCCGGCAGCTGAGTCTTTTTTTTTTTTTGCTTTATTCTGGGCACTCGAGTGTTGTCGGGTCAATTGAGTGGCGCCGTAGGTAAGACGAAGGGGGGCGAACCCGGGCGCGAAGTAGAGTCGGGTGCACGCGAAGGACGGTGCGCAGCGGGTGCCGGGCCAGGGTATGAGGCGGTGGAGGGGTGGTTGAAACAGGGCGGACGCCTGCACCGTGTGCGTCCGAGGAGAGAGGATTGGGCCGGCCCGTGTGTAGCGCGGCACGTATAAAAGTCGGGTGGCGCGCCTCGCCCCTCCATTTGGTCGTCGGAGATTTTGCGAGTTTGGCACCCGGGCTGTTCGAATGCAGCGAAGTGACTGGGAGGTGCATGGCGGAGCGTCGTTGACGGCAACACGGACCGTGGAGCGTTGGGGAGGAGTCGGGCGCGCAGATAGCAGGTAGAAGGAAAGACGATGGACCCGGACGAAAAGGAGGCCGGGTGCGTGTGGGAGATGGTAGCGAGAGGTGAGAAGGAGGGAGGCGCAACGGGCAAAGAGCGACGGGACGAGCGGAGTGATCCTGGCCGGGTTCAGTGCTGGGGCGCGCTCGAAACAGGGGCGGAAAGGAGGTCGGTGCGGTGCGCGGTGGGTTGGATCGTAGGTGGAGTCGGGACGAATCTTCCCGTATCCTAGCGGGAGGTTCATTCCCGAAGCGAAAGGGTCGGGGACGCTCACCGGGTGCAGTACCGAGCAGCGCGCCAAGAGGGAGGCGACGAATCTTTCCCTGTTTAACAGGAGGATTCGTTCTAATTGGTGCTCAACCAGTCGGGAGGCGCCGACTGGGCACAACCGTGGGGATGGAGACACGCCCATTTGGGCGACAGTGTTTATATATATGAACCATAGAAGAGCCAGCTGTGGGGCCTGTACTCCCGCCTGTGGGATGGTCGGGTGAGCCGTGCGGGAGGGGTGGTTGGAGGAGAGGGGACAGAGTATTCTGTTTGAGCGATGTTGTGCTCTACTGAAGGGGGGTTGGGGAATCGCAGATCTGCTGCACCCGCTGCATTTGGGCACAAGCAGCAACAACGGTTGTGTTGCTAGCTGCCGCTGGGGACTGAGACTGTGTTAGTGGCGGGGTGAGGACGGCCGCTGCTGCATTTGACAGGGCATGAACTACTGTTGCCAT
The DNA here is from genome assembly GCA_003427395.1 of Chara braunii. Lineage (NCBI taxonomy): Eukaryota > Viridiplantae > Streptophyta > Charophyceae > Charales > Characeae > Chara > Chara braunii. The sequence continues at coordinate 585,516 of BFEA01000116.1, read as the reverse complement.
GGGAACCCCTGTTGTAGGATGTTGTTGGACCTGCTGTTGACCGCAGTGGACTACGGCGTGCAGCTATGAGCTGTTGGAGACTACCATCTAAGCATTGCTGCTGCGGGATGGTTGCAGACTGTGTTCGATTGGTTGAGTATGGGCTGCCACTAACCGGTGAGGGATTGTCGTCGCCGCTGTGGCTGCGGTATATTGTTGCGTGCCACTACTAGTTGGTGGTTGACAATTGCGACCTGTAGCGCGGCTACGGCTGGGCTAGAAGCGGGGCTGAGTCGAGGAGGAAAGTGGAAGCTACGAGCCGGAGGTTCGCTAGGAAAGTTGGTTCCAGCGGTTTGACTCCGGGTTGACCAAGCTGCTGCGATTTTGGCCGCCATTGGGGGGCCCTCAGGAACTGAAGGATCGAAGGCCTTCTCGCGTGAGTCTGAGTGTGTCCTTCCTGAGTCTGAGAGTCTTACTTCTTCTTATCCTGTCCTTCTTGCTCCAAGTCTGGTCCTTTGACTCTGAGAGGAAGGCGGAAGGCGGGCGTGTGGCCTGTAATCGGCGTCAAGGCCTCTGTGGGAGGTTCGCCCCACCGATTGCGGGAGCTCTGTCGGGACTCAGGCGGAGTCTTGGAGGCAGGGAACTGAGTGGTGATCCCTTGACTCCCTCTATAAGCCCAACTATAACCCCTACCTGTACGTCTTTCTATGGTTGACAGCGTGTATGGCGTGACTCCTGTATTTTGGTTTTGGCCTGACTTTCAGAACATAAGTCAGATTAAAGTAAAGGAATGAGTGTGGAATATTCAGCTTCAGATATTGTTTGGTTGCATGAAAGCAGGTTGTGAATGAAAGGGATTGCATTTGGGGGAAGGTTGGGAGGAAGGCAGTATTATGTGCAGATTGACTGGGTCACTAAGGCTGGGAGGTCCCCTTAAGTTTGGCGAAGCCCAGCGCTTTGTTTATTTTTGGATTGCATGGAGCCTCAGGCCGCTCTATAAGTTTAGGTAGCCTGAAGCTCTGAAGGTTAGGATGTCCCCATAAGTTTGGGGAGGCCTGGTGCTGTGAATTGCATGGAGGGTCGGGACGCTCTATAAGTTTAGGTGTCTTGGTTGCTCTGACTTGTGGGGGCTTGACTATGAGTGACTTTCAGGAACCCAAGGCGCTCTATAAGTTTAGGTACCTTAGGTTGCCTCGTTTTGTTTGGGGTTTTCACAGTTTCTTTGGTTTTGAATGAGAAGGTCTGAGCCGCTCTATAAGTTTAGGTGGTTCAACCCTTCTCCTGTTTTCTTCCGAGGGAATAATTCTAGCAGGGGACAGACCGCTCTATAAGTTTAGGTAGCTTGTCTCACCGCCTCGCACAGATTGGATCATAGAGGAACGAACCTGGCAGGGGATCATACCGCTCTATAAGTTTCTAGGTAGTCTGACCCAATGCCTCGCACATGTTGGAACCCAATGGATATAACCCTGGCTATATTGTATTACTATGCTATTAAGAACAGACTAGTCAGGCCGCTCTATAAGTTTAGGTATCCTGACTATAGCTTATCATAACTGAAGAGAGTATAACTAAAAAGTATAATTGAAGGTAAACTTGGGCAGGATGAGCAATGTTCTAAGTTGAGCGGCTCAACCTTATGCCCCCTTTGAAGACTAAGTTCAGAGAGGTATATATAAATTGGCTATTTAAACAGTTCAGGGCAACTAGAGTGGTCTAGTCATACGCCCAAAGAAGAGAGAAGTAGTTGTGCCCTCTGTTTGTGTATACCTGGCCAAGCCAGAACACTCTATAAGTTTAGGTATTCTGACTTTGGGCCTGGCTAAGTTGGGCGCGCTCTGTAAGTTCAGGTGCCCTGACCTATGTCTTATGTAAGTTGGGTATGAGGAGATAACCCACTGAAAGATCATGAACTATTGTTTGCTCAGATTGGCTTGGGGATGGTGATAGTACTTAGCTTTGTGGGTTGGTCTGCATGTGACTGAGGGAGATTACTACTTGGTATGGGTTTTAGGTTGACAGGTAGTCGCTTTAGAGGCTCGCCACGTGCTAGAGCGATAGGAGTTAGGTCAATTCCTGCATTTTCTGAGCTGACTTTATTTTACTTAGATCGATTTTTGCATTTTCTGAGGCTCGTTACTATACTTGGACCGGTATAAATTCTGGTAAGCTACTTTCTCTACGGGAAGCGCTGCCGAAATTTCTACATATTTAAGGAGTTAGACAAATTTTGACTTGTCAAAGTTCAACTTGTCTTTTCGTCATATCTGACTTAGTAAAAATCTGGAAAGTCTCCTTTTCTAGAGGGAGTGCTGCCCAATTTTTTGTTAATTCATGGAGTTAAACAAAATTGGGCTTTGGGATATCAGAATTAGTCTCAGGTTCTAAACTTGGCTTTGTATAAATTTTGGGAGAGCACTTTTCTAGGGGGAGTGCTGCCGAAATTTTTGCGAAACTGAGGGGGTAGTCAGATTTTGTCTAAATTGGACTCAAAGTTGGGGGCCGAACTCAATTTTGACTTGGTATAAACCTGGGAAATCCCCAATTCTAAAACGGGTGCTGCCCAAATGTTTATCAATTCAGAGAGTTAGACAAAACTTGACGTTCAAGAGTCATAGATTACTCCTGCGTTTGACGTTTGAGCTTGTATAAATTCTGAAAAGGACACTTTTCCTACATGAAGCGCTGCCGAATTTTTTTGGATTTAGAGGAGTTAGATTATATTTTGACAGGTAGCGAGTTTGGTAATCCACCTTGAATAGGGGAGATTCAGCCAGGGTCTGCCTTTGCTTTTGGCATCGCCTCAAGGTAGATTCAGGCTTGGCTAGCCAAGAGGATTTGAGTGAGAATATGTTATGGAGTTGTATTCTCCATACACTCATGATCTCAGCTTGGGGATTGACCTGTCATGTGTTACATATCGTCTTGATCGTTCGATTCAAGATCAGGACTAGATTCAGCTTGATCCCTTGAGGATCGTCTTCTATTATCATTGATAACAGGCCGGTTGCCGATTCGTCGGTCTTCGACTCAATTCCAACTCACCCTCCATACTCAACCTAAAAGGCTTTAACCCTGGTGGTTTTACTGTTTGTTAAGGGTTTCACCTGAAATTTTATTGAATGGTCATTTAACAAAGGTATTGAGTATTTAATTGAGGTTGGTTGGATTGGCGGTTGGGGCTTGCATGGCTAAAGCGAAAGGGGTATGAGCATAGAGAATGGTTGGGGTTGACTCCGTGTAGTGCGTGCTTTGTCGTTTGATTCTTGGTGTGATTGCATGTATGTCTTGTGATTTGAATTTTGGAATTTGGACTGCCTGCGATTCCATATACGTATACATGGTTGTGAGGAGTCCCACTGTGCCTGTGAGAAGTGACAGTCACAACTCTATCCCCCTTTCGTATGTATGCGTGGGTATATGTACGATGAGTGTTCGGGAGACCTAAGAGGCCACGTTATCCCCCGCGTAAAAGTTAGGATTGAGAGACAGGGAAGACCCTCCCTCCTGCCTATTTGCGTCTTAGGGCCTTCTTAGTCGGACGTTGGTCCTGGGCCGGGGTTCAAGATCCTTGTCCAGGACATCCCAAACCCTAGGCCTTGTAGGGGAGGAGTCTCCCCTCGCACAGGGCCTATTTACTTTGGCTAGCGGGACACTCCGCCTGGAAGGCGGAAATGTCGCGAGGGTCGAACGGCCTGTCTTTCCGTCGTTCAATATCTTGAGGGGTAACCCCTCGCGATATGTTCCTTCAGCCACTCAATATTGCGAGGCCAGAGTCGCGATTACCACATATGATTGGCATCGTTGGTCGGTATGGGACTGGTCGGCGGTCGCGCGGCCTCATGTTAAAATCCTGCGTGCGATGCTTCGCCGCCCCAAAGCCTAAAAGTTATGGGATCGTGAGGCTCGCACGTAGATGTAAATGCTTGAGGTTATTGTACGCCGCAGGCATGACCTGAGGAGAGAGAGGATACCCCAAAGATTATGGCCCCGGTTGGAACAAAAAGGGGGGGGGGGGCTTGGCCTATTCGTCTGCTTTTTATAGTCTTTATGGTTGGACGTTGTAGTCCGTGGCAGCCGTCAAAGTCAAACCCCTTGATGTCTGACTGCCACGACAACTTAAAGCTGTCTATTCAACCCCTCTGCACAGGGTGCAGAAGAGGGTGTGGTCTTCAACCCCACATGGCGGTTGTCTGGCGTCGAGAGATTAACCCTCAAGGCACGTGTCAGCCGACGCTTGAGTGTCGAACGAGACCCTCGAGATTAACGAGGGCGCGCGAGTGTGGGTACCACATAGTACGCCATCATCGCAATTGCTTGCGTACGCCTGCATTGCGAGTCCATATGAGTCAACCCCCGCGTCCGCGCAGTTTATATCAAGCCTCGCGCGCGACGCCTATTCGAATTCTGCATCAGGGAGTTATGGGACGACTACTGAGGGGCTAGGAGCGTTGTCGCGTTGCTCGTGTTGCGTCGCATTGTACGTATGTGTGCATGTATGCGTGTGTTTTATTTTTGTGTCCGTAAAAGTGGTGTGCGCGTGGTGTGTGGGGATGCATCCTAGTCGACCGACATCGAGCCGCGCTTGGGACTTCAGCCCCCCAAGATGCCGGTTCGCGTGCGGGACCGATAGGCGTACTACCGCGCGTACCCCCTATGCTGCAGCGAATGAGAAACGCCCTCGGCTGGTCCACCTCTGCGATTGCAACTGATCAGCTTTTGTATTGTGGACTGGTAGCTCGGCAGGGATACACCCACCGATGGGAGGTGACAACTCCCGTAAGGTGGAGGTAAGTCGTGCCTCGCGTAGGCCCTATCCTGTCGTAGGGGCTCGCGAGAGGTATGGCTGGCGCACTCGGTCGGAGCAGCCTAAGGAAGCTCCATATGCGCGCTCGTGTCGAGGTTGGTTCAACTCCTGCGTGACGCGGCCGAGAGGGTCCCGCGCCGCCGCGTGCGGTGCCGGACCGATGCGCCCGACACCACACTCGCGCGGCCCTCGTTAATCTCGAGGGTCGCGTTCGCACTCAAGTGTCGGCTGACACGCGCCTTGAGGGTTAATCTCTCGACGCTAGACAACCGCCACGCGCGGTTGAAGACCACACACCCTCTTCTGCACCTTATACAGAGCGGGTGGTACACAGGTCCATACCTGTGGTGGCGGCCGTTTCTTGCGGCCCTGGGGGTAAGTCCTATTCCAGGCCTGGGCGAAAGTCAAGGGGTTTGACTTTGACAGCTGCCACAGACTATAACGTCCAACGATGATAATCCTTAAAAAGCAAACAAAGCACACACAAAAAAAAAAAGGATAGGGCAAAGGTCCCGTTACTTCAAAAGAAATCGTGACCTTGGGGTACCCTCCCCTCTACGGGTGGTGCCAGCAGCCTACAATAATCCCAAGCGTTGCGCTTACGTGAGAGCCCGACAATCCCATAACCTTAAGACGCTGGGGTGGCGAAACGTCACGCGCAGGACTCTAACATAAAGTCGCGCGGCCGCGGGCCAATTCTATACCAACCACCGATGTCAATCGTACGTGGTAATCGCGGCTCCGGCTTGCGCGATATTGAATGGCTGAAGGAACATATCGTGAGGGATCACTCCTCACGATATTGAACGGTTGAAGGACACGCCGTTCGACCCTAGCGACATTTCTGCCTTCAAGGTGGGGTGTCTCGACGGCCAATGCAAATAGGCTCTGTACGAGGGGAAACTTCTCCCCTGCAAAGCCTAGGGCTTGGGATGTCCTGGACAAGGACCTTGAATCTCAGCCCAGGACCAACGTCTGACTAAGAAAACCCCAAGACGCAAATAGGCAGAAGGGAGGATCTTCCCTGTGCCTCTCAACCTGAACCTTTAAACAGGTTTTTAACATGGGCCTCTTAGGCCTCTCGAATATTCATCATAAGTACACCCACGCATACACGCATAAGGGATATAGAGTTGTGACGATCACTTCTCACAGGCACAGTGGAACTCCTCACAACCATGTATATGTATATGGGATCGCAGGCAATCCAAATCCAAAATCCGAGCCACAAGACATACCTGCAATCACATCAAGAATCGAACGACAAAACACGCACTACACGGAGTCAACCCCAACCGATCCCCGCACTCATACCCGTTGCTTTAGCCATGCAAGCCCCAACCTCCTGTCCAACCAACCATAATTAAATACTTAGTACCTTTGTCAAATGACCATTCAATAAAAGACCGGGCGAAACCCTCAACAAACAATAAAGTCATCAGGGCTAAAGCCTTTTAGGTTGGGTATGGAGAGTGAGTTGGAATTGAGTCGTAGACCGACGAATCGGCAACCGACCTGTTATCAGTGACAACAGAGGATGATCCTCGTAGGATCCGGCTGACTCTAATCCAGATCCTGAATCGAACGACCAAGAAGACCTGTAACACAAGACAGGCCAATCCCCAGGCTAAACCTATAAGTTCTTGGAGGGTAATCACAATCGCACTTTAAAACCCTACCTTGCTAACTGACCCCAAACCTACCCCTAAACAATGCCCAAAGCAAAGGCAGATCTTGGCAGAATCTCCCCTATTCAGGGTGGATCGCCAGAGCCGCCACCTGTCAAAATATAATCTATCTCCTCTGAGCTAAAAAAATTTCGGCAGCGCTTCCCGTAGGAAAAGTGTCTTTCCAGAATTTATACCAGCCTTGATATAACATCAAAAATGGTCTATAATTCTGAGAATTCAAATTTTGTCTAACTCCCTGGATTAGTAGAAATTTTGCCAGCACTCCCTTTAGAAATGAAGATCTCCCAGACTTATACTAGGTCAGGTTTGGACCCAGCTCACAACCTTGAGCCCAACTCAGACAAAATTTGACTAACCTCTTAGTTTTGCAAAAATTTTAGCAACACTCCCCCTAGAAAAGTGCTTTCCCAAATTTTATACAAAGTTAAGTTTAACTTGCGACTAACTTTGACTTTCCAAAGTCCAATTTTGTCTAACTCCCTGAATTAGCAAACATTTGGGCAGCACTCCCTTTAGAAAAGGAGACTTTCCAAATTTTTACTAAGTCAGATATGAAGAGAAAGCAAGTTGAACTTTGACAAGTCAAACGTTGTCAAACTCCTTGAATCTGTAGAAATTTCGGCAGCGCTTCCCGTAGAGAAAGTAGCTTACCAAAATTTATACAAGTCCAAGTATAATAGTGAGTCTAAAAAAATGCAAGAATCAATCTAAGTAAAATAAAGTCAACTCAGAAAATGCAGGAATTAACCTTAGCTCCAATCGCTCTAGCACGTGGCGAGCCTCTAAAGCAACTACCTGTCAACCTGAAACCCAGACCAAGTAGTAATCTCACTCAACCACATGCAGGCCAAATCACAAAGGTAAGTACTCTCACCAACCCCAAACTCTTTAGCAACCAATAGTTCGTGCCCCCTCTGTGAATTACCCCCTTCATACCCAACTTACATAAAGCATAGGTCAGGCCACCTGAACTTACAGAGCGCGCTCAACTTAGCCAGGCCTAAAGTCAGAATACCTAAACTTATAGAGCGTTCTGACTTAGCCAAGTATACACAAACAGAGGGTATAACTATTTCTCTCTTCTTTGGGCATATGACTAGACCACTCTAGTCGCCCTGAACTGTTTAAATAGCCAAGTTATATATACCTCTATGCACTTAATCTTCAAAGTGGACGTAGGACTGAGCCGCTCAACTTAGAACACCGCTCAGCCTGCCCAGGTTTACCCTCAGTTATATCTCTTAGTTATACTCTCTTCAATTGCAATAAGCGATAGCCAGGCTACCTAAACTTATAGAGCGGCCTGACTAGCTCGTTCTTAATATAATAGTAATATAATACAGCCAAATTATAACCATTGGGTTCCAACATGTGCGAGGCATTGGGTCGGACTACCTAAACTTATAGAGCGGTCTGATCCTCTGTCAGGTTCGTTCCTCTCTGATCCAGTCTGTGCGAGGCAGTAGGCCAGACTACCTAAACTTATAGAGCGGTCTGTCCTCTGCCAGAATTGTTCCCGCAGAACAAAACAGGAGAAGGGTCGAACCACCTAAACTTGTAGAGCGGTTCAGACCTCCTCGCTCAGAACCAAAGAAACAGAGAGAACTCCCAGATAAACAAGGCGATCAAGGGCACCTAAACTTATAGAGCGCCCTGAGCCTCTTAACGTCAAGTACAATCAAACCCTCACAAGTCAGAGCAGTCAGGTCACATAAACTTATAGAGCGTCCTGACCCTCCATGCAATTCACAGCACCGGGTCTCCCCAAACTTATGGGACATCCTAGCCTCCAGAGCTTCAGGCCACCTAAACTTACAGAGCGGCATGAGGCTCCATGCAATCCAAAAATAAACAAAGCGCTGGGCTTCTCCAAACTTATGGGGACCTCTCAGCCCTAACGACCCAGCCAATCTGCACACAATACTGCCTTCCTCCCAACCTTCCCTAGATGCACCCTTCTTCTGTTCACAGTCTGCTTTCAGGCAACCAAACAAAGTCTGAAACTGAACTCACACACACATTCCTTTACTTCTGTCTGACTTATGTCCTGAAAGCCAAACTCAAAACCAAGTACAGGATTCACACAATACGCTCAGTCAATCCAGAAAAAGACGTACAAATATGGGTTATACTTGGGTTTATAGAGGGAGTCAGGGAATTATCGCTCAGTTCTCTGCCTCCAGGACTCCGCCTGAGTTCCGGCAGAGCTCCCACAATCGGTGGGGCAACCTCCCACAGAGGCCTTGGCGCGGGTCACAGGTCACAAGCCCGCCTGCCGCCTTCCTCTCAGAACCAGTAGACTGGACTCAGAGGAAGAAGGACAAGAGGGGGGGGTTAAGACTCTCAGATCCATGAGAGGTGCACTCAGACTCGCACGAGAGGGCCTTCAAACGTTGACACGCCTGAGGGCCCCACAATGGTGGCCAGACAATACAGAAGCTTGGTCACCCGTAAGTCAACTGCTGGAACAGGCTCGCCTGACGAACTCTCAAGTCGCAGCAATAACCCCTTTCGCCACTACGCCACGCTGCAGCAGCGGCCTTTTTCTGGAGTTCGACTACCAACCTTACTCTACGCCTTCACTCCCTTAGGCGTAGCCAAACAACTCCCCCTCCTCGACTTCTATACTCAGACTGGCGCAGCAATAGGTATAACGCTCCGCAACGGCTGCTGGACAAGTCAAAGTTACGTCGCACAACCTGCTATTTTGTCACGCAGCCTACTCTTCCTTCTTAGGCACCTGCAGTAGGTATTTCCCCCCTTCCTCCTTGTTGTGGCATGCAATCAAGCCTAACGCTCACAGCTGGCATACTCTGCGCCCTTCTGTACCAACTGTCTTTGGCAGGTCTAACGAGCACCAGGCAGTAGCCGTGACCCGATAAGGGCAGTGGGATACGTCGAACGACGACTCAACAGGCAGCAGCCGATCTGGCTGCAGGCCCCAGCGAACAGCGCCTACTTCCTTGATCAGCAGCGCCGTTCCACAGGCCGAGCAACGGTTTATTCAGCAGGTAGGCATCTAACCCCTGGTCGTCGCAGCAGGACAGCGCAGGCGGAGTGTGGCAGCAGCCCATTCGCCCCCCAGTCAGCCGTTGGAGCCTAATAACCCTGTCCCCCACAGTCCCCTGTTCGTTGCCGTTGCCGCGACGCCCCAGTGGAGTCAACAGACGCTCGGGGCATTGACAACATCATCATGATAGCCCGCTCAGTAGATAGCAGAACAGTTCTACAGCCCCTTGGTCGCCCACACTGCAGCCTTCACCGTTGCATCATTCGGTCCAGCTCCGGGACTGGGATACAATAACTAGCTGGCCATTGGCAGTCAGCCTGGCAATCCAATACTTCCGTCCGAGGTGCACAGCGCTACGCACTAGCACTGCTACCACCACCCCCCCGCTCAGAGGGCTAAGCAAACTCTCCTTCTGGAGGTGAAACCGCATAATGCACCCGGATCGTGCGCTCAACGGGACAGAACCCAGCCCAACAGACAGTCCCGCCCTCCTCAGTCGTGCAAGATGGGAACGGCTCCTCCCCGGAGTTCGACCTCATATATGCTAGGTAAGTACCCGCTCTCCAGCCCGACTCCACACCCCGGGTGCGAGCGGCTTGGTGGGTTAACAAGTAGGTCTCCTTTCCTTCAACCGGCCGCGGGCTAACTCAATTGGCAGAACGAGCAATACTGGATGAACCTTCCGCTAGAACATGGAAAGATACGCTGCCACTTACCAGCCCCGAGTTCGCCCTTCCCGCTCGTTCTCGCACGGGAGCGTCTGGGAACTTCACTCCCCGTTCCGCCGTACACACACTCCCCGGTATCAGCACGCAACCTCTTCCCCTCCTAGACCATATCGCTTTCCTCCTCCTGCCGTCATCGACCCTCCGCCATACCCTGACGCAACTCTGTTTCTTCCTGCCTCCAAAGCTAACACCCCATGGTCAAAACTAACCCTTCCACCCGACTCGCCCGGCCCCAGAACCCCGGACTCCGCTCCTCCCTCGTCAAAAATCGCTAATAATCACGCCATCTCTCTCTCTTCCGCCTCGCCCAGTCCTACTCCCCGCCATCTCTAATCCTCCTCTACTCCGCGTGTACCCGACCTCTTTTCTGCCCGGGTTTACTTTCCCATTTTCMCCCCCCCCCCCCTTGTCGGCCCGTTGACGTCAACCGGGATCAACACCCCAGGCTCAGAGATAGCGCGACGCCGAGGGTTCAGAGCAACTCGAGGCGGGCGAACGAACAACGAAACAACAAAAAAAACGAGTAGCGCCGCTCCTATTTTATAAGCGTCCGCCCCTCCACTAGGGCCGAGCCAACTCCTTCGCGCCGCCTGAGTTTCAGCGAACGTCCCGAAGGACTCAGCCGGGGCGATGCTCCCTCGACTCCTCGAGACCAGTGCGGCCATGATGCCGCCTTACCTTGATGCCCGATCCTGGCCCACTTTCCGGGAATTATGCATGCCAGGCTTGCACAGGGGCCACGCGAATCTTTTCTGTATCACTCCAATTTTAACAAATATCCCGAAGGACTCTGCGCGTGGCAAGCCCTCCCCCCCTTTTCTCGCACCCGGCCCCGCTCCACATCCGGATCCACTCCCGGATTTCCACGCAGTACCCTCGCACCGTGGAACAAAGAGCAAGGCAGTGGCCAGTATCCCCTTTGCGCATATTACCCTGGCCTCTTTTTCTTCGTATGTCCCGGGTCGGATCTGCGTCCGGGTTCATCCCGGATCTATGCACGTCACCCTTGTGCAGTCGACCATGCAAATCTTCCCTGTATCATTTCAATTTTCGCAGATGTCAAAAAGGACTACCACTCGCCCGACACCCCGTCCGGGTTCCCTCTCGGATTTCCCCTTGTTGACCACGCCGATTCCCTCTGCCTCACTCAGATCCTTTCCTAAAGGGGATCCGCCTCAACGGCGCCCCGACTCACTTAGCCCTCTCCCGCATGAAGTTGGCCTCCCCTCTGGGGTCTATACATATGAACCTTGCACATGGGCCACACAGATCTCCTCTATGTCATTGCCAGATCTCCCTAGTGGCCGCGTCAGCAAGTTGGCCAGCCCATGCGAGGTTCGACTTCTTAATTTTGGGCCCCTCGGCCCCCATCATCCGAGTTCGGCGGGGGTCTACGCTCCCACAGTATATGGGTATACCCAACGAATTGGGCTGCTGGCCCCAAGCCGTGGTCGTCCGTCCCTCAAACGGCTCTGGCCAAAGCAGCAAAAATTGGAATGGCCCCCAGAACAAAGAAGGGGGATCGCTTGGAAGGGAGGATGAGCCGCGGGTCCTACCAACCCCCCCCCTTCACAGCCTTGCGCCACAGCCCTACTGTCGGACTCCCCCAACAAAAACCAGGGAGGATAGTCCTATGGGAACCCTCGACCCCCTCCGCTTCTTGCCGCCCCGCCACTCCTGCACTGCCGTCTGCCAACCTCGAACCCCGCACCTCCGTAGCAACAGTCCAACACCGTAACCAGTAGGGCTAAGCCCAAGCCTGGGACGTGAAGGCGCGGCCTCCCACATAAAGTGGTACCACGCAGTGCTCCGGGCCAAGATACCCCTCCGCCACTCTTGCAGCCCAGTGCCCACCTTTATACCCCCGACCCCTAGGTACCCGCGCCGGCCTACCATCTCGTGGCATGGCCGTCCTGCGCGCCACCACCGGTCGTGTGTGCCAAGCAAAACGAGCCTTCACCCCCTAACCAAAACCGTCGCACGGTCCGGGTCGGTCGGTTACCCCGGCCGCCCACTCAATCGAAAAAAGAAAAAAAAAATCACCCGCGCGCTTTAAAATTGCGCGCCCACATACTTCCTACCGGGACAAGGCAGACCTTGGACACGGTCGGACCTCACACGGCTTAGTCGGACCAAGCCCATTGTTTCTGTCACCTGCAAAACCCAGGACGGATGCCCTTGTAAGGATATTCGCGCCGACAGCGTGGCGGTGTATATTTCCATCACAAAAAAATAAGAAAAAACAAAAAAAAATCTGGCGGTGTATATTTCCATGTGCTCGCGGGAGATCCGTTCGATTTTGCTCAACCTATCAATGGAAGTACCCTCTCTCTCTCTCTCTCTCTCTCTCTCTCTCTCTCTCTCTCTCTCTCTCTCTCTCTCTCTCTCTCTCTCTCTCTCTCTCTCTTTACTTTCATCGATAGGGTGAGCAAAATCGAATGAATCTTTCACTCGAATATCGAAATATACACTACTCTGCGCCGGTGTGTGTGTGTGTGTGTGTGTGTGTGTGTGTGTGTGTGTGTGTGTGTGTGTGTGTGTGTGTGTGGTATATATGCATTGCGTGGCTTCTGCGACCGCGTCACATCATGTTGCATTGAAGAGTGCGCTTATAAACAACACCGGGAAAGAGCCCGCAGCCTACGATGCCCATAGAAAAGAATACTTATAAAACCCAACTTTCAAAAGTCATGAAACGAAAAAAACGAACCGACCAGCGGTAAGACAAGTACAACAAGACGAACAAAACGACAAGGTTGAGGTCAAAACACAACAGGGTACTTGGATGACAGACCGTAGCAAAGAACAAAGGGTGGAGGTCAAGGGGGAGGCAGGCGGGCAGGCAAACAACACTAGGTAGAAGAATGAGGCGGCAGCAACAAGGCAACAAGACAAACAACAAAAAAAACAAAGCGAAAAAAAAACAAAAGATGAAAGATTGTTTCATCGGAGTTGCACCGACTCATCAGGAGGCTGAACCCTCGACAATCTGCGGAATCCCCGTATTTGATGGTTTGGGTCATGAACCCTTTGACCCTTGTTGAAGGCAGACTGTCCCCAAGAGGAACATAGCAGCGGGCAGCAACCGTGTGAAGCACCAGGCAACATAGTAGAGGCAACACGGCTGCACAACGTCAAAAACGACTGCAAGGAACGACATGGCACGCAGCGAGGCAGCCGTGCAGTGAAGCACAAGGCAACACAAGCAAGGCAACAACACTGCAGGGGAAGACAGAGCGAGTGAACCAGCAGTTGGGCAACCATGGAGCGGAGCACAAGGCACCAGCAACAAGGCAACCAACCTACATGGCACACAAGCACGGAAGGCACGGCTAACGGATGAGCAGCATGGCAGCGGAGCAGCGAAGCGCAAGGCAACACCAACAACACGGCCACACCGCACGGCGAACACATCAACCCGCAAAGAACCACACACGAAGCAAGCGGGACAGGCAGCAGGGCAGCGGCGGAGCGCAAACGAGGATGTCCATATATCCAACACGGAGCAAAGCAGCACATGACCTACTCACATCACGATAGAACCCCACAGACAATTGGTTCCCACCACCCACTGAGCTAGGGAGTCACTCCGACGAACATCCGTCATCACCGACCGACAACACAGACATCCCGAACCAAGCAGCCCCCATAATAGGCACTCCAAACGAGGAACCACCGACTGTTTGACACTACTTAAGGACGCTCAGTTGGACACACAAAAAGACTTAGAAAAAATCATGGGGAGGACATACAACAGAAGAAGGACCAACAGACATAATAATGATTGTCTGTGTGTGTGTGTGTGTGTGTGTGTGTGTGTGTGTGTGTGTGTGTGTGTGTGTGTGTGTGTG
>BFEA01000116.1:481010-501741 GCA_003427395.1 Chara braunii | reverse complement strand
GGGGGGGGGGGGGGGGGGGGGACCGGCATTTCTTGATTTACGTGTGTCATCTCGGGTGTGAGGAGGCAGGCATTTCTACAGACTGCATTGCTACGCATCGCAAATTTGCACGAGTTGGGGCACTGATGCATTCAGAGGCGTTCGACCTGCACCCGGCAGATTTTCTCTCTCATTGGGAATGTACACGGTCGATAACTTCGAGAGATTTAAGACATTACTACAGTAAACTACCACCATGGGCACAATGTCTGTTAGGGTGTGGAAGGTGGAAGGTGGAAAGGCCCTTTGCAGCACCATGGGCCATACTACGAGTATGAATGTCATTAACCATACCTGTACTCAACAACAAACCGGCAGTCTACCACAGCCTGCAATGATCTTCAATGAACAAGCAGATTATTCAACAAGGGTGTGAAGTATTTGACATCGAGTTTTGCAAACGGTGCCTTCACTCATAAGGCAGCAGTGATTGCCTGCTGCTTTGAATTGTGGCAGAAAAAAACACTTGTTAGTATATTCAGAGAGTGTGTGCATACCTCTGTATCAGTAACTCTGTGTAAGATTGGAAATTTGGGCTCGAGAGTACTCAACAGACCAACGAGCGAAGCGAGAAGTATAGTACACCTAACAGTACTGCGTTCACCTGATGACATACATCAGGATTCCTACTCATGATCTGTTTCTTATCATGTGTACCATTCAGTAACTCTAGAATTCCACTTTCAAATTTACTAATACTTGACCCATACACTCCCAACAAAAAGAACGAAGTGATCAAATGATGCCATCATGCTTGAAAGCATTTAGATGCATTCATGGTGGTGCTGTCACGGGTCCAAAACAGGCTACCTTCTTCCCCCTAATACAACGTACGTCATACAGTTATTATAACTGTATCTAGACTGAAAGATGCCTCAAATACAGCTATAATGCCAGTACGTTGTATTCGGGGGAAGAAGGTAGATTTGTGCACAGTAACGCATCAATCAAAATGACGACATACACACTCTCCATGCCATCCATCGTCACCGTCACACGACTTAATCAGACCCTGTCCTGCAGTTGAGTCAGTTGAGTCAGTTTGCACCACCCAAGAACCCAGATACGAGTTGAGCCGGTTGACTCATCGGGAGGATCACCTTTGAGGAAGGGCCTCGGGAGATCCGTAATGGTGAAGCAGACACTTCATGCTCAGCGGATGCAGAAAAATAGACTGTCCATCTGCCGCCTGACACGAGTAAAAATACAACAAAACAGGACAGCCATCATAACGAAATGTTGCCACACTGTCAGTCACAAGGGCCTTCAGCAACAAAACAAGATGTCCATATGTAAATAGGAGTCAAATATGCATTGGAGGCTCCCGTATGTGCAGGAGTGCGACATAGAAAAGGGCTTCCTCGTGAAATGTGCTCCGAGATGCCTCATTACTTGAGTCATTAGGGCATAATAATATATTCTTCTTTATACCAACCATTACGCCATTCATTTCCGTAAAAAATTTTCATCATCGTCTTTTCTTCCGTTTCATCTACGTACTTGGGAAGAGTACGTGAAAACCACCATCAACCATCTTCGTGTTTTGTGTTTCTGTTTGGGGCCAAGAAAACATGACCCATTCTTCGTCTTTTAGAAAACAAATACCGTATTGTATCAGGGGGGTCTTATTGGGGGTCTTGCATGGTCATTCTGGGAGCATAGGAGATAAGAACGTTGCCCTGTCACTGTAATATCTTCTACAAAATTCAGTGCAAACAATTCCCCTTCAAGACTTCTAGTCGCGTCCACATAGCTCGGTTGATGAATGACAAAATCACCTTGAAAATGGTTCATCAACCAAGCATGCAGAATAAAAAGACAGTCCCGAACCAAACAAATGCCAATGATAGAATCCTCTTGCCTGCATGTTCGCAGATTGACAGGGCGGCAATGACTGCACATTTGTTTGTCGGGTCTCTAGGTGCTTGCCAGCTGCTGAAAGCTATAAGTGAGACAATGACAGTAGCAGCTGAGTAGCTATTGTTTGTCCTCCTCGCTCAGACAGCACATAATGCTTTGACTTTGGACGAGAATCTATGGACATAGTATCAAGCGGTGAAGGCTTAGCATGTTTTTGGGAATTCGTGCACAGAGATCTTCTCCCGTAGGGGTCCCACCGGTGGTGCTACGCCCGTTTGTGGAAAACATGAACCTAGCTGTAAGAATGGTCAGCTTCATGCTTCTTTAGCATGAATGCAGTACCAGTGGGGCTGGGCACAGTATAACCATACTGTATGTCTGTATATACGGAGGACCTAGACGACCAATGCTAGTAGACAATAGGGTAGACTAGCAGTAATGTGGGTGTGCATACTTGCCTTGGGAACAACTACTCCATCGTTCTCTTCATTAATGCGTGGCAAGAAGGCGGGCTTTCAGCTGGGTCAAGTCATGCATGCAGTTCGGTTCATGTTCGTCATAATTGGACTTCCCACATATTGGTCTTTACAATACCCAGCATGCATTTACCTTGCTCTGGGAAAGCGCCACTGGTCTTCAAGACGACTACCATCTTCCCCCAGACAACACACCATTATCATGACGGTGTATGGAACTGAACGAGGCAGCTTGCATACAGCCACAACGATGCACATTTTGTCAGCACGAAGGTGATGGGTGCCCTAGCAGGCTGCGCAGTTTCAAGCCCCATCTCTCTCCTTCCTCGTACTCTGTGTTCTGACACGCAATGACTCCAGTTGCCAAGGGACCCTTACCGATCCATACGGAGGACATTGCGAATATAGATGTCCTTTTCGACTCTAAGCTAGCATTCTGCCCTTTGTTCACAAGTACTAGAAAATGTTCAGTGGTCACCAAAATGACGAAGCCGGCGTAAATTGGCAGCAACATTGACAAATCAGCTCCAAACCCCCAGGCCTAAGAAAAGACAAGGGATTGACCATCACCATTCAACGACCAAGAGCCCAGTTCGAGACACAAGTACACACTATACACCCTACGAGCCTCGCTCCACTACTCTCGAAATGTGCAAAACGAGAGTGAAACTTTCACTAGAAGATGGAAAGATTCACCGCCATGGTTTGTGTCGTTTGTGCATGTTGAGAGTAGTGGAGCGGGGCCCTACATCTATCTGGAGAGTCCATTTTCATCTACTATGGAAACTCTGACGAAAGACTTCGTGCCGGCACACGACAAAAATCAAAAGCTTTTTAAGGCGTTCCTGAATCGTATTGGTATTCCCTTTTTTTGCGGAGGCAGATTCCCACTGCATGCCAAGCTTCACCGAAGTGGCAATGTGACGGTTGTAAACTTCTTTCGGCACCGCCAGCCGTAAGACCTGGTACCCCTGAGTCTCCGAAGAACCTGGAAGGTTACACTTTCGATTTCTCAAGTTGCCTGGGTAAGGTAGTGTTGCTTTAAACCACCAGTATCTCTGAGGCTCTTTTTTCCATGGTGGATTTCGACTGCGCGCCAAAGCGAAACAACCCACCGCACGTGCATTTTCATTTTCGTTTTAGCTGGCACCACCAGCCATTTTGGTCCCGTAGCACTATTCATCCGAAAACATAATGAGGACAAATTCCTTGCAAAAGTTTTTTGATTGGGAAAGGTACTAATGGCCCAACACCAAAAATCACGTGACAAAAACATTACAATTGCTTTCACTGTCCAGGTACTTTCTGTTGTCCTGAATCCGGCAAATCACGAGTGCTTTACAAATTCCATATACCTGATAAAAGAGAAAAACATCCTTCTCTTCAGAGTCCCTCCTTACAGTAGTGGCAGGCTCCTTGTGAGATACGCCCTCTTCACCTCCTTCCGAAGTCGACGAGGATGGTGGGGTTTGCCCATTATCAGTTTCCCATTCCCCCTCTCTCGCTTCTGCCCCTCGGTTACCTGACTGCAAAGAGACAGCATTCGGCCGCACAGACCGCATTTTCCCACTTACACCTCTTCTCTGGGGTCCTGCAGATGAGTCATCGCCATCATCATCGCCATCGGAGAAACCAACATGATTTGTGCATCCCTCTTTTGCTTTGAGTTCAGCCATTACTCGAGCGTTGTTTTCGCCAGCATCCTTTCCCTTATCTTTCGATATTTCCACTCCCTTCGCCTTACCCTCAGGTGCAGGGCAACCACGCTTCTCTATTACGTTGTTGCTTTTAGCAAGGCTGAGGTCGCCCACCTTTTGTGAAAGGGATTCAACTGCTCCACCATTAAGCTGGGTAGAGCCATTGGAAGGTTCCATGGTCTCTGTACTTGCCGGATGCGTGCTCGCTGGCTGCGCCCCCCTACTGCCGGTTGTTACAAAGCCAGTCTTCGCCTGGGCAAGAATACGCTTCTGGATCGGAGGGCTGCAGGACAGAAACTCCGATGTTCGGTGAGAAGACCAGGTCTGCAGGCGGAGATTTAGATGATCGACCGACGAAAGCACGTAAGGGAGCATTAACAGCTCCTCCCCACCAGTCTTCTGTACCCTCTCCACCCAGGATGTAAGCTCATTCACAGCACTGTTCGCAACTGCCTGACCTGACGATGTCAAAGTAAATTTCGAGAAGACAGAGCACTGGCCACCATCCATAGAGTAAGCAAGAGCTCGATTACTGCCATTATCCCCTCCTCCGTGAGACATAGATGCGAGAAGAGCGCCACCAAGAGGGGGAGGAGCTGCTGGAGCTCCTGCTTTCCTTCCAACACGATTCGCCTGTAAGTTCTCCAGATCCACTGGTTCCAGAGGGATGATCGACCCCTTGAACCGAGTGAGAAGAGTGAAACGGATGCTCTCACCAACTTTAACAGGCTGAACATCTTGAACCACTACCGTCCGCAATTCTTTTACAGACACCATCGTGAAACATAGCGGACATTTCTTCCAGGGGTCACCTTTATAATCCTCTACTCCCATTGTCAGATATCGCAGAATACACGGGAAGCAGAAGATATGCCCACACATTGTGATTTGCGGAGCAAGAGGGGGTTGCTCGAGGCAGATGGGGCACTGAAGTGGCTGAACCGGGGACACATTCACTGCTGCAACTTCTTCCCAATCCAGCATGCGATCGGGATCATTAACATTCAACGAGTAGTCGGCAAGATCGGAGACAAGAAACCGAAAATTTGCCTGAAGAAACAGCTCCTTGTTGTATGGAGCGACAGGTTGACGAGGGCGCCGTGGGACTTGCCGAGCCGGGAACTGCCGTCGCCGATCAAAGGGCTCGTATTGAAAGTTGAGAAGATGATTTGCATTACCTGCATGTCCCCTTCGACCACCCGCACCGCCACCACCAACTCCTCCTTCACCATGTGGGACATTCTGGGGATGCCCTCCCCTACCTCCACCTCTCCCCCCACGGTGATGAGGGCGTGGGTGCGCACCGTAGCTGTTTCCATGCCTAGGAGAGCTGCCAGCTATTGAATGGGGAGACAATGAACCAGACAGGTGCAGAAGAGAGTCATGGTCACTGTTCATCGCTCCGGCCAACTGCTGATGTTCATATTGACGGGATATCGTTTCTGATCCTCTCTGGAATCCGGTTTCTCCAGCATCAGCACGCAGTGCGGCAGTCAAACTGCTGACCAAGGACCTCCTCTGGGGTTGTCCCTGCTGCTTAGATGGTGGAGATTCATCGCCGCTGTGGCGGAAAGAGCTTGCCGGTGCCACCACTGTTAAACTGTCATTGCCGGAGAGCACGACTTCCTCATCAGTTCCATGGCCACACTGTGTTGTCATCATTCCTGAAGCTGCCATCTCTTGGGCAGCAACCCCAAATCTAGGCTCGCCCGACATGACGAGTGCATCAGCTGTACAGAGTTCACCATGGTCCCCTTGGCGATGATTACTTTCTTGATTGGTCTCTGCTGCAGCTGCTGAAAGTGGATCTGTCGATTCGCCACAACAATCCAGCAAGCCCAAAGAAGAAACTTCCCCTCGCCCTCTCTCTGTGCCATCCACCGGCGGAGGTGGATGCATACGCATGGTACTTTCCGACACCATTGCAATCATTGGTGGAAGATGACGATTCCCCGCGTCCACTTTCCAGAGTTCATCAGCAACAGCCGTTTGCTTCTCGTTGCTGATCACACTTGGATTCTCGGTAAAACAGTCCCCACCGACGATGCCGTTGTCATCAAGGTCATTATCCCCAGCATCCGCTGCTGCTCCTCCCTGCACCAATCGAGTACGAGGACAGAAACGAATCTTCAGAAGGATATCATCCACACACAGCGGAAAAATCTAACGAACTTGACTATCACAAAACAAAAAGACCTGCTTGAAATACTAACAAAACAGGGCAGTGAGGGCGGAGTTGAGGGGAGCAAAATAGGACAAAAGGAATTTGTGGGTGAGGTATCACAAAGATCTTACAAACGGAAAGGGAGGGGGTAGGGCAATAAATAAAAACAGGTTGTCAGGGTTGGAATCTGACAGAACGGAGATTCTCGCCCAACCGATACACTATTTCTCTCAAAACGCTAAAAGTTTTCATTTACCTGATAATGCAAGACTGGATGAAGATCACAATGTGTGCAAGACAACTTGAGCGCTCCAGGAGGGGACCCGTCAGAACTTTTTTTTTTTTTTTTTTTTTTTTTTTTTTTTTAGGACTTAGAAAGCAATAAAATGTCAAATAAGATAAAGCAGCCTCTGCTTTTTTGCCGCTGCACCTTCGGTTCCACTCTGGCACTAGATCAGATGCAAATTGCGTCTTCTCAAGTACAAAACAAGCTTGGTTTCTGGAAGTTGCCTGGGAAACGTAGTGGTGGTTTCAAGGACGACGTTCAGAGGACACGCAGCGAAAATTTGATGCAAGGTTCAGAGAGGTGGTGACGTTCAGGAGGGTCGAAGGGAACTCGAATCAGAAAAGGAAAAAAAAAAATCCGAATGAGGGGAAGGCACCCAATTAATCTTTACCGCATTGAACGGGAATGTCTGCAGGTTGCTGCTGCCGCTCGCATTTGGCCCCTGACATCCGCCTCCCTTCTTCCTACTATTTCTTGTCCATCCAGCTTGGTCAGCACCAGAGGCTCCACCTGCTGCTGGGCCATCTACAACACCATGCATGGAAGAACACAAACATCACAACCAATGACACACAACCTCCGAGAAATAGATCCACTCTGGTTACACCTATTAAAACGAATGTGACTTCAATATAGAACCCCGCCTTTTCCTCACCCGTTTTAACCATCTCTCTCTCTCTCTCTCTCTCTCTCTCTCTTTGAATTACCTACTAGAGCTACGAGCAGGAACCAGAAAGCCCACACTCAGATTCCAAAATTCCTTGCCCTGCAAACCGCCTCACTAAAAAAAAAAAGTCGCGGCAGTCAAAAAAAAAAAAGGGTAGATACGAGATACCGCCTGGCCTAGATCAGTTGGTACACCTATGAACTGTTGAAATACAGACCCAAGATCGCGTGCAGACGCAACCAGATGAGTGAGAATAACTCAGAATTAACCTGGGGCCAGTCAGTTCACAGATCATATCTGAAGGCCCTCGCCATTTAAAAAAAAAAAAAAACAAGGGAGGAGATTAACTGGCCTAGCTCCGCTGGTGCACCCATGAACTGCTGACGCACGGACCTGAGTTCGAATTCGAATCGGATCAGATAACTTTGAATTTGTCTGGCGCCTCCTCAATTATATAGATGATATCTCGAGGCTGTCGAGCTATTTCATAAAGAACCAGGAAAGAATGCATAGACCATTTGTGCATCGTCTAATTATAGCCTGCTGAGCACCCAAAGTCGCCTGCTCATTTCTTCACATGCCAGCAACTTTCCTACTACCATTGTTTGTTATCCAAACCCGCTCCTCTATTTGCCTTACTGACATTTGACATGTGTGTGTGTGTGTTGTCATGATCGCAATACGCAACTCCGCCACCGCCATGTTTGGGAATACATGTCTGTGCGTCGTCATGTTCACAACTGCACAGAAAAAGCACGACGTTTCCAGACTGATTCCTCGGACTTTCACCAACTCATCAGGAGGTTGAACCTCAGTCTGCCCAGATGTATCTGAGTGATGAGAAGTGCTCACCACGTCGGCCACAGTTAGCGCTACCCCTCTGAGGGGAAAAGTGATCGAATTTACGCACACCAACCCTGCAATCCTAGCAGACTGTTGATCCAAACCCCTGACAAGCAGTGTGTGTGCTTGTTATCGTCTTCGTCATACACGGCTCCACAAAAAGAGCATGACTCTGTGTGTGTGTATGTGTATTGTCTTATTCTCTATACACAACTCTACAGAGGAAAGCATGACTGTGCCAGACTGTTTCGTCTGTCTCTCACCAACTCATTAGAAAGCTGAACCCCAACAGACAGACTGTCTCCTGGATGCATTTCACTGATGCATAAGGACTCACCATGTCGCCCAGAGTTAGCCATACCCCTGAGAAAAGAGTGTGTGTGTGTGTGTGTGTGTGTGTGTGTGTGTTTGTGTGTGTGTGTGTGTGTGTGTGTGTGTGTGTGTGTGTGTGTGTGTGCGTGTGTGATGTAAAATCGTCCAACATCAAACATTAAAGTTCTCACAAATCAAGAAGAGAGAACGTGACAGGATGGATGCTTTTTCTGTGATTTGTGCCCTCATGTTTATGTATGTCCTGGCAAAACATCTGGACATCGATATCCAGAAACCCCAGGTCGAATTCATTTTCGCATTACTTTCTTTGGTGTGAACTTCGATCATCAATATCCAGAAACCACAGGTCGAATTCATTTTCGGATTATTTTCTTTGGTGCGAATATCAGCAAAACTCATTTTTGTATCTCTTACTTCGGTGTCAATTCGACTTCCCCATCTGCTCCACCAGAGATGCACGTACGCCAGCCAACGTGGTTTGCATGCACACATGCTTTTCGGTGTCATGGGCTCAAATAGGAGTGCCTGGCTGCACTACTCACCCAATGTATAAAACGGCGAGAGTATCTTAAGTCCCTCGCAACATTCTATTTGGGAGAGTAGTGGGTGGAGCTGGGCGTTCTATTTGGGTGAAGACGGTAGTACTAGTGAAAAAGTACGGAAACGAAGGCACCCTGTATGGCATTCTTGTCGTTTTCACATCAGGAGAGTGGTGGGTGGAGCAAGGCCCACCATTCCGGTAACCGACGAGGTTTGTTCACATGCGCGCATGTGAGCTTTGCGAGGGCATTCATATCCATGCAGGTCTCAAGTGCGTGGGTTTATAATTCACAATAGACTACCGTCTTCACGGGAATATAATGCCCGGTCATTATCACTGTATCTAGAATGAATGTTGCACCAAATACAGCTATAATGACCACGCGTTCTATTGGGGTGAAGACGGTAGTACTTGTGAAAAAAGTACGGAAACGAAGGCACCCTGTACGGACATGAACGTCCTCGCAAACTCTCATGCACCCAATAATATACCACAGGGTTTGTTCACTGCAAACAGGTCCCAAAAGGCGAAAGCCAATACTAGTGAAACGAGGGCGAAACCTGTTCGCAGCAACACCCTGTAATTTAATTCGATATACTGCGAACCATTGCATGCATAGGTAAAATTTACCACTGTCAACATACGAGCATGTGCGTGGATTCTCGATATGCAAGGAGAACTGGCTTCCTTCTGATTCAATTGTAATCAAATTCTGACCAGATTCTGATACGTTTCTGTATGTTTCTTAACGAAAATCCAATGACAGCAAGAGTGAGTGGAGTGAAGCGAGAGAGACTAAAAAGGGGGGTAGAGAGAGAGAGACGAGAGAGGAAGAGAGAGGAAGAGAGAGGAAGAGAGAGAAAGAGAGAGAAAGAGAGAGGAAGAGAGAGGAAGAGAGAGGAAGGGAGGAACTGAGAGAGAGAGGGAGACGGAAAGAGGGGAAAGAGAGGGAGAGAGAAGGAGAGAGAAGGAGAGAGAGGAGGAAAGAGACGGAGAGAGGCAAGGAGAGGCACAAAGGGACGGAGAGAGAGAGGGAGACGGAAAGAGGGGAAAGAGAGAGAGAGAAGGAGAGAGGAGGAAAGAGAGGGAGAGAGGAGGGGGAAAGAGACGGAGAGAGGCCAGGAGAGGCGCAGAGAGACGGAGAGAGACGGAGAGAGACACGGAAATAGAAGGGGAGAGACAGAAAGAGAGACGAAGAGAGAGAGAATAGAAGAGGCGGAGAGAAAGCGGGCAGCGCCGCATTGGGACTAAGCGGCATAAGGTGAAATGGAATCGGGCAAGGGCTGGGGAGAGGAAAGGACGGAAAGAGATCGAGGGAGAGAGAGTGAGAAAGAGAAATAGAGAAGGACAGGCGGAAGAGTGAGACCACAGAAACCGTATGAGAACGCGAAATCGAAAAACTGTCCCACATAGAGAAATACTACAGAACGAGAAGAAAAAGCCCCAAAAACACAGCAGGGAGAGAATCTAAACAACAATCGGACCTCAACTTTACTGAACGCAATTACGTCCAGAGATCAGTCGAGAAAGTTGTAAGCTCATGCCCTAAGATTAGAGGGAAGCAGAGAGCGAGTCCTCAGAAAACCTCAGATCACGCGATCGTGCGCCAGAAAGCACTGAGCTTGTGTTGTCCTCAGAAAACCTCAGTGGTCCGTCCGTCAGCAACAAGCGGATTTCTGTGAAACTGTGAGCTTCAGTGGTCCGTCCGTGAGCAACAAGTGGATCTCCGTGCGCTATATTTCGAGGAGAATGGCGACGGCAAGCCATCCCAAGAAGAAAGTCCAATCAGCGACACATAAAAACAAAGCAGCGATCATCAATCAGCGCTGACACACAATTTCTTCGGAACGGATACACAATCTCCACGTCTCGTTTTTCTTGTGAAGGGCGACGGCCTTGAGATATCATCAGTGAATTCATCTGTTCACTTCTTCGTGAAGGATACACAATCTCCACAGAGTTATTATATTCTGTTCACATCTGATCGGAACTGGTTACGAGCTTTTGGGTCTGCGGCGGCTAACTGAGCTAGGCCCGTTGGTCAATCAATAGTTCACTGGGTGGACCAACTGAGCTAGGCCCGTTGGTCAATCATTAGGCTCCCTCTTTTACATCGTTTTCGTTTTTCATTAGGCCCTCACTTAACCCGATCCATCGAGAACACCAAACTCGATTACCCTCCTCGTGCCTACCCTTCCCCCCCCAATCCCAAACAGCTCGCAATCTTCCCCAGCATGATCTTCCTCATCATCGTCATCATACTCCACATCGCCATCACCATCATCGTCCTGCATAACTTCCCGCAGGACCATAATTACTCGTCACAATCATCATCACCATCCATCATCCCCAAATCGTTAGCATCACCATCACAATCGTCATGGTCATCGTCAACGAGGGTGAAGGACGGGGATGACGTTACCGATGATGATGATCGCTCATCGTTACCTCACTCACTCATTTCATCACAATCATTCATCACCATCATTATCACTCATCAATCATCACCATATCTTCGACATCCATAGCGGTCATCCCCAAATCACTTCTATCACCATCATCATCATCATCATCATCGACCTCATCACTCGTCAATCAGCACCATATCTTCGACATCCACAGGGCTGATCCCCAAATCTTTTTTTTCATCATCATCATCATCATCATCATCGACCTCATCATCATCACCATCGCCCTCACCGATATCATCATCATCACCATCATCACCATCATCACCATCGTCGTCTAACGACCACTCCGATCATCTACATCGTACCTACCTGTGATCATCAGCGCCGTCGTCATCACCATCGCCGCTGTGATCATCAGCGCCATCGTCTTCAAACGCAAAATGGAAGGCACTGATGTCAATCAAATCATCACGTCATCAGCGCCATCAATCGCCACTAAGATTCGCAGGCTCACGGAATCAGAAAGACGAAACAAAGGCACTGGAGAAAGCAGAAAGCGCCACGTGTCTAAACAACAACGTCCGGGGAAGAAAGCATCACGTGGCCGAGCGACAGCCAATTAACCACGTGGCCAATCCACGTGGACACAGCTGCTGCATTCTGCGTGGGAGAGAGATGGCGAAGGGAAATCAACCCTTCGTCGTCAGCGACTTGCAACAATCTCCTTCTCCTGATCAGAAGGCAGGGGAAATTGTTAAGCCCGTGTATGTAGCAGGCAACACACCTGTAATGCATCGATTACGCTTGTGCAATTCTTATGTGGGAGAAAGCCGGCGAGAGAGAAATGGTTTAATAAACGGTCTCGCGCAGTTAAGACCGTAACCCCGAGAAGAGCACTGCACAGAGAGAGAGAGAGAAATGGTTTAATAAACGGTCTCGCGATGGCCACTTAGAGAACGGCCGCTCCACCGACCAAGTGTTTTTCGATTCTACAATCAAATACGAGGCAATGATCACGCATTGCACAAAAGAAGAACAGCACGCGATTTCGCAGAGCGGGGAACGGCACAGACGGCATACTCACACTAGGGACTTTTTGGATTAAGCTCTGGACGTAGGTGCTGTCAGATACATCCAGAAAAGTCCTGGTAAGAGTATGCTCAGAGAGAAGAGGGAGAGTTAACGAAACGATCACAGAACGCTACTGTAGAGGGGAAAACAGGAGCAGGCGCGCGACGCGTCGGAGTAACAACTCTTCCAAAATCCTGCAACTCCGTTTAGACTTTCGATAGAATCAATCGACCAATCGATCAATCGACCAATCAAATCAATCAATCAATCGAAAGCAATCAATCAATCAAAGGTGATGACGAGTCCCGCATTTCCACCGCCAGATTTTCACCGCCACAAACGTAGAGGCTATGACTCGAGTCCCGCTTAATAGCGTACAGAGAAGGCAACAGGTTAAAGTCAAGAGTGAAAACAAAAAAAACAAAAAAAGAGAACGAGCGGTAAGACGATGCAGGGGCATAATCGGAACAACGACGAGGAGAGAGAGGATGAGGGTGAGAGAAGGAGAGAGAAGTACAATAGCCAAACAGGTTAATGATCCAACGCACAGTGAACAGTAAGAAGCAGTGGGATGATGATCGGGCAAGTCGAAGGACGAGGGGTGACTGGAAGAGAGGGAAGGTGAGACGAAGAGAGGGTGCCTACCTTCTTCCCCCGAACACAATGCACCTTCATCACGACTGTATCGGACCAGAAAAATAGCTCGTATACATTCATAACCGGGGTGCGCTGAGGGAGAAAGATGGTAGCAGAGAGGGGAACAGGAAACAAGAGAGGGAGAGACCAGTGCAATGGTCAAACGGAGTCAACGTTAATGACCCAACGCAGAGTGGACGGTAAGGAGTGGGATGATGAAAGACACAGCCAAGAAAGAGAGGTGAGTGGAAGAGGGCGGGTGAGAGGAAGACGGATAGAAGAAGAGAGCAGTGCCATGCTGGAAAAGAAAGATCAGATGATGAGCGAAGGAATGAGGAGAGCGGAATGACAACGGGCAGAAAGGAGAACGGAGATGTTATGGCGATACGAGGGCGAAGATCGTATGAACTCTCAGCATTTGGCCAGTCAAAGGGACGGAGCGGCATCCTCTCTCTCTCTCTCTCTCTCTCTCTCTCTCTCTCTCCTGTCTCTTATACACATCTAGATGTGTATAAGAGACAGGCTTAATAGCGTACAGAGAAGGCAACAGGTTAAAGTCA
The DNA here is from genome assembly GCA_003427395.1 of Chara braunii. Classification (NCBI taxonomy): domain Eukaryota; kingdom Viridiplantae; phylum Streptophyta; class Charophyceae; order Charales; family Characeae; genus Chara; species Chara braunii. Next base: position 488,157 of record BFEA01000116.1, on the reverse strand, counting down.
AGAGTGAAAACAAAAAAAACAAAAAAAGAGAACGAGCGGTAAGACGATGCAGGGGCATAATCGGAACAACGACGAGGAGAGAGAGGATGAGGGTGAGAGAAGGAGAGAGAAGTACAATAGCCAAACAGGTTAATGATCCAACGCACAGTGAACAGTAAGAAGCAGTGGGATGATGATCGGGCAAGTCGAAGGACGAGGGGTGACTGGAAGAGAGGGAAGGTGAGACGAAGAGAGGGTGCCTACCTTCTTCCCCCGAACACAATGCACCTTCATCACGACTGTATCGGACCAGAAAAATAGCTCGTATACATTCATAACCGGGGTGCGCTGAGGGAGAAAGATGGTAGCAGAGAGGGGAACAGGAAACAAGAGAGGGAGAGACCAGTGCAATGGTCAAACGGAGTCAACGTTAATGACCCAACGCAGAGTGGACGGTAAGGAGTGGGATGATGAAAGACCTGTCTCTTATACACATCTAGATGTGTATAAGAGAAGAGAGGAGAGTACAGACAACGGGACCACGACGTGGCCAAGGGGAAAAACATAGCAACAGAGACAGGGGGACAGACAGAGGACAGAGACAAGAGACCACATACAAAGGAGGAGAGAGACTGCACGTAAGAAGAGGAGAGGCTGCGGAACGCGGGGGAGAAAGCAAACGGGGGGTTGGGGGCAGCGGCGGAGACGGCAGTGGGGCGCCCGACGTGGCGGAGGCCAAGGGGGCAAACCGGGGAAACCGATTCCGCAAGTGGGATTACCACGAGGGGTGGGGGGAGGGAAGAACTTCCAAGGAGAGAGAAACGGAGGGGTAAACACGAGGAACACAGGACCGTGAGCAGAGCAGGAGAGAGAAAAGGGTAACGCCAAGAGCGCGTCTTATGGACGTTGCACGGAGACAGAAAACAGAGGGAACAGAGTTGTGTAGGCACACAGACCAGAGCACGACAGAGAAACGGCTCGCAGACGGCGAAGCGCCGATCAGCAGATAGCAGAGAGACGAAGACGAGGGTGAGGGACAAGCAACGACGTGAGACAGGAGAGTGGGGGGAAGAGGGGGAATAGGGAGATACCCCAGATGGTGGTTACCAACACAGAGAGGGGACAGAAAGCGGCGAGAAGTTCCAAACAGGCTGATGGAGGGAAAGGCTGAAAATAACACGAGAGAAACACAAAACCGAGGAGGCAAGGAGCGCCCAGGTAGAAAACACACACAAATCAAACCAGAGAAGAAAGGAGAGACTACGATGTAAACAGCGGAGAGAGGCTCAACTTGAAGAGAGAGAGAGAGAGAGAGAGAGAGAGAAACATAGAACACACAGGGAAAACAAGAGAAACGAGGGGGGGCAGGGCATTGCGATGGACCACTACGACAAGAAGAACATGGTAGATAGAAGCACAAATGACAGGGAAGACAGGAGAACAAGAGCAGAGGAACCGAAGGCATGCGACAGACCGAGAGCAGAGGAACCAAAGGCATGCGACAGACCGAGAGCAGAGGGACGTGATAGACACACTGGAAACGCGCGGGCAGACGGTAAGGCATGAGAGGAGAGAAACAAGGGGAAGAAGAGTAGATGGCAAGGGAGAGAAGAGTAAAGGGAGAGAGGGAGACGAGTAAAGGGGAAGGGAGAGAAGAGTAGACATAAAGAGACGCGAAGGGAGTGAAAAAAAAGAGAGAAGACAGCGAGAACAGAAAGAAGAGATTGATCCTCTGAGCAAGAAAGGGCGATACATGGCAAACGGTAAAGACGGGGGAAGAGCCGCGATACTGACAAACTGCAAGTCAGAGACCGGCGCCTCAAAGAAGCGGTAGAGATAAGTCAGGCGAGAGCGAGACGGATGAGATAAGGATAACCGACAAAAGAGAGAGGAGAGAGAGAAGATAGAATAAATAGAGGGGGTCACACGAAGCGGTGGAGCGAGACGGATGAGGTGAGGAAAACCAACAAAAGGCAGAGAGAAAGAGAAAGAGAGCAAAGAATAAGATGGAGAGGCCACACGCAGAGAGAAAGAGAGCAGAGATAGAGGGGACCACGTCTTGTTAGCCCAACTCGGATATAGGGGACCACACGCTGCGGTTCAGAAAGACGCCAGGTGCATTTCCCGCCGCCTTTCGCGAAAGGGGACCACACGCTGCGGTTCTTCTGCATTTCCTCCTGAGTGCATATCAAGGGGGGGGCTCATCGCTCCACCTGTCAATCCACCTGTCAATCCACCACCTGAGTAAAGAGGGTCCTTCTGGCCTTGGCTGTTCTGACATACAGACTCGAGACTACCGTATCTACCCGAATAGAAAGCCCGGTCATTACAGCCGTATTTGTTGCAACTTTCAGTCCAGATACAGCTGTAATGACCGGGCGTTCTATTCGCGTGAAGACGGTAGCGAAAATGAAAATTCCCCTATACACAACGCACCCTCATTTGAGAGTATCGAATCAGAAATCTAGCCTCAGTACATTCATAATGAGGGTGCGTTGTGTTCGGGGGAGACGGTAACGAAAATGTTTGAGTGTATCGAATCAGAAATCTAGCCTCTGTACATTCATAATGAGGGTGCGTTGTGTTCGGGGGAAGACGGTAACGAAAATGAAAATCTAATGTTGCCAGTTGAAGGCAAGCCAGGGAAGAAAGTGAAAGACGATAACGAAAATGAAAATGAAAACGAATTATTGCAAGCGATCATGAACTCATTGCCTTGGTGATAAAGAGAGAGAGAGATAAAAATGAATTAAGGATAACTAACCACCAGATTGCCGTGGTGATAAAGAGAGAGAGAGAGAGAAAGAGATCAAAATGAGTTAAGGAAATAAGCGATGGTTATGTCCAGATCAGGAAATAAGCGATACTTATGTCCAAATCAGGAAACAAACGATGGTTATATCGTTTATCAGGGAATACGCGATCGACAAGAGAGGATGTCAGGAGAGTGCCGACAACTGTAATCATACTAGAGATATCAGAACAGAGGATCAAAGCGATTACAGGGAAAGAGATATCAGAACAGAGGACCAAATCCAACGGAAAAGAGAAGAGATCGTAAAGTACAACGAGAAACATTGCAAGAATAAGAGGAAGGAAGAGCAGCGGTAGACATCATATTTTTGTGTACGACCTCTTATTAGGTGCGATGAGCAGCAGATCACATGTAAAGATAGATGGAAAGAATACGCGGCTCAAAGACGGGTTAACGAAAGAATACATCTCAGGAGCGAAACGAGGAGAAAGTCACAGGTAAGAATACGCTCGCTTGGTATGAACTCTGGTTTCGACACTTGCGTGCTGCAAATTGCGCTCCAGAGAAAGAGAAACCGGTAGAGAGGGATAAAACAAGGGAAGGAGAGGGAACAGCAATGAGAGAGAGAGAGGGAGAGAGAGGACTCGGAGGACAATCAAGAGAGAGATATGAAGAGAAAGTCAGAGAGCGTCAAGAGAGGGAGAAGGAGCGCGAGAGAAAAGAGAGCGCGGGAGCGAGCGAGAAGACAGCAACGCAAACTAAAATGAACTTACCGTAATGTGCCAACAACGGGGAAACTTCCAAGGGAACAACAACGCGTCTCAAGACCGTCGCGTGCACATACGCAGCTGGGCCCAAAATAGCGGCATGCCAGAGAGGAAGAGAAAGAGAAAGACGGATGGGCGGGTCGCAGGAGCGAAATACTGTATGTCGTTGTTATACATACAGTCTAGAATGAGCGACCACCTCTACCTGGCTCGTTCATTAAGACGGATGGGCAGGTTGCAGAAGACAGCAAGACAGAGAGGAAGGGAAAGACGGAAGATAGAGAGAGAGGAGAGAGAGAGGGGTGTAAATGAAGCCGATTGGACCACTTATGAGCCAGAAAGAGCAAGATGAAAGAGATAGTGAAAGAGACAGAGAGGAGACAGGAGAGAGGAGAGAGAAGAGAGAGAGAAAAGAGAGAAGGAGATGAAAATGAAGCGGATGGACCACTTATGAGCCAGATGCACGAGAGAGAAAAGAGAGAGGGGGATGAAAATGAAACGGATGGAGCAAGGTGTACGAGATAGCTGCCTGCAATCTGTGGCGCCGCCGCACTCGGGCCCCTTTCGAAGGTTCTAGATGCAGGCCCCGATCCGTCGTCGCTGTTGATGTTGGGGCAAAACTCTGCCGCCAGAGGATTAAGCACAGAGCTCGAAGGGCGGAGTCCTCCTCCTCCTCCTCCTCCTCCTCCTCTTCCTCCTCCTCCTCCCCCTCCCCCTCCACCACGACCCCAAACTCCGGGCCCGGCTGCTCCTGTCCGTGCACGCGCTGCTGCTCCTGCCTTTTCCCCACTTCCCCATGCCCATCCTCCATATCCACAGATTTCCCTCCTTGTAAACACATCACCATCTCCTTCGTCTCCGGTCTCCCCTTGACCGGGCCCTGAAGGAGTATGGCGTTCGTGGTATATGCCATCAGATAACCGATTCTCTGTTCGACAATGATTAGTTGTGCGATGAGGCGTTTCTTTGTACGTTGAAGGCCTTTGGTACATCAAAAATTTCGAAGAAACGCGGAGTGATGGCAGACTTCGCTGTCAGCTGTTTCGCACGGATAGCCTAGCATCCACCCCGTCTCCAGGAGATGCTATAAGAACTTCCACACGGCGAGGACGAAAAGAGAATATGCCACCACCCGCCCATTCTCTGCAGCGAATCCTCCACAGTCCAGTCCAGTCCATGCTGGCCTTCATCCGCAGCGAAGAATTCCCCTTTCGCTCTTTCAGTCCGGCATACCTGGGGCGAGGTCCGCGGCCAAAGACAATGAGACTAACGCCTGAATGTGGATGGTTTTGTGGAAAGGTGCAGAAAATATCGATTAACTTGGTTTTCTAGTACGTTTCCGCGTAAACCACATGCAGACTCGGGGGCTGTCCAATTCTTTTGCTAATGGGACCTCGGCCCTAATGCTTGTTTCAAGTCAAGTTCGCAGCCCGTCAGGGGTGCGTTTTTCCCCCTTTGAGACATGGAGACATTTTTTCGTCCTTCGTTATACCGGTCGGGTCGTTTGGTCGTTGGAAGGCTCGAAAAATGCAGGAAGGTGCAGGTGTGGCACTTTGGGGGGGGGTGGCAGTTTGTCTGAAAAATGAGGGACCAGTAGCTGCCGGTGGGACCACGTTTTGGGTTTTGGTCGGAACGGGTTTTGGTAGAAATTGAAACGGTGGCAAAGCAGGGGCTGAAAAGTCCGACGAAAGTGCGCAGGCTTGGACAGTGGTTGAAACGACACTTCCGTCCGATGAAGTGCTCAGGCTTGGGCAGTGGTTGAAACGACACTTCGGACTCTCTCTCTCTCTCTCTCTCTCTCTCTCTCTCTCTCTCTCTCTCTCTCTCTCTCTCTCTGTGTTTATCAATCAAGCATATACAAACTTCGGGTTGCGCATCCATGCCCTCACGGTAAGTCAATCGTAGTTCTGCTTCGTGAGTGGACACAGTACAGAGAGAATATGTGCTCGCGTTTGCGGAGAAACTACAACTTTTGAAGGACCGGAGGTGGGATTTGGAAGGAAGGCGAGGGGGGGGGGGATGTCTATGTGACGGACCACTTTTGAAAGTGGGGTTCCATCGGGGGGGGAACATAGTATAACCGGAAGATAAATATGTCTACCGCGTGGGCGCAGGGAACGCAGCCCTAAGGTAGCCAAATCAATGAGACTAAGAGCTAACACAAGAGAGAGAGAGAGAGAGAGAGAGTTTTGTTCCATTTATTGTGTATGAGTGTGAGAGAGAGAAAGAAATAGAGAGAGAGGGAGGGGAAGGCCTAATCTGGTACGAGAAAACTCAAAAATTCTTTTTGGAATCGAATCACTACGAAATTATACAACAAACGGAATTTGAGATCACTCAATTGGTCAAAAATACGTATCATGGATATGGGTTTAAGAAAATCGCAGAATGAGATGAACAGGGATCATACGGAAATGCGTATACAATTCAAAAAAACAAGGACGTCACCAAACGCCGACCAATTGTGTCGACATATAAGGAGTCATCTCGGAAAGCATCGAAGGTACTATAAAGAGCTATCAACTTCATGTATCAAGCATTGAAAGTTAGTTTCTCACTAAAAGGAACGAACCAACTACTATCTAGACTGAAGAAATGCAAACAAGTAACAAAAGAAACATACGGGGATATAGCTACGATAATCTGCTCCACATACGACGTCAAAGATATGTTTTCGAATCTCGATCATACACATATCTTAAACGTCATGCAATGGATGATGAAAACGGTGAAAGAAAAATGAAAAACCCACTTCTGTTACAAGATGAGAGGAAAGTACATGAACTTTGGAAAAACAAACGGAACCTACGGATGAAGAACATTAAAAATTGAGTGCCTAATGGATTTGTTGTACTATGACATCAAACACGCATACTTCAAACTTCAAAGTACAAGGAACATTATTATGCCAAGTAATGGGGATACCAATGGGGAAGGGCTCTAGCCCACCCATTGCCAACATGGTATGCGCGTTCGACGAGTACAAATGATGTGCGTAGACTGAAATTGATGAGAAACTTATCCACGTTATGAGTTTTATGGACGATGTAATGATGATCATAATAGCAAGTAAGGAAGATCAAACGAAAGAGTTGGAATGTCTGAAATCTTTTCAAACATACTACCACTAATCTCTAAAACTTGAAATCACATCAGACAACGCGAACACAGAATGAACATATGTGGAAACAAGGGTGACGAAATCAATCAACGAACAGAATCATAAGATATGATGAAAGTAGCTCCAGATTGAAGGCATGCTGGAAATCGACGACGACAAGGACAACACAGAGAGCGACTGCGGGAGATCCGGGACTTTTGAAAAACGGAAGGACCGGTCCTCGGGTGAAAGTGGACCCCAAAAAGAAGTGGGGGGCGTTGGACCGGTCTCCGGGTAGAAGCGGACCCCAAAAAGAAGTGAGGGCATGTGAACTGCAAAAGGGCCCTCAGGCCCAGGCATTGAGCCCCGTCTTCTCAAAACAGGGAGGTCAGGCACAACAAAATAGGCGTTTTGCTAGAGGTAACTTTGCCGATTTTTTGTGCTCGGACGAACATGCACAAAAATCTGAAATTTTGAGAATCCATAGATGAGGTCGTGTTCTTTCCAGAAATAATAATAGAACATCTACAAAAAATCATTTACACT